>CM035417.1:166381978-166526978 GCA_020310875.1 Ceratopteris richardii | reverse complement strand
ATGGATAAAATCAAAAGACTCGAAGAACAAGTAAAGACTCTCACAAAAGAACGCGACAATTGGAGGACAGCCTATGAGCACCTCAAAGAAGAGGGGGAGATCTCCAACGTGGAGACACTCAAAGAAGAAATAAAGAAAAAAAATCAAAACGGAGGTAGAATCCACTCGAGAGTCGTGGGTGGACGTAGTACACAAAAGGGTTAAGAAGGAAGTTAGGGAAGACATGTGGAAAGAAGAGCTCACACGAGTCCAGGATACACGTGAGGAGAAGAGGCTTCGACACACTCGAAGACTTCACTTTCGGATTACCGGCCTACCCAAAGGAGCATCACCGGAGGGAGACGCCACTGACATTTGCCGTCGACTTGAATACGAGAGCATGCCCTTCACATGAGCATGGAGGGTTGGGAGGGATACATCGCGTTTGCAAGCACTCATCCTTAAGATGAGCTCCGAAGAGGCACATACTGCCTTTTTTAGACGTCGATCAGTACTACGTGGACTACCCGGCGGCGCCCTCTACATAGAGGAGGACCTCACGCGGATGGAGGTGGCACACCGACGCGCTTGCATGCCAGAGATACTCCAGGCACGCCGAGAGGGGAGGAAGGCCTTTTACCATGATGGTAAGCTCTTCATAGATGGACGCCCTATCAAATAGGGCCACGCGGCCTATGAGACATCACTACACCACGAGACACCACTCAGAGGAGTGGTGTGGAACTTCAATGGGGCACTTTGGACGCAACAAGAGAGACTCGAGGAGATCCTGACATCACATGACTTTGCGTGAATCACACATACACACGAGAGCCCAAAAAGAGGTCTGCCATGCATTACAGGTTTTCATTGGGAATCTGCATTCAAGACCACGAGACAGAGTATAGCGCGAGGGTTGGGAGGTGTGGCCATCGTATTTAGACAGGAGATACGGAGCCATATCCATATTATAGGAAGCACAAGTTGGGTCCCATGGAGGTAGCACAGGGGAGCTGGATTTACATTGCTATATGCTACTTCCCTCCAAGAGGATCTCGATACGCACGACAGGATCTTCGGGGACCGATCCGAGACAGAGACTCACCATACTCAGCATTTTCAGATGAGATACTACATTACAGCACACTAGATGAAGTCTTCCTTATGGGGGACTTCAATGGCCGCACTCAGTCATATCGGTGCGATGCGATGCATACGACATGGAACACCCACATCTCATGAGGGCCAGAGACCCGTATGAGATGAGAACGAGTAGAGTATCAGAAGATATGGGTCAAGACACCACCTGATATGGCAAACATCTACTTGAATTAGGCAGCCGACATCAACTCGTTATCTATAACGGGATGAATCGTTGGCGAGGTTCGAGCGGACTTACTTGCTTCCCTCATGGGGGAGGTGAGAGCACAGTCGACTACATTTTGGGTACCACCTCTGGAGCTTCACTCATCCCCTCACTTAGTATTGGACGACGCCCACTTGGTGCTGACCATACATTTATCACATTCACACTCTCATCTCCTATTCCATTAGACCCTCCCTCACCCACTGAGACACACACCATGGTACACTTCACACACGAGCTCTCACATGTTTATGCATACCATTTACACACCCACCTACTCTCCCTCGATCCACACTCATCCTTGGACACACTTACATCACAGTTCACCACCATCCCACAGGACTCAGTTCTCCACAGCTTCCCACACCGCACACATATACACCCTCCACGCACGGGATCCATGCCCCGAAACCGCTGGTATGATGCAGATTGTCTTGAGCTATGGAAGCACCTACGGATTTTAGAGCATAGAGGGGATATTACACACACACACAGGCACAGCATCGCATGCAGAGCCTTACTCGCCACAAACGGCGAGATTGGGGGGAGAGACAGTACTGGGATATTTACCATTTGCTCATGAGTCGAGACAGTGTAGTGGCATGGCGACATTTGAGAGAGAAGAGATAGCAGACACCCATCCAAGACCCGAGCACTTGGCATAGCTATGCACGGAGCCTATACGAGATCCCAGAACAGCCCCCCATTCCTAGACCACAGAGCTCACGTCCTACTACCTCTGACTTCTTCACACCCACTATGGTGGGATGCGCTATTGCCCGTCTACAGCATGGCAGGGCCCATGACCATTTCGGTCTACAGGCAGAGCACCTGATCTACGGAGGCACGACCCTCGCACCGCTCATTGCCCACCTCTTCAACAGTGCATTGGTTGAAGGGTTCCCGGACTCATGGATTGAGCACCACATAGTGCCCATTCATAAGTCAGAAGATACTATGGATCCAGCTACATACCGGATGATCATGATTGGACCTATATTGGCCAAGTTATATGGGCAGTACTATAGAGAGAGTTGAGTACCATTGCTGAGAGGAAGGGTATCAGGGCTCTAGGACAGGCAGGTTACAGACGCGATTACTCTACCATTGACCACATCTTCACTCTAAGATGCCTGATCGACCAGGCAAGGGTGAGGAAGAGGAGATTATATTGTTGCTTTATGGACTTCCGCAAAGCATTTGACACTGTTCCAAGGGAACGACTCTTCATACGACTACTTGATATCGGAGCTCCGCAGGCGATGATATGGGGATCTCTGCCTTATACGAGAGAGTATCTCATAGAGTCAGATGTCCACGGGGCTTATCTCATCCACTTGCTAGCACTATCAGGGTGAAGCAAGGATGCCCTCTTTCACCCATCCTCTTTGGTCTCTACATTGATGAGATAGTGGACTTCATACAGCAGCAAGGGGATGACGGCATTGAGGTACGCGGGTCCACTGTCCATATTCTTTTATATGCTGATGATATTGTACTGGTTTCAGAGTCTGCAGAAGGTCTACAGCATCATCTACATGGCGTAGATGACTTTTGCAGACATAGAGGGTTATCTGTGAACCTTGGTAAAACCAAGGTCATGATCTTTCATACATCAGCACACGTACACAGACATAGTTTGTTCACAGCAACAGATGGACCGATCGAGGTGGTCGGATCATATGTTTACTTGGGAGTGACATTTACAGCAGCAGGAGTCTTCTCTATGTCTCAGGCAGCCCGTGACCACATCACACGTGGGTACGCAGCACTAGCTTTGATGGATAGACAATGCCACCAGCATATTTTCAGGAGCCCCGCACAAAGGGGTGGCTCTTCAACACTTTGGTTATGCCACCGCTCATGTATGGGGCAGCCATATGGGGACCGGGATTAGCTACATCAGTATGGAGAGCATTAGGGAGGCCACAGATCCTCATGATTGCCAGACTTATCGGCAGCAAGCCTTCAATACCACATGATATCATTAGAGCAAAGCTCGCTGCACCACCGATGCTAGTTGAGGCACTATTCCAGAGAGTATGCCTATTATACAGACTTCGGAGCATGGATACAGAGTGCATTGCTTATCGTGCTTTCCAGGCATCACGTGATATGGCATTAGCAGGTGACACCTCCTCATGGTATGCATAGAAACGAGACTGGCTGGCCAACCATGGCTTTGACATAGATAGGCTACCACCACTACAATACGACTCACATGCACCCACTTACTCGCTCTCTCATCAAGAGAGGAATAGGGTCATTCGTCAGGAGATATGGCATACATACTTACAGAGGACATAGGTGAGCCCTAGGGATACATTGCCACCGAAAATGCCCTATTACCGTGAGCATTTTCTACATATATCGGACGAGGGCTTCATCGAGATTCCGAGATACATGCAGATATACCTACCCCACCACCTTCGAGTCGTCATTGGGAAGCTTCGGGTTTCATCACATCAGCTCGAGATTGAGAGGGGTCAGTCCAAGGGAGTAAGTACTTTTCTTTTCATCGATACACAGAGATGACCACAGTTGGGGGATATTACACACAGGCAGGCACAGCGACGCATGCAGAGCCTTACCCGTCGCAAGTGGCGAGAATGGGAGGAGAGACAGTACTGGGATATCTATCACTTGCTCATGAGCCGGGATAGTGCAGTGGCATGGCGACACCTGAGAGAGAGGAGACAGCAGACACCCATTCGAGACCCGAGCACTTGGCATAGCTATGCGGAGAACCTATACGAGATCCCTGACCAGCCCCCCATTCCCATGCCACAGAGCTCACGCCCCACTACCTGTGACTTCTTCACATCGACTATGGTGAGCCGTGCCATTGCCCATCTACAGCATGGAAGGGCCCATGACCAGTTCGGTTTACAGGCAGAGCATCTCATCTACGGATGCACGACCCTAGCACCGCTCATTGCCCACCTCTTCAACCGAGCATTGGTTGAAGGGTTTCCTGACTCATGGACTGAGCACACCATTGTGCCCATTCATAAGTCAGGTGATGTTATGGATCCATCCACATACCGGACGATCATGATTGGCCCCATGCTGGCCAAGTTATATGGGGCAATGCTAGAGACAGAGTTGAGCACTCTTGCCGAGAGGAAGGGTGTCAGGGCCCCGGGACAGGCAGGATTCAGACGAGATTACTCTACCATTGACCACATCTTCACTTTGAGATGCTTGATTGACCAGGCACGAGTAAGGAAGAGGAGATTGTACTGTTGCTTTGTGGACTTCCGCAAAGCCTTCGACACAGTTTCCAGGGAGAGGCTCTTGAGACGTCTACACGATATCGGGGCTCCAGAGGAGATGATATGGGGGATCTACGCCTTATATGAGAGAGTATCAGGTAGAGTCAGATGCCCAGGCAGTCTATCCGATTCACTTGCTAGCACCATCGGGGTGAAGCAAGGGTGCCCCCTCTCACCCACCCTTTTTGGTTTATACATTGACGAGATAGTGGACTTCATATGGAAGCAAGGAGGAGAGGGCATTGAGGTACGAGGGACTACTATCCACATTTTTTTATATGCTGATGATATTGTGCTCGTTTCAGAGTCTGCAGAGGATCTACAGCGTCACCTACACGGCCTAGATGATTTTTGTACACATAGAGGGTTATCAGTGAACCTTGGTAGAACCAAGGTTTTGATCTTCCATACATCAGCACAGGTGAGGAGACACAGTTCTTTCACAGCGGAAGGCGGACCCATTGAGGTAGTTGGTTCATATGTCTACTTGGGAGTGACTTTCACAGCAGCCTCTGGGGTTTTCTCCATGTCTCAGGCAGCCCGTGATCGCATCACACGTGGATACGCAGCGCTAGCTTTGATGGAGAGACAGTGTCACCAGGCATAGCCGCGCACAAAGGGGTGGCTCTTCGACACTTTAGTTATCCCAGCACTCATGTATGGTGAAGCTATATGGGGACCGGGATTAGCTACATCATCATGGACAGCACTAGAGAGACTGCAGATTCTCATGATTGCTAGACTCATCCGCAGCAAATCTTCGGTACCCCATGATATCATTAGGGAAGAGCTTGCTGCACCACCGATGCTAGTAGAGGCACTCTTCCAAACAGTATGCCTATTACACAGGATCCAGAGCATGGACACAGAGCGCATCACTTACAGAGCTTTCCAGGCATCACGCGACATGGCACTAGCCGGAGACACCTCATCACGGTATGCACAGACACGGGATTGGCTTGCCCTCCATGGTTTTGACATAGACAGACTACCACCAGTACAGTATGACTCCCAGGCTCCCACCTATTCACTCTCTCACCAAGAGAGAAATAGGATCATCCGTCAGGAGATATGGCATACATACATACAGAGGACATGGATGAACCCGGGGAGGACATTGACACCGAAAATGCTTCACTACCGTGAGCATTTTCTACGGATTTCAGACCAGGGCTTCATTGAGACTCCACGCTACATGCAGACATACCTACCACACCACCTTCGAGTCATCATTGGGCAGCTTCGAGTTTCATCACATCAGCTCGAGATCGAGGGGGGTCAGGCTAGAGGAGTCCCTCGAGAGGAGAGGTGGTGCCCAGTATGCCATACAGAGATAGAGAGTGAGGAGCACCTCGTTATCAGATGCCCGGCATACTCGGACCTACGAGCACAGTTCCAGATAGAGGAGTCACTCCAGTTGTGCATGACCACTGCAGACCAACGGAGGATGGGGCGTTTCCTCATGGCTGCATATGAGAGACGAGATCAGATGCTAGAGCCTACACACCAGACACGGGTGAGTACCCAGCAGACTATTACTCAGTATTTTGAGCGCGTTGGTCCACATCGGACGGACTCGCCTCCCAGAGGCAAAGGGCTCACACTCCAGCAGGAAGCGGCACAGAGAGTGCGACACCGACCTCATCTGGTTGGGTACCGACGACCACGACTACACCAGGAGGATATCTCACGCATCAGGATAGCCCACGACTACATGATGGAGCATAGGCGCACTACCACCACTTGGACAGGCTTCCTCCAGGAGGCACTCCTACCGCCGCAGATGTACCATATACTCCACCCACCTCCACCCATCATCAGCACTTAGGGTATACATATTCACTCCCTCATGGCTCCCCTTTGTATCAGGTGGTCATTGTCTGCTGAGCCAGAGCCACTCTCCTCCCAGGCACCATTATTTTATTCCCACTACCTCCTCATTACAGGTACCACCATCCTTTGCTGTTTTCCGCCTACACAGTTTTGTGTAGCGAGTATTTTTTTCCTTTCCATTGCTACACAGAGATTATCACAGTTGTATATGATTTTGTCTCATAGGCCAAGTTTGGCCTTTGGAAGACGTTAATATACCTTTCTCTCTCTCTCTCTCTCTCTCTCTCTCTCTCTCTCTCTCTCTCTCTCTCTCTCTCTCTCTCTCTCTCTCTCTCTCTCTCTCTCTCTCTCTCTCTCTCTCTCTCTCTCTCTCTCTCTCTCTCTCTCTCTCTCTCTCTCTCTCTCTCTCTCTCTCTCTCGCTCTCTCTCTCTCTCGCTCTCTCTCTCTCTCTCTCTCTCTCTCTCTCTCTCTCTCTCTCTCTCTCTCTCTCTCTCTCTCTCTCTCTCTCTCTCTCTCTCTCTCTCTCTCTCTCTCTCTCTCTCTCTCCCTCTCTCCCTCCTCCCTCCCTCCCTCCCTCCTCCCTCCCTCCCTCCCTCCCTCCCTCCCTCCCTCCCTCCCTCCCTCCCTCCCTCCCTCCCTCCCTCCCTCCCTCCCTCCCTCCCTCCCTCCCTCCCTCCCTCCCTCCCTCCCTCCCTCCCTCCCTCCCTCCCTCCCTCCCTCCCTCCCTCCCTCCCTCCCTCCCTCCCTCCCTCCCTCCCTCCTCCCTCCCTCCCTCCCTCTCTCTCTCTCTCTCTCTCTCTCTCTCTCTCTCTCTCTCTCTCTCTCTCTCTCTCTCTCTCTCTCTCTCTCTCTCTCTCTCTCTCTCTCTCTCTCTCTCTCTCGCTCCCTCCCTCCCGCTCCCTCTCCCTCTCAAGCTCCCTCTCCCCCTCCCGCTCCCCCTCCCCCTCCCTCCCTCCCTCCCTCCCCCTCCCTCCCTCCCTCCCCCTCCCTCTCCCTCTCTCCCCCTCCCTCTCTCTCTCTCTCTCTCTCTCTCTCTCTCTCTCTCTCTCTCTCCTCCCTCCCTCCCTCCCTCCCTCCCTCCCTCCCTCCCTCCCTCCCTCCCTCCCTCCCTCCCTCCCTCCCTCCCTCCCTCCCTCCCTCCCTCCCTCCCTCCCTCCCTCCCTCCCTCCCTCCCTCCCTCCCTCCCTCCCTCCCTCCCTCCCTCCCTCCCTCCCTCCCTCCCTCCCTCCCTCCCTCCTCTCTCTCTCTCTCTCTCTCTCTCTCTCTCTCTCTCTCTCTCTCTCTCTCTCTCTCTCTCTCTCTCTCTCTCTCTCTCTCTCTCTCTCACAGCATACTTAGACCTACGAGCACAGTTCCAGATAGAGGAGTCACTCCAGTTGTGCATGGCTATGGGAGACCAGCGACGCTTGGGACGCTTCCTCACAGAAGCATACGAGAGGGGAGAGCGGTCACTACAGCCCACACATCAGCCACGGGTGAGTACCCAGCAGACCATTACCCAGTTCTTTCAGCGAGCTCAGCTACATCAGAGAGGTCCATCTATAGGGCTCACGCTCCACCCGGCAGCAGCACAGAGAGCACGGCGACGACCACGCATGTGCAGATATTATCGACCACGACTATATTAGGAGGATATCTCACGCACCAGGACAGCCTACGACCACATGATGGAGCATATGCGTACCACCACCCCCTGGGTTGTCTTCCTTGAGAGGCACTCAGACCACCACCGATGTACCACATACTACACCCATCTCCACCCATTGCCCGCCACCCCTCTCCCGCTGCCTGTCACCCCCCCCACCCTGCCTGCTCCGCGGCTGCCCGCCACTCCTCGCCCACTACCCCCACCCCCGACTGTCGAATCCAGTCCTGCCCCGCCTCGAACCCCTGCTTTTTTTGCCCTAGATGTATATTGCCACTCACCACCGATCTCTCATGGCCGCAACCCTAATTCGAAAGGCCCCCAACCTTAATGTATTCCCAAAAACCATAACCCTAAGTGGAATCCAACCCTAACCCTAAAACTAAAGTTAAAACCCAACCCATCTCTATTACCAAAATTACCAAAATGCCCAATCTAATCTCCCAGAGTATCTTGAACCCTAACCCAAAAACCCCAAAACCATAAATCTCAACCCTAATTTTAACCCTAACCCTAATCTAATCCTCTCTCTCTCTCTCTCTCTCTCTCTCTCTCTCTCTCTCTCTCTCTCTCTCTCTCTCTCTCTCTCTCTCTCTCTCTCTCTCTCTCTCTCTCTCTCTCTCTCTCTCTCTCTCTCTCTCTCTCTCTCTCTCTCTCTCTCTCTCTCTCTCTCTCTCTCTCTCTCTCTCTCTCTCTCTCTCTCTCTCTCTCTCTCTCTCTCTCTCTCTCTCTCTCTCTCTCTCTCTCTCTCTCTCTCTCTCTCTCTCTCCCCCCTCTCTCCCATGGCTCCCAAGTTGGAGGAACAGCCAAGTTGGAGGAATAGCTGGCCACCTTAGAGCATACCCTCCGAGAGTTGATAGGAAAACATAAGAAAGAAGGAGATTCTCGACTGAACGGGGTTACCCGCAGAGTCGTCGCCCTCGAAGCAAAGGTGGCAACCTTGGAGAAGGAAAACGAGTCCCTTCGGGAAGAGCTTCTTGCTATCCGCAAGCAGCACTCACGAGACAAGGAGGACTTGCACACGGAGCTTACGGATATGAGAACGAAACTGGATAGCATACACGAGGAGGGGGAGATCCCCCCACAGCTAAAAGACATTCGGGTGACTATCAAGGAAATGGAGGTGGCTCAAAGCAAGTTTGAGACTAAGAAAGATGGATGGGTCGAGGTTGTAAAAAAGAACCTTTGACAGGAGGCAAAGAAGAACAACCACCATGAAAGATCCACATAGTACACACCACCATTGAGAAGGAGCGGATGCGACAGGCTCGCAGGCTCAATGTTCGCGTCTCCGGCCTCACAGAGATAGACGGATCACCAGAGCAGGACGGGCGTCGCTTGTGCACACTACTTGGATAACGCGCGGATGAGCCTCCCCCTTTCACCAGAGCCTGGAGAGCAAGACCGGACACCACACGGAGCAGAGCACTTATCATTCAGTTCTCCAATGAGGCAGGGAGGAGAGACTACCTTAGACGACGGGCGGTACTACGCACTACATCGGGCACCCCCATCTATTTAGATAACGACCTCACACGGATGTAGGTAAAGTACAGACGTGCATGCATGCCGCGTGTCCTCCACGCCCGACGGGAGGGACATCGTGCCCTATACAAAGACGGTCGTGTCATCATTGATGGACGGCCCATTGACTAGGGATTCGCGGCCTATGAGAGAGCACAGCAAGAGATGCACATTGAAGTCTCGAATTGCAATGGATCTTTGTGGACACATCCAGGGCGCCTCGAGGAGGTGATGGAGGGCAGAGACATGATCTTCTTGATAGAGACACGCACGAGAGCCCCGGGAGGAGCCTACCGAGGATTGAGGGCTATATGTGGGAGTCGGCTCACCGCCGACAGATGAGACAGCACACCACACGAGGATCAGGAGGAGTAGCCATGCTCTACAAACAGTCACTACAGCAAAGGGTATAGGTGGTAGCTAGAGACCCAGAGGCACGTTTCATGTGGATACACCTCCGGCTATCAGAGGAGAGAGAAGCGTATTTCACCGTATGCTATATTGCACCCATCGGCGAGGAGGGACCAGACACCACATCCCCATATGACTGCCTCAGTGACACGATTATGGAGTATACCAGGATGGGTGAAGTCTTCCTTGTTGGAGACTTCAATGCCCACACTCAGAGCCACCTGTGTGATATCTACGACTTTGACGACCCTGAGATGCTTCATACCATAAAGGATATGTCTACACTCAGAGCCTCAGCCCACACCGCCACACCCACCTCATACGGCCTACACCTACTCCAGATGGGAGCAGCGCACCATCTCATTATATATAATGGGATTGCAACCTGGCCCACCTCGGGTGGTCTCACTTGCATTCCACCCACAACACCACAGGGGGCAGTGTGGTAGACTATGTTATCGAACCCGCGGAGGTGACACATCTCATCACCTCATTCACTAACCCACCCATACCGATTGGAGCTGATCACGCATATCTTTCCCTATCCATACGCGGCTCACAATGCATATCCCACCCCGTCACCATACAGCCACATGCCCATACCACCATTCACTTTAGACATGAGCTAGCACATATCTATAGCTCCCATGCTGGAGTGCATCTACTCCCTTGATCCCTCTGCCTCATTGGACACCCTCATCGCCCACTTCTCCTCGATCCTCCACACATCCGCTACTCTCAACTTCCCATATACCACCCACAGTACCACACATTCGACATGACTGGGGCATACACCCCAGAATAGATGGTACGATGAGGAGTGCAGGCGACTATACCGACATCTGAGAGCACAGAGTATCCTGGGATCCATCACAGCGAGGGAGGCACGACGACAGATGCGAGCCCTCACATGTCGGAAGCGGCGAGCTTTCGAGGAGGGACAGGAGGCAGAGTTGTTCGACCTTCTCATGAGTAGCGATTGTGCCACCGCGTGGAGGGCCCTACGTGAGCCACGCCCATCTACACCCATAGCAGATCCTTAAACTTGGCACACCTATGCCTAGAGGTTATATGACCTCCCAGGACAGCCACCATTGCCGATCCCTCCCACAACGCGTCCTGTGATATCCACCCTATTCACGACAGGCATGGTATGACAGGCCATCCATAGGCTACAGCATGGCCGTTCAGCAGACCACACGGGGCTACAAGGCGAGCACTTTATATACGCAGCAGATGTAGTTTCCCACCTGATCGTCCATCTATTCAACCGTGCTTTGGTTGGGGATTACCTGACTCGTGGACTATGCATACCATTACACCTATGCATAAGTCCGGCGATATGATGGACCCAGGGAACTACAGGAGTATTATGATAGGCCATATCCTGGCCAAGATCTATGGGGCAGTACTAGAGGCAGAGCTCAGTACACACGCTGAGGGAGCTGGGATCAGAGCACCCGGCCAAGCAGGCTTCCGCCGCACTTTCTCCACCATCGACCACATCTTCGTGCTTCGTTCCTTGATTGAGAGCGTGAAGGCGAGGAAGCAGAGACTATACTGTTGCTTTGTGGATTTCCGCAAAGCCTTCGACATGGTCCCTGGAGAGGGACTACTACGGAGGCTCCAAGAGTTACAGCTACCATCAGACATGCTATGATCCATCCATGCTTTGTATGCCCGAGTCACAGGTAGGGTACGCTTCCCTGGCGGCCTATCAAACAGCCTTGTTAACACCATTGGTGTGAAACAAGGTTGCCCTCTCTCACCCACTCTCTTCGGTCTCTACATCGAGGAGATCACGGAGTATATACAGCGAGCAGGAGGGCTAGGAGGACTCACAGTGAACCTTGGCAAGACCAAGGTCATGATCTTCCATACCTCGAGGACAGTACGCCATCGCGCCTCTTTCACTGCAGCCGGAGGAAAGATAAAGGTAGTGGACTCCTACGTCTACCTAGGTGTCACCTTCTCGGGCAGCACAGGGATATTCTCCATGGCACAGGTAGCGACAGATAGATTGACGCGAGGCTATGCGGCACTTGCAAGATTGGAGAGACGCTGCTTTCAAACACATTTTCAGGAGCCCCGGACTAAGGGGTGGCTCTTTGACACTCTAGTGACACCCGCATTGATGTACGCAGCGGCAGTATGGGCACCAGGGATCACGGAGGCGACGCGGAGGCGGATTGAGAGGCCCCAGGTCACCATGGTCTCACGCTTGCTGCGCAGCAAGCCCTCCGTCCCACATGACATTATACGAGCCGAGCTTGGCACATCACCGATGCTAGTGAAGGCCCTCTTCTAGTTGGTGACCTTTATTATGAGAGTCAGAGAGCTCCCCACCAGCCGACTCACCAGGCTTGCATTTGAGAGCTCTAGACATTTGGCAGAGACAGGGCATGAGAGAGTATGGTATGCACAGACCTACCGATGGTTAGCAGACCATGGCATGAGCATTACCGATCTCCCCCCTTTTCAGTATGACCTCTCTTCCCCCCACATTACCCTCTCTCGTTCGGAGAGGAATAGGATCATCTGTCACGACCTACTACATATACACGTCAGGGAGACATGGATAGCACCACGGGAGCCTCTTCCCACAAAGAGGCAACACTACAGAGAGCACTTCTTGACTGTGACAGCGGATGGTTTCATTCATAGACCACGATACATGGATACATACATGGCACCGACTGAGAGAGTGGCCATTGGGAAGCTCAGAGTATCATCACACCAGCTCGAGATTGAGGTTGGGCGAGCGACACATACCCTGAGGGACAAGAGATTATGCAGGATATGCCGAGAGGAGGTGGAGGACGAGGAGCATTACACATGTAGATGCCAGGCATATGAGGACATTAGAGACCGCTACCAACAGCTCTTCAAGGGGCCCAAAGAGATCAGGGCTTTATTGGCCACAGAGGACCAGCGCCCTCTAGGTCGTTTCCTAGTAGAGCTCCAGCACCGCCGTGCATCACTTCTCCAGAAGCAGATGGAGATACACCTCCCCCCCCCCCCCTAAGACTTATCTTACAGATTTTTTCAGACCCACAGCCACTCAAGGACCCAACTCGATGCGGGGTGTCACATTACACAGAGCAGAGGAGCTTAAACGACAGCGTCGACGACTGAGACCCCCACTCCGAAGAGCCCGTCCACACCAGAGAGAGATTCAGGCGATTCACGCACGCCATGACATGGAGATACGAAGACCTCAGCGGCGCATCTATGTCGATTTGGACGTTCAGAGCATTTTGAGGATCGCCATGATGCCTTACCCACCGATGCATTTACCCTACACCCACTCTCGGCATTTAGAGGGTTGTGATACCATCGAGCCTCCCCTCCCTATGCATATCATATTTGTATCTCACCCATTGAGCATATAGAGTACATACCCATAGCACCCCACACCCTTGATGCCAGTTTTTATCCACTCCTTTTATACCCGTTTTTTGTACTCACACTTTATTTTCCTTTTGGGATCATAGTGGATTGGATCATACTGATGTATATGCTTTGTCTCATAGGCCGATTTTGGCCTCTAATAGACGTTAAAAAGTCTCTCTCTCTCTCTCTCTCTCTCTCTCTCTCTCTCTCTCTCTCTCTCTCTCTCTCTCTCTCTCTCTCTCTCTCTCTCTCTCTCTCTCTCTCTCTCTCTCTCTCTCTCTCTCTCTCTCTCTCTCTCTCTCTCTCTCTCTCTCTCTCTCTCTCTCTCTCTCTCTCTCTCTCTCTCTCTCTCTCTCTCTCTCTCTCTCTCTCGTCGTGAGAGGAATGTTGTGCTCAGACAGGATCTCTGGCAGCTCTACATTAGTCAGACATGGCACACACCACACATGGGATCGAGACTATCGCACTATCGAGACCAGTTCATAGACATACTAGCTGACGGTTTCATCCAGCGACCACGCTACATGGATACTCACATGCCTCATAGCTTGAGGGTAGCGATTGGCCAGCTGAGAGTCTCATCACACCGACTCGAGATTGAGACGGGCAGAGCCGCAGACATTCCCAGAGAGGAGCGGATATGCAGAGTATGCAGAGTAGAGATGGAGGATGAGGAGCACTTTGTATGCAGATGTAGCGCATATGATGACATCAGAGGCAGATACGAGACTCTGTTTGCAGGGCAGCCCACCCTCCGAGAGATCATGGACTCTAGAGACCAGCGAAAGCTCGGGCGATTCTTACTAGAGATACAGTCACAGAGATTCCCTACTCCAGCCTACTGTAGCACTCCATACAGGAGGGAGACAGAGTCATCTCACTGACTTCTTTATTCCACGACGTGCTGCAGCCCTCCCCCCCTCAGCCCACATACCGAGCGGGGTGACTCTTCAGCAGGCTCAGATATCTCGAGCTAGGAGACGACCCCGTGATATAGGATATCGGGCCCCGAGACTTCACCGACACCAGATTGCGGAGATCCAGGATTGTGACCATCGCGCCATGGAGGAGAGACGATCCCAGATGATGGCCGATCCCGTTGCAGCCATCAGGGTGGCCCTGACTCCACCTCCACCTATGTATCACATATTACATCCCACCCACTAGCACAGGATGGAGCTAGTTAGTCGTTTTAGATGCATTCTCATGGTTGTTGTACTACCCTTTTGCATATAGACTATCATAGATATCGCACTCCATACACCCCCCACCACTTTCATGGGTATCCCCACATGCACACTACGGAGATCTATATCAGCTTAACCAGTTTCTTTTCAGCACTTTTATCTTTTCTGATTGACAGAAGATACACCCATGTACATCGATTTGTCTCATAGGCCGAGTTCGGCCTCCTAATAGACGTAAAAACACTTTCTTTCTCTCTCTCTCTCTCTCTCTCTCTCTCTCTCTCTCTCTCTCTCTCTCTCTCTCTCTCTCTCTCTCTCTCTCTCTCTCTCTCTCTCTCTCTCTCTCTCTCTCTCTCTCTCTCTCTCTCTCTCTCTCTCTCTCTCTCTCTCTCTCTCTCTCTCTCTCTCTCTCTCTCTCTCTCTCTCTCTCTCTCTCTCTCTCTCTCTCCGCCTAGGCGGTCTATCCGATTCACTTGCTAGCACCATCGGGGTGAAGCAAGGGTGCCCCCTCTCACCCACCCTCTTTGGTTTATAAATTGACGAGATATTGGACTTCATACAACAGCAAGGAGGAGACGGCATTGACTTATGAGGGACCACTATCCACATTCTTTTATATGCTGATGATATTGTGCTTGTTTCAAAGTTTGCAGAGGGTCTACAGCATCATCTACATGGCCTAGATGATTTTTGTACACATAGAGGATTCTCAGTGAACCTTGGTAAAACCAAGGTTTTGATCTTCCATACATCAGCACAGGTGAGGAGACACAGTTCTTTCACAGCCGCAGGTGGACCCATCGAGGTAGTCAGTTCATATGTCTACTTGCGAGTGACATTCACAGCAGCCTCAGGGGTTTTCTCCACGTCTCGGGCAGCCCATGATCGCATCACACGTGGATACGCAGCGCTAGCTTTGATGGAGAGATAGTGTCACCAAGTATATTTTCAGGAGCCCCCCACAAAGGGGTGGCTCTTTGACACTTTAGTTAACCCAGCACTCATGTATGGTGCAGCTATATGGGGACCGGGATTAGCCACATCATCATGGACAGCACCGGAGAGGCCGCAGATTCTCATGATTGCCAGACTCATCCGCAGCAAATCTTCGGTACCCCATGATATCATCAGGGCAGAGCTTGTTGCACCACTGATGCTAGTAGAGGCACTCTTCCGACCACATCTGGTTGGGTACCGACAACCACGACTCCATCGGGAGGATATCTCACGCATCAAGATAGCCCACGACTACATGATCGAGCACAGGCGCATCGCCACCACTTGGACAGCCTTCCTCCACGAGGTACTCGTACCGCCACCGATGTACTACATACTCTACTCACCTCCACCCATCATCAGCACTTAAGGTATACACATTCACTCCCTAATGGGTCCCCCTTGTATTAAGTGGTCATTATCTGCTGAGTCAGAGCCACGCTCCTCCTAGCCACCACTACTTTATTCCCACTACCACCTCATTACCAGGTACACCCTCCTTTGTTCTTTTCAGCCTACACAGTTTTGTGCAGCGAGTATTTTTCCTTTCCATTGCTACACGGAGATTACCACAATTGTATATGATTTTGTCTCATAGGCCAAGTTTGGCCTTTGGAAGACATTAATATACCTCTCTCTCTCTCTCTCTCTCTCTCTCTCTCTCTCTCTCTCTCTCTCTCTCTCTCTCTCTCTCTCTCTCTCTCTCTCTCTCTCTCTCTCTCTCTCTCTCTCTCTCTCTCTCTCTCTCTCTCTCTCTCTCTCTCTCTCTCTCTCTCTCTCTCTCTCTCTCTCTCTCTCCCCCCCTCTCTCTCTCTCTCCCCCTCTCTCCCCCCCCCAATGAGCATATAGAGTGCATACACATAGCACCCCACGCCCTTGATGCCAGTTATTATCCACTCCTTTTTATACCCGTTCTTTGTACTCACACTTTATTTTCCTTTTGGGATCACAGTGGATTGGATCATACTGATGTATGTGTTTTGTCTCATAGCCCAATTTGGACCTCTAATAGACGTTAGAAAGTCTTTCTCTCTCTCTCTCTCTCTCTCTCTCTCTCTCTCTCTCTCTCTCTCTCTCTCTCTCTCTCTCTCTCTCTCTCTCTCTCTCTCTCTCTCTCTCTCTCTCTCTCTCTCTCTCTCTCTCTCTCTCTCTCTCTCTCTCTCTCTCTCTCTCTCTCTCTCTCTCTCTCTCTCTCTCTCTCTCTCTCTCTCTCTCTCTCTCTCTCTCTCTCTCTCTCTATCTCTCTCTCTCTCCCCCCCCCCAACACATTCACCATCTCATCACCTCATTCACCATCCCATCCATACCGATTGGAGCTGATCACACATATCTCGCCCTATCCATACGTGGCTCACCATGCATACCCCACCCTGCCACCATACCGCCACATGCCCATACCACCATTCACTTTAAACATGAGCTAGCACACATCTATAGCTCACATGTTTGAGAGGGCATCTACTCCCTTGATCCCTCCGCCCCATTGGACACCCTCAGGGCCCACTTCTCCTCGATCCTCCACACATCCGCTACTCTCGATGGTACGATGAGGAGTGTAGACAAGTATACCCACACCTCAGAGTGTAGAGTATCTTGGGATCCATCACGGAGAGGGAGGCACGACGACAGATGCGAGCTCTCACACGCCGGAAGCGGCGAGCTTTCGAGGAGCGACAGGAGGAAGAGTTGTTGGACCTTCTCATGAGTAGGGATTGCGCCACTGCGTGGAGGGCCCTACATGAGCCACGTCCACCTACACCCATAGGAGATCCTCATACTTGGCACACCTATGCCCAGAGGTTATATGACTTCCTAGGATAGCCCCCATTGTTGATTCCTCCCACACCGCATCTTGTGATATCCACCCTATTCACGGCAAGCATGGTACGACATGCCATCCATAGGCTGCAGCATGGCTATTCAGCAGACCACACGGGACTACAGGGCGAGCACTTATGTAGTTTCCCACGTGATCACCCACCTCTTCAACCGTGCTTTGGTTGAGGGGTTACCTGACTCGTGGACTATGCATACCATTGCGCCTATCCATAAGTCCCGCGATATGATGGACCCGATGAACTACAGGACTATTATGATAGGCCACATCCTGTTCAAGATCTATGGGGCAGTACTAGAGTCAGAGCTTAGAACACAGGCTGAGGCAGCTAGGATCAGAGCACCGGGCAAGGCACGCTTCCACCACACTTTCTCCACCATCGACCACATCTTCGTACTTCGTTGCTTGATTGAGAGCGCGAAGGCGAGGAATCGGAGACTCTACTGCTGCTATTTGGATTTCCGCAAAGCCTTCGACATGGTCCCTCGAGAGAGACTACTACGGAGACTCCAGTTAGAGCTACCATCAGACATGCTATGGGCCATCTATGCTTTGTATGCAGGAGTCACAGGCAGGGTGCGCTTCCCCGGCGGCCTATCAGACAGCCTTGTTAACACCATTGGTGTGAAACAAGGTTGCCCTCTCTCACCTACTCTCTTTGGTCTCTACATCGACGAGATCACGGAGTACATAGAGCGAGCGAGAGGACTAGGAGGAGACCTCGAAGGTTCGCTAGTACACACCCTATTATATGCTGAAGACATTGTCTTGCTTTCAGGGTCACAAGAGGGGCTGCCATTACATTTACAGGCACTCGATACCTTCTCCATGGAGAGAGGACTCAGAGTGAACCTTGGCAAGACCAAGGTCATGATCTTCCACACCTCAAGGGCAGTATGCCATCGCGCCTCTTTCACCGGAGTTGGAGGACAAATAGAGGTAGTAGAATCCTACGTCTACTTAGGTGTCACCTTCTCCGATAGCATAGGGGTATTCTCCATGGCACAGGCAGCTAGCGATAGATTGACGCGAGGCTATGCAGCGCTTGTTGGATTGGAGACGCTGCTTTCAGGCACATTTTCAAGAGCCCCGAACTAAGGGGTGGCTCTTTTTATACTCTAGTGACACCACACTGATATACAGAGTGTCATGGACAAAGGAAATCATCCTGAACCTTAGATTCCATGTGAATCCTATATCTCATGATTGGTTCACAATTAGGAGAAACCAATGCTTTCATTGCGTCCGAAATGTGCCAAAACCCTAAGATCGATTGTCTATTTGCTAAATTCTGACATTCTGAGGTCCTGATCGATTTATTGACATCATTGATGACATCATCAACTCGCAACTGCCCTTGGGAACCGCCCTTGAAAACCTATATAAGGAGGGGTTGGCCACATTCATAATCAGTCTTGCCAATACCAATCTTGGGAGCTCAAGGAGTCCTGACCGCCAAGTAAGCACTCTCCAAGTTCCAGTTCAAGTTCTTATCTTCTTCTTCCTTGTTCCAGTCTTGTCTAGTCTAGTTTTTGGACATCCTGTCTTGTCCTCTTGTAATCTCATAGTACGAGATCTTGTCGAGTTCTTTATTGTATCTAGTTCATCTCCGAGAAGGGAGTTCTTGTAATCTAGATATCTTGTTCCATACTTACGATCACGGGTTGTGGGATTTCCTGTATCATCTATAGTCCAGTTCTTCATACCTATCGGTCCCGGGTTGTGGGACATCTTGCATCAGTCACGTATTCTTGTATTGTTTCCCTTCGTGGGTGTTCTTGTAATCAGAAGTGTATTTCCGAAATCTTGTCTATTGTAGTCAGAGAGCACAATCTAGTACTCCCCTCAAATTTTGGCAAGACTAGCTTCTATCCAAGACCAGGCATCATGGAGAATGCTTATGAACAGATTGTAGCATCACTTCAGAGTCTCCAACAACAGGTCGAGGACCTAACTCGTCGACAGACACAAGTCGAGATGGGATATCCAGTGCATGTAGGTGCACTCCTCCAAGAATTACAAGAACGAATTGGGAGTCTTCAAGCAAATCAAGGGGGTATTCAAGTGAATCAACGACTATGAAGGAACCCAAGATTTGCATGCCAGAAAAGTTCGATGGGGATCGCACAAAGTTTCGTGGATTTCTCTAGCAAGTTAAATTGTACATCTGTATGCAACCTGATAAATACCCTGACGAGGCATCCAAGGTCAGGTTTATTGGAACCTTGCTCTGTGGCCAAGCATTATCATGGTTTGAGCCAATCTTGGAGAAGAACATGGCTGTACTTCAGGACTATGAGGGGTTTCTTCAAGAACTCACCGCCACATTTGGAGATGCAGACACAAGTCGAGTAGCAGAAACAAAACTTCGGAAGTTACGTCAAGGTAACCGCCCTGCCTCTACCTATGCATCTGAATTTAGGCAGTTGATATGTGATCTCACTTGGCATGAAGATTATTCACATTACAGAGAGCAGAGGAGCTTAGACGACAGCGCCAACGACCGAGACCCCCATGCCTGAGAGCCCGTCCCCACCAGAGAGAGATTCAGGCTGTGCCATGAAATGGAGATATGGAGACGTCAACAACGTACTCCTCCCGATCTAGACATGCAGAGCATTTTGAGGCTCTCCATGATGCCTTACCCACGATGCATTATGGGTTATGACACTACGGGGCCTTAACGATAAAGAATAAGTCTTTATTCTTGTTGCAAGATCAACCACACTTGATCAAGCTTGGCCGTGATTGTCCAAGAACTTGCGATTTGGAACTACGTCAAAATTTGCATTGGCAATCAAATTCCTTTTGGGAAATTTTCACTCAGGTTCCATTTATCCAATGGAAAAGTGTGAAAATAGTAAGTTGTTCCAAGTCTAAACAGAGTGAAATATTCCAAGTATGTAGTCCGCAACCGTGTCAACAGTAATTAAGTCTATGGAGGGTAAAACATAAAGTTTACGTATCCTTAAAGGGATTTCTTAAAGGTGAAATCCAAAAGCATGGGAAGATCCTTAGACTTAAGCAGTACAGAGATTCCTGAAAAAAATCTTTGAGGTAGCTACTTAAAGCGCCAGTAAGAAAGGAATCTAAAGACAAGAAAGAAAAAGCTCTTGTCACTACAAATTGGTCAAGAATAAAACAATTGGACTTGAATATGTGAAAATTCAAGTACTTGAAATTCTAATAGGTTTTCATCTGAAAACCTTAACAAAGAAGAACGGATATTCTATCAATAGGTTTTCAAGTTTCCAAGGCAAAGCATGAGATCGTGAAACGATCGCGTGAAGGAATCAAAACCGAGAATATCAAGTTAGAGGTAATGCCTCAAACTTCGAAATTCTTTTAAAGAATTTAAGTGAGAAGGTACTCTATAAAGACTTTAAAATAAGTATCACTCACACATCAATGTGAATATAAAATAGGGTGGTATGGGACACCAGGTTTTATACTCAGATTGATGTAGGAAAGATGGTATAGGACATCGGACCGTGGGATGATAATTAGCTTTTAGTCCTAGAATAAATCTTGAAGTTAGATATGATCCTCAAGGGAATCAAAACTTCAAAGGAGAAGTTTAAATCAAGGAGGGTAAAAGTATGATCTCAAGATACTTCAACATCAAGTATGTAAGAAGATACGAAGTCATTAGCTTCCAAGATCTTCTTTTTCAAATAAGAAAAAAGACTTGTTCTTATTTGAATCATGCAACACTTCAAGATAAACTATTGATTCAAAAATATTTGATAAATTTTTGAAAAAGTAGGACTTTGATATTGAAATGATTGTTTCAACTAAGGAATAGACCGACTAAGTTAAGCAATAAGTTCCTAGTGTAAATTCAATCTTTTGACTCAAAGCAATGCACAAGAATTGCATTACCAGTAAGAAATCATAAAGATTGAATATAGGCATGAACTTAGTCTCAAGTAAAGCATTATTTGAGACTTGAGTAAAAACTCATCTTTCTAAGTTAACAAATGGTTAAACACCCAATGAGATACCATATGAATTCCCAAATGTCTATCTGTTTAACCTAGAAATAGTGCCCAAATGAACGGAGCCTTATGTTTCTATGGTCACGTATGGTCCATGCACCACTAACTCCCTAAGAAGAAAAAAGAGATTCAAGAGGTTTGCAAATTATTGTCAGAAGCATCTATAGAAAAGACAAACGTCGAGCACGAAATATTGTCTTGTTGTGTTGATGACAACAAGAAGTGGGATCTCATCATTCAAACGCACATCCGAACTCAAACTTTGCAAAACTTGAAGCAATTAGGCATATATTAGCCACACACGACCAAAGATTTCATGTTGCATTAATGGTCAGTGTTTGATTGATAGACCCACCACAGAACATTCAACATTCTATCATGTATTGTAGCACTAACTTAGAGAAAACCAATAGTAGATTATCTTCGCGATGGAATATTTTCGATAGACGTTACTCTTGTTAACTCGAAGTTACTTCCAAACCAATTCAAAGATTGCTCTCATATTGGACATGAGTTGTACAAGAGAGGAAAGGATCATTTCTTGCATTTGTGCATACATGAGAGCGAATATTTTCCTATCATAGAAACGGCTCACTGAGGTGCTTCAAGAGGACACTTCTCCCCTGAGCCAATAACCAAGCATATACTTTTTGCTGGCTCATGGTGGCCAACATTCCACATAGATGCAAAGAGTTATGTGAAGAGATATGACATTTGTCAATGAACAAAGTACCTTTTCCAAATTTCCATAAAGATCAAATGCCACTTAGATCTATTATGAGTGAAAGAGTGTTTGCTTAGTCCACAAACAAGATGATATATTAAATGGCTAACATTAGTAAGTTCCTAACTACAATTATCACGTCATGTACACATCCTTGAGCATTGACTAATCTTGATAACAAAAGCTTCTGCCATGATATGGGGTCTGGGCCAATGATACACATCATCACTGTTGGAGCTTAAATTTGATTTGCAAATGACAGTACTCAGAACTTACCAATGTGTGGATTAGCGGACTCATATATAACAAATGCAAGTGACAATCCAACCTGCAGAAAACAAGACATTAGTAATCTACATGTACCAACAACCCCCTGTTGCTTTCAACAATTATAACCCAGCATTTATCTAGCCAAGCAATTTAAAAGACATGTGTTTCATTGAGTCCATTGGGATGTTTGCCTCATAAAATTTGCATGTCTGATTAAAAATACATGGACAACGGTCTCTAATGACCTCAAAGAATAGAACTCACTGCAATAAGTACACCAATTTCAATGCCCAGGAAGAGTGTAAAACCAAATGAAGCTACCCATAGCATCAAGTCCCGCTTGTCAACGTGCCAGAGAAAAATTGGATCTTCATAATCTATCTATGCTCCAGGGACAATTCCAAGCAAGTGAAGTGTGGGTGGTGGAGGGGACAGCAGCAAAACAAACAGAAGCAGCAATACTGTTAGGCAGAATATGATTCCTAATACATGGGGAAATCATAATATTGAACTGCAATCTCTTACCAACCCCATGACAGCTGACACAACAATAGCCGCCAATGTACACTGTACAAAAACATCCAGCATCAGTACATTTATTAGCTCTGTGGCAAACTAATGTTAAAGCCTCTAATTTGCATTCAAATAAAGCTTTGACTTCATTATTTCGATTCCAACGTTAACTAGTTTCAATCATCAAATATTATCAACTTGCAAGTGATTATCATGTGGATGGACTAGCCAAAAATATATACACCTGAGGCACTTGAGCAAATAAAGGAGTTAAGAAAAGAAGAGCTGCTGTCATAATCACTCCCGTTATAATTCCTGACAATCCTGTCTTTGCTCCGCTCTCATTGTTGACAGCAGATCTGGAGAAGGATCCTTTATGGAAGGAGACACTCAATGTTAGAAAAAATCTCATCTAAATAAGCATTAAATAGGCAGAAAAAAATGATATCTAGATTCACGCTTCAAATATTTTAAGACCCACACCCTTATCAGGTTTCCCAATGTCTCAAAAGCAGGACTTGAACTCTTGACCTTCTGCCAGAGATTCATGAGTGTTACTAAACCACAGTTCCTTGACAGAAAATAAAAATTCTTATATGTAAAGCAATCATGTATGAAAAATATAATCAGAAGTCCAAATTTCTTGATCATTTCGTTCTGTCACACTTTACTTTTCCGCACAAAAGAACAAAAGAAGCAAAGCTACAATGTTCTCATTGCCATCTAATTTGTATCCAAAAAATTGCTTAATCAGGGATCTCAAAGCTCCAATACTTCGTCACTAGGTGTTTAATTTCCAAAAAACGTTTGTTCTGGAATCTCATGTTTCAAACTCAAAAAACAAACTCTGTATTTATATTCATTAAGGTTGAAATGCCACCAGGTGAAGAGTGTAAAAGTGCATATGTAGCCTCAAACAAGGGGTAAATATAGAAAGCTATAAATGGTGCACTTCCACTCGGCTGAAGTGTAAAAACTCTGCTAAAAATTGGCTGCAAGCTCCTGAAAAACCAACTTGAATTGTAGTATGGGAAGTAGGAAAGCCATCCCACCTACTTATTTGTTGAAGAAAATGTTCCTTCTGAAAGAAGGATAATTTCTTGTAGAGAACAGTGCTTTACCTTGAACAAACTAGGATCTGTCAAACTTCAGTTTGCCTGACTACAAGGAAAGTACTGATTCCATTCTGCAGCAAAGTCTGTGGGTTAAAAGCCTATGGTTAAGTCAGATTCCAATATCACACACAAGCGCTCTTGATATGGTACGTCTTTGATGAGAATTTCTGACAATGCCAAAATGGGGGGGGGGGGGGGGGGGGGGGGGGGGGGTTGGGTTTGTGTTGCAAAGGCACCTCTGCTTTGGCTTACTCATGAGACACCTGGACATGAGGGAGAAAGAGATAAATTATCATGGGCCCTGGGGAATCACAAGGTCTGCAACTCTAACTGCACATCATGGGAACAAATGAAAGTCCAGACCACCCGCATCATGGAATTGAAAGGAGAAGTGCACGTACATCCCCTCTGTCAGACACTGTTGAAGGACACAGACTTGAAGGAGCTTTGAAATCAAGGTTTGGTGGTCACCTTGACTTGTGAGTGGGAGGAGGTTGGAGCTCAATTAGCTTTCTATGAGGACAGATACACGGATATACAGAGAATGTGATTTGAGAGAGACTTTTACAGGTCACACTATTGGCCTATTCGAGAGTGGACTTAGAATGAGGTACCGGCTTGGGATCCAAATGCCTTGGTCACCATAGTGGAGATTGTTCGAACACGCATTCCGAGTCACTTCATCACATTCTGATTGTGCTGACAAATATAATCCATTTCATTATGTATTCCATTCAAGTTTGTATTTCAGATTTTGCCTTCATATTCTGTTGTATTAAAGCTCGTATGGTACTTCTCTCTGAGACAGAGTTTAGCTTTGGCTTATTCATCCAAGACCAAGACACAAAAGAGATAGAGACACATCATCATGGGGAATCGCAAGGCTGGAAACTTCAACTGCCCATCATGGGAACTAACGCAAGTCCACACCCACCATATCATGAAAATGAAAGGATCAAGTACATGTACACCCCATCTGTCAAACATGAAGTTGAAGGACACATACTCTCAAGAAGCTCTGAAGTCATCAGCTACATGGTACAAATTGTGGCCAAGGTGTGCACTTGAATGGCAAGACTACATAAAGGCCTTCATCCACCGGGGTTCATCTAGACATCCAAAGACAACAAGAGGCTCATTGTCAGTAGTGTGAACACGCACATCTGCTTACCCCTTCCTACATTTACATCTAAGTCTCTCTAGGGAGTTGGTGCTTCCTCTCTGCAGGTTCGTGTCTGTGTCTTTCTTGGGAAGAACCCTGGTTGTATTAGTTCCTTTCCATGTAATCCATTGGAAGGGCACTGTTAGTTTCAACTGTCCATGTCTTGTGTTTGGTTGCCTCAATTGTCTTTTGTCTAAACACTCCCGTCCCCCTCACTATTCTCCTGTCTTGGTCATCTCCATTAAGAATGGAACATCACTGTCCTTGTGGTCCACCCATTTGAGGCAACAATGTAGGTGAATATGATCTGCTTCTGCTGAATCGGAAAGAGTGTAAGTATTTCCCCCTAAAACAATATGAGTTTGAGGAAGCCGATTTGTTACTTAACAAGCAGTTTGATTACAAATACCTAAATGTACTTAGCTCACTGTCTGCAAACATGCACTGTGCACATGCATCTACTTGTAACAAAATGAAGGTTCTAAATGTATACAGAAAATCACAAGTTAATTTTTGAAAACAACATAGAAATGAATGATATAGTTATCTAGGAAATTCACAAACATAAATCATATAGCAATTTGAAAATTCCTCCCCAGAATCATGTCACATGCAACAAAAGCAACTACTTTATTCTTTCTGTAGAAAACATCTTCCTTTATTTTCAATTAATGTACAAGCACATAGTCACCGTTAAATTTGTAGTCTTGGGTTTGCGTAGGGTATAAGTTCTCATTGATCATGTCACCTTTGTGGTATTCAACACGCTTCAAAAATAAAACACCTAATAAGTTTGTGGAGGGCTCCAACAAAAAATCACTTCCCCTCAAATTGAAATGTGTGTCTCGATTTCCATTTAAACCAGGGAACTTAAGCTCTCAGTTCCTTAAGTATCCACACAACAACTCCATCATAATGATCAGAAAAGCCAAAAGTGAACATCAAGCTGTTAAGAGCTACAATGCAGCTACTCATGATAAAGCAAATTCTATGTCAGGAATCTTTGATGTATCTGCAGTTGCAGAATATGTTTGCATGGGCTCAGTGCAGCCACTACACATTGGATATCTAGATAATAAGTCATCAGGGCTTTGTTTTCTCATCAATGTAGCAGCTTCCACACTCCTAATCACTAATCTCCAATGAAAGAGTCCTTTTCTAAATTTGAAAACTCTTTTCATAAAAAAGAAGTCCCTGTGCATTCTTAGTCAAATACTTATACATCAGGCAATCCACAAGTGTTATGCTGCCTTATTTTCCACCTCATGTCACTTATACTGCTATGGTCCATTTTCTCATTGCTGCTCATACAAAGAATAGAACGCATGTCCACAAATCGCCTATGACCAATTCTTGTGCCTATGGAGCATGCATATGTTGAATAGAAAATGAAAAGTGTCGATATAAATTCTTCAGCTGCAGTGAAGTCCTTCTGTAGTTACAGCTGAGAGTCTATAATTGCTTAAGCTTCAGCAAAGAATTACCATTAGCCACAAGTATTTTCACAATGTCAAATGGTAGAAATGAGCTTTCCACAGAAATATTTAGCTACTCAATCCAATAGATAAGATGCAGCTGGTTCCATAAAAAGGATGTCCAAAAGAGGAATTCAGCTAACACTGGGTTTCTTATGACTCTGTCTCAGATCCAGGTCTCCATGTCCATGATCCAAACAATAACTGCACTGATTTTGGATTTGAATTTAACTGGGCTACAAGAGAGATCTTGTTGCAATCATTAAAGCTAGGTTTCCTTTCTTTTTAGTACAACTTTGATCAAAGAAAACATTAAGTGATCTACACTAAATGGTTTGACCTTGAAGGACTCATGAATGCACATCTCCTGCCTCTGGTCTAGGCTATTGGATCTATCATGCTTAATCCAGCCTCCTCACTAAGTTGAGCAATAAAATCCCTAAACCAAGCGACAAAATAAACTACTACGTGAAACTAGTACCTGAAGCACTGACAGGAATCACAAGAGCAACTAGACAATGCAGTTCGAGGATGCACGGTTAACAAACATTCAGCGACATTATTACTATAGGGTAGCTACTAACCGCATGTTTGTGCACCAACAGAAAACACGGGCAAATAAAATGATATGATTCAAAGATGCACGAACAGCAAGCATTAACTAATTTCCATGTAAAGTCAATCACTAACCTGTAGTTGGATAAGCAGAGAAAAAAGCTCCACATACATTAGCAACACCAAGCCCAAAAAGCTGCAGAAAATGCAAAAAACAAGATTCATTATGATCTCTTTGGGAAAATTTGCTGAATAAAGTTTATCTTCATAACCTTAATTCACAGGCCATATTTATTTGAGATACATCAGTTCAAATAGTTTCTCTTTTTCCTTTTATTCGTATCAGTGAAGCCAAACAACTGAACGAAGCTATATCTCTTCTCCCATGTAAAAGAAGCTGCATCTACACAAACAAATGCACACTTATGATCATCCACAATTCCAGAACAAAATCTGGATGATATCTGCCTCTGAAAAAAATATCTCTGAATTCAACTTCCATAATGTCTCTCATATAGTGCTCGCTAATCAGCAGAGGTTTCCCTCTTTGCCAAGTTGCCAGATACTGGACAAGATTATTTACTTAAATAGTGCAAAAATAGAATAGGCACTTATCTGTAGCTACAATCCATATGTGAGGAATTAAGCAACCTTCATAATGCTTGCAAAACCTATAGAATAAATACATGCATGCATACATACAATTTGAAAGAACCAGCACTATAGGTTCCTGCTATATTTCTACCTTTAATCTTTGCTTTCTCATTAACTCCATCTGCCATGAGCTGGAGAAGATGCTCCTGAGTAGGCTCTATCCAATTCCTCCTATTATCTGGCTGAACCAAGTCCTGTTGATGAGTCCAGTAATCTCTATCTGTGTCACAGTAAGAGAGGGAGCCTCCAGAATGTACTGAAATAGGGGCAATCTGTTCATTCTCAAGGCGTGCCTCTGAAAAAAGGATGTCATATGGGCATACCAAGAATCGCTGTGCCCCTTCAGTGCTAGCTGACAAGAGGACTCAAGGTGCCAGCCATGCATTGTGAGAAAATGTGGAAAACACAGATGACACTCATGGTGCCGTATACATGATCTAGCCGAGCTCCAAGAGATGGCAGAATATGCAAACTGGAAAAAAATAAATAAATAAATTCCAAGCACAATACAAAGATGGCCTCATCCACCCATGCACTCCAACTATCGGAGCATAGATGGTGATCCAAACGAGCACACAGTTAAGATCTATACATCAGTGTACAACAATAACTCCAGTCACGGATGTATCACAGATGTCTTGAGTAGCTTCCAGCCACCCTTCTTATAGATGATGCCCCTGAGTCCTAGTGATGATTCTGCCATATCCAACTCATGAGTGATCATGATTAGATTTTGTTGTGACCTCTAAGATCATTGCTTCCACACAAGAGAGTGAGTTAGTATGTATCCACCTATCCAACTTCATATATATATATATATATATATATATATATATATATATATATATATATATATATATATATATATATATATATATATATATATATATATATATATATATATATATATATATATATTATATATGGTGAGATGGCTCGTCGTCATGCTCCCGCTCTGCCCTACGTCGGCCTGCTGTACTGCTGTACATAAATTCGTCCGCTCAACACTCTTAGGGTTTGCGCCTGCTCCCGATCAGAGTTGCATCGACCTGCTGTACATAAATCTGTCCACAGTCGGCAGTTAGGGTTTGCGCCTGACTTCGCTGTTACAGACGACTAAGCAACTGAGCAGGAGTGAGCTACACCGTTCTCTCAGTTCAACAGTTAGGGTTTCGTCAGAGTGTTAGGGTTTTATCTTTTCATTTTTCTCTGATCGTATGCTATCGGGGGTATTCTAAATGGAGTCTTCTCTTTCACATGGTGGCACTGTGCCCTTGCCTAATGATTCTCAGGAGGTGGAGGTTGTGCCACAATCCCCTCAACAGAGTGATTTTGATGTGAATAAGTTGAAAAAAATAACGGAAGAGGCTTTGACTTTTGATGAAAATGTTCAAGGAGATATTAATGTGGATATTGAGCCTTCTCTCATTTGGGACTCGACCTGTATGTTTCATGAGAGGGGTTTGCTCCTCTTTTTTACAGCACGCATTCCTTTAGCGGTGGATGTGGCACATGCGATTAATGCAAGTGTGGAAAGGGAAGCTGTGGACAAAGTTTTTTACTCAGGGCATGGTCTCTTTGAGGTGGTTCCCAAGGATAGGGATATCAAGCTTCAATTTTTGGCACAGCAAACAATTTTTCTCTGCGGTTTAATGGCCCATGTTTTTCCTTGGAAACCAGTGAAAGCAATGAAAGAAGAACTTTTATTTAAGTGCCCTGTTTGGGTGGAATTGATAGATCTCCCCTCATTCCTATGGAGTAGCATTGGGCAGGTAGCTAAAGTCTTGGGGAAAGTACTGTATACTCCTTCTATTTATGCACCCAATAAGAACAGAATTTGTGTGATGTGGAATACCTCCAGACCATTTCCAAAGACCCTTGGTATAAATGTACCTAGGGTGGGGAGGATTGTCATTCATCTTAAATGGGGAAACATGGCCGGGTCCTGCTTTCATTGTGGCAACTTAGGGCATTATTCGAAAAACCGTCCCACCTTAAAAAGTGAGGGAGTGAATCTCATTCCGACTTGCCCTGGCAGTAAAATTCTCGTACCAGAGGAGCAAGTTTTTGGTAGACCGAGCAACATACCTAATATGCTGAATACACGCAATAATGATGCTCTTAGACCTACCGTCTCTCATGGTATAGGCAATAAAGGAAAAGAAATTGCACTGGATAAACATGTGCTTCTTGCAGCTTCGATCGCACCTGTAAAGCTTAACGTATATAAGAGAAGAGAGGGTGAGACTCTGGCAAAGGATCCTCCTAGAAGAAATGGGGAGGAAGCAGGGAAGAGAGTGGTCGACAATGATGGGAGAGTGGTCGACAATGATGGGTTTACTCCTGTGTCCTATAAAAAGGCCTTGCTTCAGGGAAAGCGGAGCAAATTTCAATCTCGTTATTCGGCTTCTTCTTCTAAGTTCTGATGAAGCCAACTTTACTTCTTCTTTCGATGATTGTATGACTGATTACTATGAGAACATGGATATTGTACTTCACGATTGGGCTCCGGCATTAGCTCACTTGGACTCTTCCCATAATGCTCCGTCAACGTCATGAAGTTAGCCACTTGGAATATTCAAGGGTTAGGACAATACGGAAATTGGACTAGGCTCTGGAGATGGATTATCAGACAGCAATTGGATATAGTGGTGATCCAAGAACATAAAAAGCATGATCATGCGGGAATGTTTATGCACACTAGAGATTTTCAATTGCGTTACAATGGTCTTAAGAATGGTTACTCAGGATACCTTTTTATTATTAAAAAGGATATCCCTTTTCAACTGTTATTCGATGACCCTCAGGGAAGATTTTTGGTTATTCATTTACTAATGCAGGACATTTCCTATATCTACATAAATGTCTATGCTCCGAATTCTCCGTTGGAAAGAGTTAAAACTTGAAAAAATATTTTGCAAGCTGATCCTTCTTGCGAGCAGTTACAAATGTGGGAAAATGCTCGTATCATGATGTGTGGAGATTTCAACATGGTTGAGAGGGATACAGATTGTACAACTTCCCCTTCCTTGATGTCATTGCAGGAAAATAGGTTTTGGAGTGAAATTTTGGACTCTTTGAATTGTAAGGATTTATGGGGATTTATCGGAGGCCATACTTTGCGTTATACTTTTCACTCTAGGTCTCATAGGAAGGCTATGAGTAGATTGGACAGGTGTTATTATTCGCATACTTCTACTCTTTCTCTTGTGTCCAAAATGTGGATTGATGCGACAATATTGCTTTCAGATCACAATCCACTTTTGTTGTCTCTCTGTGATTCTAATTGGACAACCTGCATTCCTGATAAACTCCATAGAATTCCACTGAGACTTAATCATGCTTTGATTCGAACAACGGTGTTCAAAGCAAAAGTCGATGATCTTATTCTGCAAGTGCTTGCATTAAAGATTTCTGCTTCTCTGAAATGGGAAGCCCTGGTGTTGGGTATGCAAGATGTAATTCGAGATTGTGGGAAATATTTCTCTAAGGTTTTGGGAGAAGCGAAAGTACTTTCACTGAGCATATTATTTTTTCGTTGACTGAAAAGGTGGATATGGGGCTTCTGCTCTCTCAGAGGGAGTACTCGCGCTTGTGTGATGCTTACAATTGTTTGCGTATTGCTAAAAATATGGCTATTCATTCCGCCAAAGTTCGAGCTAGATGCATGGAGGTGAATGATTTACAAGCTTCCTCGAAATGCTTTTTTGACTTCTTGCGTGCTAAGCGGGCTGCAAATACCATTTCCTTACTAGAGATTGAAGAGAAAGAATTATGCGACGGGAATTCCATAGCGGAGGCTTGTTCGAATCACTTTAAAAATTTATTCGATGCCTCGTATTCCACTGATGACTCCTGGTTTGTGGCACTTAATGATGCTCTGATGCACACTCCTCAGTGTCTGGACTCACGGATGGTTGCTGCCTCTGAGACTTCCATAACGGAGGATGAAATCTTTTTGGCTCTTGGATCTCTTAAAATTGGAAAGGCTCCTCGTCTGGATGGTCTTACTAAATTTGTTCTTTCGTTTTGGCCCTCTCTTAAAACACTGCTTCTTGATGTATGTAATGAAATGTGGATGACTCAAAGGATGCCTTATTCCTTCAAACAAGGGAAAATTAACCTTATTCCTAAGGTGGACATTCCTAGAGGATTGGGGGCTCGAGACCGATCTCAATGATGAATATTATTTACAAAATATTCGCCAAAATTTTTGCTCTTAGGCTTAAACCACTTATTCATAAAATAGTGCACCCGGCTCAGATTGAATCTGTTCACAAGAGATCGATTTATGATAACATTCTTACCAAGCAAATTCTGATGGAGCATGCTTTGGACTCCGGCCAAGAAGTAGTTGGCATACAAATTGATTTTGAAAATGCTTTTGATCATGTGCGTTGGGATTTCATTGCGGCGACGCTTAAGAAGCTTGGATTCGAACTCAAATTATGTCGTCTTATTTATTTGCTAGCTGAGGATAGTGTTTCCCAAATAGAAATCAATGGAAGGCTTTCTGCACCATTTCTGGTCCAGCGGTCTGCGTGTCAGGGTTGTCCTCTTAGTCCTCTCTTTTATGCGATGGCCTCTACACCGATGTACTATCTCCTACAGGCTAAGATGGAATCAGGATTTATTCATGGTGTTTCTTTACATGGATCCCAGCACATTGCAGTCGGATTTGCTGATGACACTTTCCTTTTTGCAAAAGCATGTGAAGAGAACATTCAGAAAATACTTACTTCATTGATTCCCTTTTCGGAGGCATCTTCGCTAAACATTAATATGGGAAAGTCGGCCCTCATTAATATTTCGGCGCAGCACTTCCATTTCCCTTCTTGGCAAGGGCGTAAAATTGAATGTGGTAATATTTTCCGACATCTGGGCTATCCGTTGGGCATTAATGTCTCGACTAAGGATCAAATACAGTGGGTGCTGTGCAGGGTCAAAAACAAATTGAATTTGTGGCACGCAGCGCAATGGCCACTCCATATCAGGATTAGGATAGTACAATCCTTTTTGCAGCCTTATATCATGTATTACATCTTGCTGTTAGATTGGAAGAAATGTCATCTGTATGCCTTTGATAGTTTGATAAAAAATTTCCTCTGGAATAAAGAGCATAACCGCGCTCTGGTCTTCTCGTCATGGCACTTTGTTTGTCAACCTAAGAGTAGAGGAGGTATGGGTATTCTGAATCTTCACTCCCATATGATGGCGAGACGGACTGCTTTCATCATGCATATCATTTCCCTTTATAAGCCTCTTTGGACAGAGATATTCTGGAAGATCATAGACAACGCAAAAGTTTACTACAAGGGAAGATGGAAATTGAATGTAAAGAATAAGTTTTTCTCTCACGGCCCGCTTCAAACTTCGTCTCCTACACTTTCCATGTTGGTTAGGAGCTTTAAGCAGTCTGCTTCTCTTCTTAAATGGAATGGGCGGAAGCGATACTTAGGAAACTCTTTTGCCTCCATGTCTCCATATTGGTGCTTCCTAGTTAATCCGCCCCTGGCTTATTCTATGGGTGCAGCAGCGCGTTATTTCAATAATAAAGGAATTGACAATATTGCAAAGATGGGAAATTTTATCCTTTCCTACCGTTCGGAGGAGTTTTGCAGTGGGGCCTACCTAAAGAACCAAATGGTTTCACTTGGTTCTCTTCTTGCAGCAATTTCAAATTCGTCTCTCGATTGATGCATCTCAACCTTCGCGTGACTGGCTCTTTGCTAAGCATACTCGTTGGTGGAATGGTGCAGCTAGAACATTTTACCTTTCTCTTCTTGATGATAATGATATTACTTTCCAATGCAATTTCAGGTGGAAATTGGATAAAGCACGAGCTTGGTGGCATGCATTATTTTCGACTATTTGGGATTCATATCTTACTTTCAGGATGAAAGTTTTTATGTGGAGGATTTTGGGGGGGCATTTCACGTTGGGGGCTTTTCTTTCCAAACACGGTATACAAGGAGTTCGTTGTCCGCATTGTGCTTCTTACGCTGAGACTATGCAGCACGCCTTTTGGTCATGCTCTTATATTCAAAGATAGTGGAATAATCTATTCCTTTTTCCCATTTGGGATAGCAAGCCGTCCAAGTTTTGTAGCACATTTCTATTGTGGGATTCGAACAACACAGTGTGTGACTTGGTCAGAAGGAGATGCGACTTTTATCTTCTCTCGAATATTTGGCAACTCAGGAATAAGAGGTTGTTTGGGAATAAGAGCTCGGTGCCTCATTTTTTTTGGACATCCTGCAAACTGAAATTGAGATTGGATATGGAGGTCATGTCAGCTGATCATAGATCGGGAGTTATTTCTTTCTTGGACAAGATTTGATGTCTTTAGAGGTTTCTGATAGTAGGATTTAGGAAAAAAGGGGGGAGGAAACGCCTCCCCCGCCTTCTTGTAAATTCTTATCATTAATACAAAAGTGATCTTTTCACAAAAAAAGTGAAAAGATCACTTTTGTATTAATGGGGGAGGAATCGCCTCCCCAGCCTTCTTGTAAATTCTTATCATTAATACAAAAGTGCTCTTTTCACAAAATATATATATATATATATATATATATATATATATATATATATATATATATATATATATATATATATATATATATATATATATATATATATATATGATGTCGTCGTCGCTGTTGCTCGTCGTTTTGAACTGTCCGTTTCTGTAAATATATCTGTTTTAGGGTTTCGTTTCACTTCGTCAAGGGTTTGCGCAGCCTAGAGCAGCTCGTGCAATCTGTGTTTAGGGTTTGTAGAACTCTTTTTCGAGTTGCGTGACTGTTTTTTTTAGGGGTTCTCAGATTTTCGATAGTCTTGTGGCAGAAGTTCTCAGCAGGTCGACGTTCAGATTTGGAATCAGGAGCTTAAAATTGTCACTTTCACAGGGTTTGTTTTTCATAATAAAAAATACATAATCTCTAAACTCTGAAACAAGAAGGTTGCTATGGCTGCAATTTTGAAAACCCAGGATGATGTTTTTTCATCTTCTGAAAAGTTATAGCAGGCTTCTCAACCTACTGAGCTGGTGCCTCAGTCTCCTTCGCTAAATGAGGTGGATTTTGGGAAATTGAAATGTATGATGGATGAGGCTCTTACGCATGATGAAGGTGTGCACGCTTATTTGAAAGTTGATGTGGATCCCTCCCTGATTTGGGATTCCGCACTTATGTTTCATGAAAGAGGGCTTCTTCTTTTTTTCACCACCCACATTCCATTGGCTGTAGATGTGGCTTTAGCCATAAATGCCAGCGTCGATAAAAATGTTGTTGATAAAGTTTTTTACTCCGGGCATGGCCTCTTTGAGGTAGTCTTCACTAAAAGTAATGTCAGGTCACAGTTTTTAGAGCAGCAAACTGTATTTTTGTGTGGATTAATGGCCCATGTTTTTCCCTGGAAGCCAGTTAAAGCCATGAAGGAGGAACTCTTGTACGAGTGTCCTGTGTGGGTTGAACTCATTGATCTTCCATCCTTCCTCTGGGCTAGTATTGGACACATAGCCAAAGTTATGGGTAAGGTGCTCTACACGCCTTCTATTTCGGCTCCGAATAAGAGTAGGATATGTGTTCTCTGGAATACCTTGAGACCGTTCCCTAAAACACTGGCCATTAATGTTCCCAATGTGGGTAGAATTGTAATATACTTAAAGTGGGGCAATATGGCAGGTGCTTGTTTTCATTGTGGAAATTTAGGTCACTACTCGAAGAATTGTCCTTCTCTTAAATCGGAAGGAATTAACTTTATTCCTACTTGCCCGGGTAGTAAGATTATGGTTCCTGAGGAACAGGTCTTTGGCAAGCAAAAGAGTTTTGCTAATATATCTGCTGGAAATCTAGCTGCACCCAAGCTTAAGACAACGTATGTTTCTGGTAACAAGGGTAAAGATTTGGTAAGTGATAAGCAAGTACATCCTGTGGCTCCTATTTCTTAAGCTAAACTCAATGTGTATAAGAGAAGAGAGGGGGAAGGAACTAGCAAAGATACTCTTCTGGAAAAAGGAAGTTGGAAAGCGAGTTGTGGATAGTGATGGATTCACTCTGGTCACTTACAAGAAAGCTTTACTTCGTGGTAAACGAAGTAAATTTCAATCAGGTTATTTGGCATCTCCGTTGGATGGCGCTCATTTTGCTCCTCAAAACAATGACCTCTTCACAGATGGTTATGAGAATATGGGTATTGTGTTAGAGGAGTTAGCTCCTGTGATGGGACATGATGATTCCTCACATGTACCTCCGCAGAATTCATGAAGTTAACAACATGGAATATTCAAGGCATTGGCCAATATGGCAAGTGGACAAGATTATGAAGATGGATTGTTAGGCATCAATTAGATTTAGTGGCGATACAAGAGCATAAAAAGCATGATCACGCTGGAATGCATATGTATACTACAGATTTCCAGCTTCCTTATAATGGCATTAAAAATATTTACTCAGGATGTCTCTTCATTGTTAGAAAAGATATTCAATTCACAGTCCTATTTGATGATCCTCAGGGCAGATTTATTGCATTGCATCTGCAATTGCATGGCGTATCATATATTTGCATTAATGTTTATGCTCCAAACTCTCCTATGGAGAGGATAAGAACTTGGAAACTTCTCTTGCAATTTATTCACCAAAATAAGCACTCCAAAATGTGGATTGATGCTCGTATCTTGTTCTGTGGAGATTTTAGTATGGTGGATGCACAATCTAATTGTACAACATCATCATCTCTATTTTCGGCTCAGGAAAAGGTAATCTGGCAGGAACTTTTAGATGAGTTAAATTGTAAGGATTTGTGGAGTCTCATTGGAGGGCATGCAATTCGCTATACGTTTCACTCAAGATCGCATAAGTCTGCAATGAGTAGGCTAGATAGGTGTTATTACTCCCATGTACATACTTTGAATACGGCATCCAAAATGTGGATTGACGCTACGATGCTTCTCTCTGATCATAATCCGCTCTTGATTAATATTTAGGATTTGCATTGGGAGTCGTGTATCCCGAGTAATTTTCATAGGATCCCTTTGAGGTTGAATCTTGCTTGGCTTCACACTTCATTATTTAAATCTAAAGTTCACACCCTCATTCAGCAGGTTCTCTCCTTGGAAATCTCCGCATGTATGAAGTGGGAGTCTTTTGTGGAGGGTATGCAAGAAGTGATTAGAGAATGTGGTAAGTGCTTTACTGCCGCTCTAGCTAAAGGTAAAATTGAGGAAGTACAGATGATTCTCTGTATGTCTGCAAAGGTTGACTCTGGGAAGTTACTCTCTGAAGCAGAGTATATGAGGTTATGTGATGCTTACAAGGTTATGTGATGCTTACAGATGCTTACAGATAATTGAAAATAATGTTATTCAGTCTTCTAAAGTTAGAGCAAGATACACTGAAGTAAATGATCTTCATGCAAACTCTAAATGTTTCTTTGATTTGCTTCGTACTAAGCGTCTTAAAGATACAATTACCACGATAGAGATAGATGGTTTGACTCTCCATGATGGAAACTCTATTGCTGAGTTCTGCTCGATGCACTTTAAGAAGTTATTTGCGGCCTCTTTTGCAGAAGATGATGCGTGGTTTTCATCTCTTCGGGACTCTCTTGAATTTACTCCGCAGATGATTGATTCTCATATGGAAGATGCTTGTGAAAAAGGAATAACTGAAGAAGAGGTCTTCTTGGCCCTTCAGTCTCTCAAAAAATGGGAAAGCTCCAAGAATAGATGGTATTACAAAAGAGTTTGTGGCTGCCTTTTGGCCCTCTCTTAAAACACTGGTGTTGGATGTTTGTAATGAAATTTGGAGAGATCAAAGAATGCCTTATACATTCAAGCTAGGAAAGATTAAACTTATTCCCAAAGTGCAGGTACCCAAACGGATGGAGGATTGGAGGCCGATCTCTATGATGAGCGTCATTTACAAAATATTTGCCAAGATCTTTGCTTTGAGACTTAAGCCGATTATGCATAAGATTACGCATCCCTCGCAAACAGGTTTTGTATATGGTAGATCAATTTATGACAACATTTTTCTTACTCAAATTCTCATGGAACATGCCATTTCTTCTAATCAGCAAATAGTCGGTATGCAAATTGATTTTGAGAAAGCTTTCGATCGTATCCGATGGGATTTCATTGTTGTTGTGCTTGGGTTTGGAGTCAAGTTCAGTCGGTTGATTTATGTTTTAGCTTGAGATAGTGCATCTCAAATAGAGATAAATGGAAGACTTTCTGATCCTTTTCCTATTGAAAGATCAGTGCACCAGGGATGTCCGTTGAGCCCACTCTTCTATGCTTTGGCCTCGTCACCAATGTTTTATTTGTTGGAGGCTAAGATAAATTCTCACTGTATTCATGGTATCTCGGTTTCTGGGCTTGAGCAAATTGCAGTCGGATTTGCATATGACACTTTCATCTTTGCAAAGGCAGAGCAGGAAAATGTTCGAAATATTATTACTTCCCTCACCTCTTTTTCCAATGCATCGGCATTGCATATTAATATGAAAAAGTCAACGCTCATAGATATTTCTGCAAACAATTTCCACTCTTTATATTGGGAAGGACCTAAAATTCAAAAAGGTACTGTATTTCGTTATCTTGGGTACCCTATTGGGGTCAATGTTTCTACCAAAAACAAAATTGAATGGGTATTGAACAGAGTCAGAGGTAAAATGGGTTTATGGCATGCTGCACAATGGCCGATACATGCCAGGATCAGAATTGTTCAAGCTTTCTTACAGCCTTATGTTATGTATTACCTATTGTTGCTTGACTGGAGGAAATATCATCTTCATGCTTTTGAATGCTTGTTGAAGAATTTTTTGTGGAATAAAATGCACAAGAGGGCGTTGGTGCTTTCCACATGGGATTATATTTGTCAGCCCAGGTCAACAGGTGGTCTTGGAATCCTCAATCTGCTATCTCATTTGCAGGCTAGAAGAGTAGCCTTTATTATGCGTATTACAGCTCCTCAAAAACCCTTATGGACTGATGTTTTTTGGAAGTCCATGGAAAATGCAAAGCTATGTTATAAAGGAATTGGGAAGTTGGATCCTTGGAATAAATTTTTTTCGCATGCCCCAATACAAACTTCATTGCTCACTCTTAACTTTGTATTGCGCAGCTTTAAGATGACACTCTCTCGCTTGAATTGGAATGGGAGGCAGCGGTATATGGGTAACTCGTTTGCTTCATTGTCTCCTTATTGGTCTTTCCTTTCCAATCCACCACTAGCTTTTTCCTTGGGTGCGTCGGCAAAATACCTTAACAATAAGGGTATTGATTCCATTGCAAAGTGTTATGATTCTAAGTGGGAAATATTGCCGTTTGCAGTAATTAGGAGAACTTTTACAGTAGGGCCTGCTTACAGATCCAAATGGATTCAAATGGTACGCTTCTTACAGCAGTTTCAGGTGCCCCTCTCTATTGATGCTTCTGATCCTTGGAAAGATTGGCTTTTTGCGAAGCATACCAGGTGGTGGACTGGGAAGGCAAGCACCTACTACTCCTCTCTTCTTTCACATGAGAGTATTGCCGGACAATGTAACATTAGATGGAAGCTAAAGAAAACCCCGTCCTGGTGGCATGCAAGATTTCGTACACTTTGGGATTCTTTGTGCTCTTTCAGGATGAAAATTTTCATGTGGAGGATTTTCACAGGCCACTTTACTTTGGGGGCGTTCCTCTCTAATCATGGGTTGCAAGGGGTTCGGTGTCCTCACTGTGCCTCTCATCATGAGAACATGTGTCATACCTTTTGGATGTGTCCAGCAATTCAAAGATGGTGGAATACTCTTTTCCTTTTCCCTATATGGGATGTGAAGCCCACTAAATTCTGCAGCACCTTTTTGCTTTTCGCTTCGGGAGATTCTGTCTTGAATCGGATCAGAGTGACATGTGTTCTCTTGCTTTTATGGAACATTTGGATGTTTCGGAATTCAAAGGCTTTCAATAATAAGGGCTCAGTTCCTTGCTTTTCTTGGAGTTTCTGTAAGGCTAAGATTAGGCTTCAGATTGATGTCATGTCTCTTCAAGACAGACAAGCCTTCACCTCCTTCTTGGATGCAGTTTGACTTCTTGAGTTTCTTTTAGCCTGACATGTATTAGCAGTTTTGGGGATCATGATTTGCAGTGTGCAGATTGTATGTTATTGTAGGTTATGCTGGGAATAGGGAGAATAGTCTCCCTTCTCACATCCTTGTACAGTATTCTTTTCATGAAATAAAGTGAGACTCCCACACAAAATATATATATATATATATATATATATATATATATATATATATATATATATATATATATATATATATATATATATATATATATATATATATATATGTGTGTGTGTGTGTGTGTGTGTGTCTATATATATATATATATATATATATATATATATATATATATATATATATATATATATATATATATATATATATATATATATATATATATATAGGCCAAGGGAATGCATGTCCTAGAACTCTTTCAGGTGCCCATCCAACTGTCCCTCATCTAGACACTTTCCAAAGGTATCACATGTCTTTTAATTCAATCGGGGCTTTTCTCACATACACCCCAAGGTGGCACTTGGAGAAGTTTCTCCCAAGAGTAAGATTCCCAAGCCTTAGGATAAATTAAGCTTAAGGATCGAAATGATTCAAATGGAAGCTCAAAGAAAATAAATAACCTACAACTTCAAATCAAAGATTCGATCCCAAGGTTCAAGCATCTTCCAAGGGTAACCCAAAGGTTCAAACCAAAGAACATTCCTTCCCCCTTAAAAGGTTTTTGTGCTTGAAAATGTATTATGTGGAGTATTCCCCTATGCATCATGATGAGTCTCGTTGATCATGAATTCACTCTCAAAGATTTGCCTCTTTTTCTAACTTAATGTTTGAAAAGAGGAAAATCTTTCGTTGATGGAACTTACTCATTCCCAAGAGGCACTTTCTTGAGTCTCGTCTACCGTTTAACTAGTCACTCTTTATATAAATGATTTCTTGTATCTCGACTATGTAGTATTGTATTTTACTCACGAGGGACACGAGGGACCTCCCGTAGTGGAATAGGTTGGATTATGGTATCCGAAGATACAAGATTATCTTGTTTAGCCAATTTCTTTTCCAATATACTAACATGAAACACTAGGTAATCAAACAATTTTTTGGAAGCTTAACTCATAAGCCATTGTTACAACCTTTCTAAGGATTATGAAAGGGTCATGATAGCTTGGAGATAGTTTTGGACACTTTCCAATTTTTAGAGTTTTTGACTTCTCAAGAACTTTTAAATAAACTTGTTCTCTGGCTTAAAAGGAAATTTCCCACTTCTTACTACTTAGAGTACTATATACTTTAGCTCTATCCTAGATTTTCCTCCAGTTTTCTTTAGCTACCTTCAGCTTGACATTCATGTTTTATGAGAAATCCTTAAGGGCTTGGACTTTCACATTTTGTAATCTGATTGGATAAGGGAACCCATAAATTACCATAAATGGACTAAACCAAGTTGCAAAATGATTGGCACTATTGTAAGCAAACTCAACTAAGGGTAAGTCGTCCTCCTAATCAGTTTGGTTTGAACATACATATGCTCTCAAAATATCTTCAAGTGTTCAATCGAGTCTTTTTATTTTCACATCCCTACTTGGGATGCAAAGAAGTACTCATCAATACTCATGCTCAACTTTATATGTGATCTACTGAAAACAGTTCTCAGAAAATGGTTAGTAAATTTTTCATCTCTATCTAATACTATGTCTTGTGGTAGACCATAGAGTTGATAGGGATGTTCAACAGATAAGTTTGTTGATTTTGGAATTTTAATTGTAGTACGATTAAGAATGAAGTGAGCCATCTTAGTCAAGCGATCTAGTATAATCCAAACTAAATCATGTCTTTTCTAGGTCCGAGGTAAGCCTTTTCTAGTTTCGAGGTGAGCATATATTAAAGTCCATGGAAATACTTTCCCATTTTCTAGTGGGAATTTCCAAAGGGTATAATAAGCTATCAAACTTTGGTCTCAAACAAGTAATGTATCCATTTCTTCAGAGTATTCATGATGGCATAAAAGTCCTTTTCATAGGTAGAATAATACCGTTGAGCTAGATTTAGCTTTTGACTTCTAGAAGCCATTGCTCGACTATTTTGACTAGGCAGAGCTCCAATTGCAAGCTTAATTGCATCCGTGTCAACCACAAAGTGTTCATTTGGGTCTACAATTTGTAGGACCAAAGCCAATGCAAGAGCTTTTTCAATCTTTCCATACTTTCTTCATGTCGCTTACACACGTAAGGCCTTTAGGTTTTCCCTTTAATTTGCCATATAGAAGGACTAATATCTTAGCAAAGTTTGAGAGATACTTGCAATGCTATGCTTTTGTGAACCTTTTACTCTTAACATTCCATGTTGCCAATGGATTCGCAATCTGTTGCGTATACAACCAAAAAAAAGAAAAAAGAAACTCCCAACAATGCTATTTATTATTATTGAAGTAGCATATTTATAATAAAAGTAATATATTATTGTTTGTCCCATGGGTTCCCAATTCTTAGTGGGGCAAGCTTTGGAATCTAGCTATAGAAGTTAAAAGGAGATTGATTGCATATAAAAAGTGCAAATTTTTTGTAGATATTTGCCTTGAACTATTCAGTGTTCCCAATCTCAAATTTTCATTTTTGGGATTGTCAAGTTGTTGGATACACACATCTTTCACAAATATTATAGATCATAACTATTGATCTAATCAAATGTAATCAAAATTTTCTCGCTTTATATCCAATGATATTCACTTCGAATAGGGAAGAAGCATATTCTAGAATTGATTTACATCATAGGTGTAAGCCTCATAGAGGGGAAGAAAAAAAGAGAAATCTTATGTGACTAAGGTGTTCTTGATGAGAATCACAGTATGACGTCCCACCTCATGATCTTGTACATATTAAGTCACACATAATGCTTTGGAATATGAATATGTTAGATTTGGCATGTGCCATTAAAAATCAAAAGTGGACTAGTCAAGTCTCGACCGATGATGACTTAAATGTAATACATAAATTTCACCATATTATTTTTCTTTGTTTTCAAAGATTATTCAAGCATGGATATATACACCTAGGATACCTAAAATATAAAAAGAAATTAACCAAAAGAAATCTAAAAAAATTTATTCACATGCAACTTTAGCGCAATTGCAATTTAGGGTTTGCAATTCCAACCCGTAGCTACGCATTAACAACATGTTGCATACCCCATTGCGATCCCGCTTCTAACCACATTGGTTTGAAACAATCTTTCTACAGGATCATGCTAACCCAAAAAACTTTGTAACTCCAATATTGTTTTGCAATGTCATAAGTTAAGAATAACTTGGAACTTTTTAGGATCTACTTGAACTCCTTTCACACCCTCCATCAATTCATGGGTGTTGAGCAGCTTTTACTTTATTGAAGACATGATCCTTTGTACCCAATTCAATTTAATATATTGTTCTCCTGAACAAAAAACGTATATAGATCATAACTTAAAACAACTCTAAGACAGAAGTGCACCTCTTGGTTAGAATCGATCTCATAACCGTTCTTGGCAGCAAGTGCTTTAGCAATACCTACAGACTCCTGCATAGACAAAAGAACACATACTTATTACAAAAAAAAAAAACAAACTATGTGTCACCGTTTCAAAAGAGGTTTACCAAGATAGCTTACCAGAATTGCAACACCACTTATAAGAAAAGCAGTTCCAATCAAATCTGGCACTTTATCAAAATGCTGTGGAACTGAGAACTGTGGAAGACCTTGAGGAATCGTTCCAACCTGCAATACCACATAACAGTTTATTCTCCAAGTTGTTGTTGCACCATGGTGGATGCATGAATTAGTACAACACCCATGCAACAAGCAGATATGGAAAAGGATGGTTTCAAGCACTCCGTAGTAATTGTCCAAGTACAGAACACCACAACAAACAGTGGTGGACTCAAGCCTCATCTCTGACCTCTCATCAAGCAGCAACATATAAGCTCATTAAGTTCTCTCTATTGGTTATCCTATAGCCTCTCAACCACTCAATTGACTCCTTGGTATAGATCACCCAAGGAAAGAGGATCCCAGTGCAACCTCTGCCAGACTCCAGTACCTACAAAAATCAATTGTCATGATCATAGGGGGTCGATGTTATCATGATTTCAGCATAACTAACTGGGGGCTAATTTGTATATGCAGGAACCAGCTCAATGCACTTCAGTGGAATCCTCAGATCTGCAATTAAAAAAAAATGGATAAAAGAAGAAACGTACATTGTTTCGAAAAATCTCTCTTACTCAAAGCAATGTGCAGAGGACCTACGTGATAATGTACATGTACACAGTTGCACATCTTATGCTTTAGGAGTTGTGCAGACTCTAGTACAATGCCTGAATAAATTTTGACGGAAAGCACCAACGCCTCGCAAAGAGAATAGTTTTCAACCTCCATATATACCAAACAATCATATTCCGCATTTTGTCATGCATCCAGACAGCAGCCCCATCTTGATGATTATAAACGCCAACAGTGAGTTTAAGTCTACTATTGTGTAGATCCAAGTTCCAACCACTTATATGCAGCCTGCCATCCATATTAGTCATTCTCACCCTCCAAAGAAGATTCGTTCCTAAGCTGAGGATGCCTGGACCAATAAACTATGCATCCAGCGATCCACCATTAGTTAGGCTGCCGAAATTCCTCATTTCATAATGCACAGACTGCTATATTTGCCTCATGTACAATATTCTATCAGGAATCCTTCACAGAACTGTTTCACCAGTATTGACACTTGCCTAGGGGCCAGTGTTTATGCCTGTGAACTGTAGACATGCTCAGTAGGAATCTGAGATGGTGAAATTGTTTTTCAATTGCATCCCATGTTTTCTATATGCAGGACACATGGGCTATATATAAATTTAGCCCAAATAAAGAAGATCCATTCTATTGCCTTGCATTGGTTAATGGTCATGATCCCTTTTTCATGAAAATTGTTGAGCAGCTGAGATCATTACTTATGCTGGTTCTTTTGAAAGAGCAGCCTGAATGAAGCATTTGTCTGTCATTGAATTTCCCATGGGTTTTGGTCTCTCATTCTCTAATAAATTTGTAGCCACACATTTCAATGCTAGATTTCACTTTTATGAAGGCATAAGGCTCTCCTCCAATGGTTTAATTTCCATTTTCCTTCATACAGTAAAAACTCAATTCAAGAAAAATTTTAGGGAATTGCATCACATATACTGACCCTCAAAAAATGCACGCATAAATGAAAACATTCTGGCTTTGTGTAGGAGAGCAATTAATTAAATTTATCCTGCTGATTCCACACTCTTCTGTAGGCTTAGTGATAAAATCACGAGGTCAGGGAACCATGACCTTGAGGTTCTTTTCTTCCATAGAAATGCTTTTAAGACAGCATAAAAGTTCTGATATTAGATTCATTCCAAATAGAGAAAAGCAGGATAGTACACTAAACATGGAACCATTATGCTGTTCAAAATCTTGAGCTAGAAATGGGTAGGCTATTCATTTAGCTTCCACTTAGTGATTTTGGGTAAGACTCCACCTAATATCCAAGCTATTTGTTTCGCAGAAGTACATTGCACCTCAATGAGTATTTCAAATATCTCAAAAATATATCTTTCTTAACTCTTTGGTTATTTCAGGGCAGATCACAAAAGGCAGTGTGATTGAAATTGATGAGTTTAGACCTTCATAGTTCGTACCTAGACCAAAACCATAGAGAACACGACAAGAACATCCATACAGCCTGTAAATTCTTTCCTGTCTCATGCAAGAAAAGGAGGGTGCCACTTATAAAGCATGTTCCAAAAATAGTGGGTGTGTGGCTAGTTGCTTGTTATTATCCTTACCTAGTTCCTCCACATATTTCAATCAAAGACAACAAAAGCACCAGTTTCTCTTATTCACAAGGCATGGAAATATTTTTATATGTGGACTCTGGAAATTATGTTCTTCGATAGATATGTTCTAAGCCAATCTTTTCTCATGTTTGCATAACCTTCTCTCTCTTCTAATATTGTATCTTGTGCAACAATGTTGCCATTTCTTTAGAGCTACCCATTGAAGTAGATGGATCCTTTTTTATCAAGGTGAAACCAAGGCACTCTTATTAGAGCTCTCTTGATTTTCAAAGGGATTCTTTTGGAATTTACATGAATTTGAGAAGGGCACTTTTTCCAATGGTGATTACGGCTAGAATGTGCTCTAAAATACATGTCTCATATTGATGAGGTTGCGTCCTCGAAACCACAATAATGGCTACCCAATCTCTCCAAGGTTGGTACGAAAAAACAATGCTACAATCCTAAGGAGCCACAACCACAAAGCAAGTTATATTTCTCCTAAAGGTTTGTCTTCCGAAGAAGTTATTAGATCCATTCGCATTGGTTATAGTATAAGTTACCACTTTGCTCATCAAATTACAACCTAAATACCAAAAGCATCATTGCAAATAATTGTTTGTCAAACTTCAAATCTACCTCATAATACAAATGACCAAAATATCACAAATCTAACATGCAAGCAGATGCAGTCAAGAATTGTTGTATGGTGTTTAGTACAGATAAGGTACACGAACAGAACCTTCATCTTAAGTATTGTTTGTAATGTATGTTAGGTCACAAACTATGTATGTATGTATGCATGCATGTTTGTACATATGAATGTACATATGTACTTATGTATGTATGCAGTGTTGCATCCAAATGGGTCCGTCACGATTTTGTCCAACGTTTGGCGAACTCCCATGGTTGACAAGTTAGCATCGCATTACTAACGAGGATTTTTTTCCCCATGGCCCAGATTATAGTCATTCTATCTCTGGTTTTCTCTGGTTATTAGCACATTCACAAGCCTGCATAATCCCGTTCTCTAGTCATGCGACAGAGCTGGAGTGTGGAAACTCATGCAGGGAGCTTATAGATGCTATAGAGCACAAGTGAGAAGAGCTCTAGCCCACATACACCCGTTGGGAGTCATATTCAATAATGCCTTTAGGAATGGTTCATTCATAGGCTTTGGTTTAGTGTTCATTAATTATTGTTCTTCTACACTCTTTGGAGGTCCATATCCAGTTTTCATTATGCACAATGCATGTTTATGCATTTATTCACATGTGATGGAGCTTCAGCTCTGTCCCATGTGCATAAGTATTTTAATCTTGATTCTTAGCAACATAGCATGTGCCATGTGCAATATGCATTAAGAACAATTCTCGTTGTGCATCGACATGTTTACATTGTGCAATATGAGGCATGACAATTGAAACTTGACTTATTGGTTTATTTGTTTATTGTGACTTGTAGATGTCAAAGAGACCATGAAAAAAATTGGACTATGTAGACAAGGTGAAGACATTGACCAAAGGTCAACATAGATGCAAATGCAAATTCTGTGATCGTGTATAAGATGGACGGGTTAACAAGATAAGGGCACATAACCTTGGTTTGAAAGCTTATGGTGTTAGTAAATGTGATAATGCTTCCCAAGAGGCTAAAGATATGCACAAGAAATTCCAAGCAAAGGGAAGCAATGAATGTGATGATGCTTCTTATGCACATATGCATTCCAATATGGACTCTATCATCTAGGGATCCAACCATTGTAGCATTGATACATATCTTGCTCATAACTTGAAACCAACAGTCTGGCGAGTGCTAGTGCGAGGGTACCTGGAAGGATGGTTGAGAAGATAGAGTAGTCCTTGGTTGTCAAGGCTCTTGTGTTGCATAAGGAGATTTCTCTTGTTGTTTTATCACTCTATCTTGTTGTTCTACTACTGTATCTATGTATTTCTCTTAAGTAATTCTTTCTTTCCTCTAATTATATTGGTGTGAGGTTGCATGTTGTTTATTAGATTCGCATGGTGTTCCTAGTATGCTACAACAATAGTGCATTTTTCATTCCATGTACCCACACATACTACTTTACCATCTACAATCGGTAAACGTCAGAAACGTTTTACCGTACTCATCAGATGTCGACTAAATGTCAGATGTCAAAAGTCAGAAGTCAAAATCCCATCAGTAACCACTATGTATGTCACGCATAGTGCCTACACATCTACATAATGAGATGCTAGAGCAAATTAGTTGTTATATGGATGAGAGGAGTAATCCCGCTTTTATAGCTGTTACATGTTGGGAGAGATGTTCGATTGGTGAAACCACTTTTTTTGGCAGAATTTTGGGTTTCCATTCATTACTTTATGCACCCATGCAGTGAAGTATTATCTCAAGATTGTTCATCCAGTGCATGTGAGAAGAATTGGAGTGCTTTTTGCCTCATCCATAAAAAGGAATTGACTTAGCACTCAACGAATGGAAAAATCAATATATTGCCGCAACAATCTAAGGATGTTGCAAAATATCCTTAACATGGAGAAAAACAAGTATATGTGCATGATCATTGGATATGATGCATCAATCCTGTAAATTTGATTTTTTCATGACATGTGTGTCATGATGATTTTGATTTTTGATATGTGTGTGTAATCTATGTTTCATATATAAATCGTGACTTGACTCTCTTTCCTTTTTAGCTGAATATAGAGTCTAGCACATTTTAGCTTCGGTGAGAGACACCCCTCATCCATCATATGATTTGCCTCTGGATGATGAGAAGCTTCTTTTTTCTGCCAATCTAGCATACCACTAGAGGCAGATTTAGAGTGATTTGTGGTCATGGAAAGGGCTTGATTATTTGATATGCATAGGATACTTCACAAGGGGATCGAGATAGTACTTGCAAGGCATCCATGTTGGCAACGACTACATATAGGAGGAGAAGGATAATACCATCAGATGAGAGAAATCTTACCGATGAGCCAGAGACTCCACCACATTTCGACAAAAAAGCACCTAACGTGAAGTGTCCTTCCTTGAGTTTCTAGAAGTCTGTCATTTCTCCTTCGATATGCATTCACTACAACCAACTACGCGATGACCAAGCTTCTTAAGTAATGATGAACTCTGAATTTCTTTGTGATTGTAGATGCAAGTGATGATGGAGCACTTTGAGATAAAGTAGAAGAGGGGATTTTAGAAGAATTACTATTCTTCTTACATTTTGTTGGACTTCCCTTTTGCCCTTTGCTTTACTTTCTCCTTTGCTTTTGGCAATCATACTTGAATCAAACCCACTTTTCAAGGCCATATTCCTCTTGGCTTGCTCTTCTTGGAAAAGTAAACTTTCAAGTTCAAGAAAATTTACTTCTTTCATTGATAACATAAGAGAAGTAAAAAGGTAAATATGAATTAGGTAGAGAGTTTAATGTAATATTTACCATTTCTTCATCACATTTTACCTGAGCCACACTAATGAGTTGATCCTAGAGATCATTTGTAAAATACTCTTGAATATTCTATCCTTCCACCATGTGTAAATTTGTAAGTTCTCTTCTCACGGAAGAGACATGAACACAGTTGCATTTTGGAAGAGATTCTCTAATGTCATCCATGTTTCGTAACCGATCCTACAGCTTCTAATTGAGGTATAACAGATCTTTCATGTGCATCTCTTTCATCCCATCTCCATTGTTCCTATGTAGCTTGAGTATCTGCACCATGAGTTTCTAAAGCAGTACTACTCAAAGAAATATCACCATGTAAGTAGACTTAGCGGTTTCACTATTGCGAGGTCTTGAAAAGCTTCTGCCTGCTGTACTCCACAAGTCCTTTGCAATGAAAAAAATTCTCATCATGAAGCTCCACAACGTGTAATTGGATGATCCTTCCAACTTGTCTTCTATTGAGAAAATGCCCAAAATGTTGCTCTGACCCCCCATGATGTGAGCTTACTCAAATGATACAATGAGAACTCAAGCACGAGTAAATGCTCCTGAGATGAGAGATAGAAAAATAAAAAGCAATTAAGCTGCCGAATACAATGAGATATAATCAATCTGCAGCGATATCAACACAATAAAACTCAAGAAGTAAATCTTGAGATGAGCGATAGACAATAGAAATCAATTAACTTGCTGTACAGAACAAGATACAAGAGAGAGAGAGAGAGAATAAAAATGAACTCATTTGTTGAATACATTGATATAATCAATCTACAGCTATGGCACAAGTTCTTTTACAAAATATGAATGTAAAAAAACATCTAATTTTATGAAAGCATGCTCCCATATTCTTCCAATTGTTATATACTTGCTGTAGAACACTGAAATTCGAGGTTCTTTGCAATAGAATTCTTGGAAACTTAAAGAAGATGAATAAACACAAAAAAGTCATTATCCATTAATTTGCTGAATGCAATTATATAAATTATAATCTAAAGCTATAAAACAAGTTCTTTACAAAATATGAATGTAGAAAAGCCCTAATTTCTGAAGTTTGTGCTCTTTTTTCCTTGCAATTGTTGTGTACTTGCTGCAGAAGGTAAAAACTTCCGAAAAACACTGAAATTCAAGCTTCCTCACAATAGAACTCTGGGGAACCTGATGAGGATGAAAATGTGCAGAAAAACAGCAGCAAAACACTAGTGTATGGGTCTAGGAAGGAAAACACAGCAGCTATATGTTGTATAAAAGCTATGGCTAATTTGGAGAAGGTCAAAGAAGATAGATATGGCTAAAATCTGCAGCACAAGTTGTTTGTACAGCTTCAATAGGCTGAGGAGTGAATCATGTGACAGCATAACTCAGAATCCTACCAAAAGCTTGTGCAAACCTTCCAATTGGGTTGCATGGGAGTTTCTTTTTTGGGTTAAAGCTTGCTTTACCATCAACTTTTGCGATAAACAAAGTTTTATGATGACTTAGCAGCTTTTCTAAGTTATTACTCTTATGATACTTTCCCTCAACTTTAAATCTCACCCATAGATTTATGACAGCTGACCACTCATTTTTTGTTGAAAACATAAATATTTGAGAACCTCATAACTCCCTTGATGGATTCTGACAAACATTTCAGCATTCATCAATTTTCGGAACAGCTTATGAGCTCATTCTCATATCTGACACCTCCGTAGCTAGAAAATAAATATTTTCTTTGATAAAATTATAAAAATAGGAATTATGAAATAAAAAATAATCTAACTAATCAAATGCATGAAGCATTGTTAGAGAATCAACTAGCATTGATCTCCAACATCCCCCCCTCAAACTCAATGGACTTATATTCTCCTCAACAAAACTAAGTTGCAAAGAGGAAGAACGGAACCTCCATAGCTAGAAAACAGAAAAAATAGGAATCATGAAATAAAAAATAATCTAACTAATTAAATGCATGAAACATTGTTAGAGAATCAACTAGTATTGATCTCCAACGTCCCCTCCTCAAACTCAATGGAGATATATTCTCCTCAACTAAACCAAGTCGCTGATAATAAATGACTTTAATGTCCATGGATTTCTAATTTGATTGCCACAAACCTAGAGATTCATGATTCCATCTGGGTTTCCGTTAATCATACTCATGAAAATGACTTTCATTTCCATGGATTTCTGATTTGATTGCCACAAACCTAGAGATTCATGATTCCATCTAGGTTTCCATTAACCATCTGGGTTTCCATTAATCAGTTCATGAAAATCGTGAGGCTCATACTCACCATTGAGAACAATCTAGGTTAGCTCAAACTTTTATGGAATATTTGAGTCAACCATATGGACTTCTTGAGGAGATTTCTAGCGATTGGGACACAAGGTTTAGTAACAACTTCCAATAGTTGGTATGCCAAAAGCTGGAAACCTGTAGAGCATGTTCTCCTTGAATCATCCAAAGACTGATGGACAAACCTAGAGCATGAACTAGACCATGGAAGATATGTTGCGAGCATATGTCCACTCTCGTTGGTCTAAATTTTTGGGGTTGCTATCTTCCATAGATTGAGCCTTCTTATAACAAAACCAAGAATTTGATTATTCTCAGAGCCTTTCCATGCTTATCTACAACTATGAACCATGAGTCGTGATTGCTATAAGACAGAAGTTGTGACCTATGACCAATTTTCTACACAATATGAAGGGAATGTTGTAGATAGTAAAGGAGAGCATTAAGTTGATACAATATTGTGCAGCCTTCTAAGCTAACCAACATTGTAGACCTCATTACCTCCATCTGGTATGTGGGTCTACCTTAAGTACTAAGAGACTCTAAGATGATTTGGATTGGCATGTTTACAAAGTTATCCTCTCGTGTCCACAAAGTTATCTTCTCACTATTGTGGTCTATTTCATATCACCATGAAGGTAATTGATGTGTACTACAAGGTGCATCTACCTTGAAGAATCAGCATGCACCCCATATTACACATACTCATTTGAAAAAGTGGCTTAGGCAAGATGATTTTTTGATATCTCCAAAGGAGATCCAAAGTTTGGAAGACACTACTTGCTTCATTTCACTTGAGCCTAATCTTGTTCTCGAATAGAGAGCACAAACGTCTTGAAGAGCTTCATAACCTGAGCATCTGATCAATTGGAAGCATTAGCTTTATGTCTCCTATATCTTAGAAGTCAATCAAACATTGAAGATCCAATTCCCAAGTTTTGTCATCGAATAACTTGTTAAGGATAGCAATTAAAAGTATGGAGGGAAGTGTTATGTTCCGACTTGGGTGAGAGATTTGCATGGGCATCTATAGCTACGTTCGACCAAGAACGAAAGGTTTGATCAATGTGAACTAGACTACCACCTTAAGTGAGTCTTGTAAGTAGGAATCATGGCTCATTTATTACATATCCTAGTGTAAACACTTGTACTCAAGACCCTTTTTTTTAAGTTACAAGAAATTGGAAAGCACCCACTATGAAAAGATCGGCAGCCCTCTACATATAGTCATATAGATGTGTCGAGCCCAAGGGGGATTGAACCATATACTTCCTCGGAGCCTGCTCGGGTTTTAACCACCCATCCATTGCCCCTCGACACTACTCAAGACTTTTTAGATTGTTGGTTTTTAAGGCCCACAATCAATATAGAGAGTCCAAAATGAAACACAGACATGAGAGAGAATAGACAAAGTCATAGAGATATGAAGGAGCAAAGCTCCACATATACGCCATATATTCCAAAAGATCAAGTACATGAACGTTACAAAGAACATAGAAGTATGCAAATAAATGCACATGTTGCTGCATATCTTCATAACTTCACAACCTCCATGTGTAGAAGATGATCTCCTCCAAGTGTAGATAAACTCTAAGTTGATGTCCTCCTTGTGATTCAAGAAGAAACACAAATCCTATCTGCTTCCCTTTTTGATGAAGTAGAGAAAACCCTAATTCTCCTATCCACCAAGGTAGAAGAAGACCACCAGGCCAAGCTCTAGCTTGAGCTCTCAAAAATTGATGATTAGAACCTCATGGTATTGTCTTTTTATGGATATTCCTGCCCACAAAAATCCATTCTCAAAAAGCTCCATTGTTGGGCGATTTTTTCTTGACACAAAAAGAAAGCACAATTATGTTTTTTCCCCACGAAAATCAGCTTTTGTGTATTCTTTTTATTCACCTAGATTTTCTCTATTTGATGGTTTAAATTTGGACCATTGATTCACATATCTTTTATCTTTGCCAAGTATCGAATTGATATCTGTCTTTATGTTGACATTTGATGAAAATTTGTCTTTGACCTGGAAATTAGGGTTTGTATTTTGAACCCCTAAATGTACTCCAAATGGTGGCTATGATATATCAATAAAAGTCTCTTAAAGAGTACTATCCAATTATGTGACTAAAAAAATTCTTCATATTTTGACCAAAGTTGACATGTTCACCAGCCTTTGACCTTGAAAATTCTGCAAAATATGAATGACCCTCTTGTGGAAGGTGCATTTCCAACATAGATGATCATCACCTGTGTTTGGGTGCATATGGCTTGTACTTTCTCTTGTTCATAACTTCATAGGAAGGATCTTAGAGAAGCATTAACACAACGACCCAAGGAATGAGGCGATATGCAAAATCATAGATAGGAGATCGAAAGGAGGACCTCTTCACAAATCTAGGCCAAGCAATGGTCATAAACATAAGTCAACGATCATTATATTAGAAACCCTAGAAACATCCCCTTTACTATCAGATTTATTGATGATTTCTACTACCAAAAATCAGGAAGGTACGTACTCAAGATCCAAAGACACAGAAGGACATGTTATACAAATAAGATACGCATAGGGGAAGGATGTGGCAGCTCACACTTACATGGTTCTTTCATAGTTGACTGAGGACAAAGATAGACACATTGACAGCATGCAGTCCTTAGACAGATAAAACCGACAGGCAATGGGTATGCCAGAGATCTTGAGTACCTGGCTCAGGCGCTCCTGATGACATTCAGCAACTAATCAGACAATAATGGCATATATAAGATATTTCTCTTGCAGATCAGGGGAGCAACCCTTCACTTTGCATTTCACCTATCGGAGATCAAAAGATGGAGATAAGCTTCCCTTTTGCATGGTTATGAACCATGACTGTGCTCCTGGCAGCCATGCCTATGAACATGAGTCATTAAAATACAGTTGTATATTTTGTCTCATGGGCTAACCTTGCCTTCAATGGATATTAATATTTCTTTATTTCTTTTTTCTTTCTCCCTCCTATATAGAGACAAACACACTTGTCTTCAACCTGAAACGAGGGCTTAGAGCCCACTAATCTCTGGTCGTAATGCTGATGATAACAATCACCAGTTTATGACCAGCTGAAACTATTCTTCAAATAAGATGATCTCCACTGTGCTTAGATCTATCCATATCCTATCCACAAGGTCCCATTTGACTTGTAAAAAGTAAATAAATCACTTTTATAAAGAACAAACAAACAGGAACACGAAGAAGGCATTGGAAACAACCAATATCTTAACAAACAATGCTCCATCGAAAAGCATCTGAAGAACTATGAGCGGGCTATAAAGGAATTAGAAATGATCATAAAAAAGCAGCATAACTGAGAAACAAATTTCAACCCAAAAGCACCTATGCAACATTCTTTCAAGGGGTGCCTAGGTGATAATGGGAGCAAAATAGATTGACAATGAGAGGAGAGACTTTGAAGGCATAGAAAGTGAATTGCTAAATGAGATAATAAGTCTAAAACACCAAACCAAATCAAAGTTCCTAAAAGTATATCTGTCCTGGAGCTGAGCTTTCGTTACTCAGAGTCAATCAGAAGAATATTATTGAGGAACACTAGACGTCCCTGTCACAACACTTTCCTGTTTATCTATATCTAGCTCTCTTATCTCTGTTTGTCTTTTCTATAACTCAATGTTTTTCTGTCTCTAGTACCATCACCTACCAGCCTGCCTCTCTTCATGTCCCTGTCAATTGATGTGCTGCTGCATATATTGATATGTCTCTCTGTTTATTTCAGTCTTTGTGCCAGTGCCTATCCATGAACCCATTTATCTACTAACGCTCTATATCTACTGAATCTAACTGTATGCATACACAATCTCTGTATCAATATTCACACACATACAAGCACAACAAACACCTACCAGAGTAATGTCTGCTGGGTTAAAAATCCATGCATATGCTGTTCCAAGTACAACTGCTGTTAGGGGCCCTGCAGCTCGCACTAATCTTAGATTTTTTCTTGATTTTCCCTGCAATCAAGGAACATCCTCAAAAACTAAAAAGATTTAAAGTTTGACAGCACACTTCTTATTTTATACACCTCCATAAATTTAGATTTATCCCAACTTAAGAGCTAAAGATATGAAACACAAACACAGGTACATTAGAAAGACACTTAGTTTGCATGTATATTACCAGATGCTTCATAATCAACAGAATGGCCAGTGTTATGCAGCCAAATGTGAATGGACGCCATTTGAACTGCAAATGACAAACCCATTCTCATTATTTGGAAAGCATTGAAAATATTTTCTCAGCTTGAAAATAAAAACAATAACAATTTCTTTTAAAAAATTAATCGATACCCTAAGTCCAAAGTTCAGACAAATGGTTTTACAAAATGAAAGCTTTGAATGGCAGTCCTACGTACAAAGCTAGGTTCATGGCTAAAGGTAAAGACAAAACGAGGACATTGATTATCAGAAATATCACTTCCTATGGTAAAACGGAGTACCCTTAGCATTCTTCTTCCTCGTAACAGTAAGCTCAATTAAAAGCTCTATCAAATGCATTTAAAGATTGCTTTATCCACTGAGATAGATGTTGTCCATGAAGCAGCCAGAGGATTTTGCTAGATCTGGAAAAGAGCATTTGGTGTGCAACCTCAAAACAACCCCTTATGGACTCAAATATGCCCCCAGACAATCATATAAAAAGTTCAGATTCCATATGGGCTCAAACACAGCCATGCAATCCACATCACTATGTATACTACAGAAGATACAAATGGGATCTCCATTAACCTTGTTTTATGCATGGATGATATCACTACTGCACTCTTTTTTTTTTTTCTTTTTTTTTTTTTTTTTTTTTGGGGGGGGGGGGGGGGGGGGGGGGGGAGAGACCCAACAGCCATGATATGACTAATGCAGAAGCACTTAGTGTGCCATTACAGGCATATATTAGACTTAGAAAGTTGACTGCTCAAAAAATGATTATTTCGCTAGCTTTAGGAGTGGTATATCTTTGTGGATCACACACATATATACTATGGTTACCACTAAAACATAGCACTCATGCAATCACTCATGAACAAATACCCCTCCAATCTTTTGAAAGAGGGTTGTGATGCTCCTAGATCCATTACGAGATACTCGAACGGAACGAAGTCTAGTTATTGAAGCAGTTTTTTGGATTGCTGGAATTTTGTGATTCAGAGATAAGAGATGACATTAGCACACACAATCTACTAGTTTACATTTATGCACTTGTAGGTGATGATGTTTCATGGTGCTCTAGACTTCAAAGAGTAATGGCACTCTCTATTACTAAGGCTAAAGATATTTCACGTATTGAAGCTTCCACGGAAGAAGTATTGTTAGCATCTCCATTCAATCGGCTTAGATTTCTGTTAGACATTAGTCTAGAGAGACCTTCGCATATGTGCGTGGGACAAGGGCTAAGGTTAGCCAAGGTCCCTAGCTCGGGGGATATCCTAAGGTATTCAATGGTAATGGGAATGAATGTTGCATGATGGCCACATGTCAACACTAGAGCATTTCAGAGCATTACTATTTTGAATACAAGAGGATATAAAGGATGGGAGGTGAATGGCACACACAACTTTCGAGTGTTCAAAGCCTTTTGCTTGGAGAGATTTTAAGAGTGTTTCCTATACTTGGTATTCAGAGCATCTTGTAAAGATCAAGTTGTTTTTTCACGAATTTAATCGATTGCTGCTTTCAGGATCTATCATCATCCTCAGCTCTGTGTGTTGTCTGCGCAGGGAGGAGCTGAAGGAGCGATTTTTCACAAGAAGCGATTAAGAGGCCCCTCAAAGGAGCCCCATACGCATAGCAGGCAAGGAGGACAGTCACCGACCCCCCCAGTCCCGACAGTCACCTCACGGGCCCACACGGTCAGGCGTGAGTAGGAGGAGGAGCTTAATCCTCTCTTCCCTTTGTTGTGAGCCAAGAAGGAACCAAGAGGGATTTTCTACCCGATTTTGGCACTGCAAAACTGATCTATGGGATAGCTGAAGAGCCATGTGTGCAGTTCCAAATCTGAAGCTCCATGGAGAGCTAGAGAATAAGCTTTATTCTCCATCTACCCCCCCTTAGAAGGCATATCCAGCATACCTATTGTCAGACATTGGTCCACAAGGACCACTCCATGTGTGTGTGTGGGACAAGGGCCAGCCATAGCCAAGGTCTCAAGCTCGAGGGATATCCTAAGGTATTCAATGGTAATGGGGATGAGTGTTGCATGATGGCCACATGGTGGCACTAGATCATTCCGGATCATTGCTATTTTGAATACAAGGGGATATAATGGATGGGAGGAGAGGACACACACATCACTCACTAGTCTTTGGCCTTCTAATGCTTACATTTGGTACCAGAGCTGAGCCTAGAGAGATTTCGGGGAGAATTTTCACGTCGAAGTTTTGTCTTGCCACCTCGAAGCGTGTGCCATCTCATCATCGAGTTCGTGGAAGGACGGCTGCCGTCGCAAGACATGGCGCACCTGCAGAGAGCAAAACAAGCACCTTTTGAGCCCCCCAAGGGAAGCCTAGTTAGTTCAGACCAGGCATGCGGTCCGTCAGCCATTTACGGGCAGCCGCACAGCTTCCCGGGCCTCCAACAATTCTGCCTGAGCGCGTGAGCACTGCCCGACTCAGAGGGAGGGGGGCGAGAGAGAGAGAGAGAGAGAGAGAGAGAGAGAGAGAGAGAGAGAGAGAGAGAGAGAGAGTCATTCGAGCTACTCTCTTCATGTTATTGAAGGTATGAAGGATTTTTTTAGAATTATATACCCGCCATGTGGCCATCGTGCAACACTCATCCCCATTACCATTGAATACCTTAGGATATCCCCTGAGCTTGGGACCTTGGCTATGGCTGACCCTTGTCCCACACACACATGGAGTGGTCCCTATGGACCAATGCCAAACACCGACCATCACTCAAATAGCCATAGCTCTCTCATCCAACATCCTAATGGAGTGATTCCACTTGTTTTGGAATCTTGGCTGAGAATGCTATCCAATGAGTACCTGCAAGACATCATTTGAAACATTCAACCACCTGTATGGAGCTTCAAATTTGATTGTCCATAGTCAAAGAACATCATTTGAGGACCCTTTCGATGCAAGGACGATCGATGTTGACTTGGAAACTCAAGAGGACTAATTGGCAATCATTTCCAGCACCTTCACTATACCTGAAAGTAGATTTCTCGATACTAGAGATATGTTTTCTTGTGAACACATGCATTTCTACTCTTTTTTATGCATCATTTGGCATCTAGGATAAGAATTTACACTTCATACACACATGTATGCTTGCCCATATGCTTGTCAACCTCTGCACTTTTGGTAAAAGTAGGATGGCAGCATAGTTTCTTGCAGGTGCGGCGAGGAGAAAGTGAGACCTAGTATTCTTATGACATTTATCCTTGCCGAAAGCACGTTGATCATTGTACAGGGAGTGTAGTGCTTTTTGTATAGTGTAGCCGCCAGCACACTTGTCTTTTAAGTGTGTGTCTTTAAGTGTGTGTACGAGCACTTGGTTAAATTTTCTCAGATTGTCAATTTACTTCCGAAATTTTTAAAATTTGCATCCATAGTTGTTTGATGCATAAAAATAGAGAGCATACTAATAATGTTTGTTGATTTTGTTGTTCTCTTATACAAAGGCTTGTGATTTGCTAGTCTCTGTTGTATAAAGGAAATTCTTCTTCTTCTTGTGCTCGAGGTGAGTTCTTTTACTCAGTGCAGTATGCACTATGTATATACTATGTATATGCTTTGCACAAAACAACAAGGATATTATAAAGTGAGACAAGAATCGTCAAAATAAGAGTCACAGAAGCTTTATTATATTAACATCAAGCATGGAAAGTATACAAGATACATGACAATGGAAGGGAGCAGAGACTACGAAGGGCAGCTCCTAATGCAAACTGGGAACCTCCAATGCATTGCTAAAGCACACAAGCCAACCTCCAATGTGTTGTTGAAGCACACAAGCGACCCTCAATGTACTATTGAAGCACACAAGCCTCCTGTTGAAGCACTTAAGCCTTCCAGACTCACTCTGCTTGTTCACCCTATCATCTATGTGACAAGACTAGAGACTCTAGTCCAAATCCTATCGCTGCTACTGAAGCTTGAGCTTCTATCAATGCGATTCACTCAAGTATCCTCACTCTTCTATGTACTCTCCTTCTCTATTTATCGGCACTCCCCCTTTTGGTACTCCGATTCCTTTCTTTATATAAGCCACCTCTGCAAAGGAGTTACTCCACTACTCTGTTACCTCCACTACTCTGTTATCTCCACTACTCCGACTCTTCACTTTTCTAGTACTCTGTCAAGTCCGGTACTCTGCCAAACCTAGTACTCTAGTCTCCACTCTCTTTCTCTACTCAGTCACTTTTGGTGGATCCTAAGCTTGTAGGGCTAATCAAGACTAGTTGTCCCGACTCCCACTTACACTCCTCCGAATAAATGAATCACTGTAGTCTTTGCCTTGGACGAATTTGTGTTTTGGACGAATTTGAGAAATTGGTCTTGCGGACCGATTTGGAATTTGGACCATAAGACCAATTCTAGGGAAATTGGTATCTTCTCTAGAATTAGACTGAGAATATAAGAATACTTAGTTGTATCAAAAAAAAAAAAAAATGTAGGGCCCTAATTTAGGCGATACAAGTTGCCCCTCACTACTTCACTCGCCGTCTCCGAGAGTTCCTTGTCTAATGCAGTGCACTTTGTAATGCTGCATCCTCTTTTTTTTTAATGCTCAAATAAAATGAAATATAGTGAAGGTACAGGAAGGTTGGAAAACATAATAAAGTAAAATACATATACAAAGATAGCCATAAAATGGCATGTCCATGGCTACAAATAAGTAATCAAAATCCAAGGCTAGTTCAATGCAGATGATGAAAAACACTATCACTCAGCTATGATTATGAATGCAAGCATGAAACTGAACTATAATGCAAGAAAACTCCTAACTCTTGGATGGACCAGAGGGGATTCCACATTTAAGAAGAGGTCTCCTCCCATGTGATGCAATGCTTTTGCTCTTTCATATTTCTCTTTATAGAATGCCACCTGTTTCTTCAAATCCTCATTCGCAGCCTGTAACCTTATAATCTCTTGCTCCTTAGGTATGACTGTGAGGAGCTCTGTCTGCAACCTTCTGTTGTCTTCCTCTAATTATGCCATCTGCTCCCTAAGCTCTGTGGTATCTCTCGAGTTTTTGAACTAGAGTGCTCATGGCTGTGATATACCTTTGATATTTCTTAGAAGTTGTTAATTGTTGCTCCACTGTAATTTTCCCGTTCGCAACATAGTTGCATCATATATCAAAGAGTTTTAGCTTCCATGTTGACTGGTGGGTTGGAAGTAGGAAGTGAAAATGGAGGCGCTCGGTTGGGGATGGAGAAGCAAAGTGGGGTATAGGAATGGAAGGACAAGTGATGGCGGGTGTAAATGAAGGTGGATGTGGTGCGATTGACATTTCGCATTCATTAATGTGTGTAGTAGCACTAAGTTGCTTCACTTTTAACCTATATAAAGAGAGGCATTGGAGCTTCATAATACGTCAATTCTTGAAGCTATACAAGCTTAAGCTCTAGGATTAAGAGTTAAGAGGACACTTGGAGGTGTATATGCAGATTTGGAGGAGATTTTGACAATTTATCTCTGTTCCACTCCCTAATGTGCATGCTGATTTTGGAGAGTTGTGGCTTCTACTTTAGGGTTTCTTATCATAATAAGCTTCATAAGAAATGACAACCTTTAAAGCTTTTGTGAAAGATCTATTAAGAATGTGGTTGGCTGTATGTACTGCATCAAACCAAAACTTAATTGAAAGTTTCTTACAGGACACCATACTACACATCATTTCAATAGTCCTATTCTTTCTCTCTACAACACTATTCTCTTCTGGAGTGTAAGCAATAGTGAGCGGATGAGTGATTCCTTTGTCTTCTACAAAAGACTTGAAGTCTTTTGACACATAATCTCCTCCTTTATTACTCTCAAAATCTAGATCTTAGATTGACTTTCATAATAAGTTTCATTTTCAACCATAGCTAAGAACTTCTTGAATGTAGGAAATACTTCTGATTTTGCTTTCTGATCAAAAATCCATGAATATATGGAAAATCATCAATAAATGTAACGAAATACTTGAAACCTTGAATAGAGACTTCTCTCATAGGTCCATTAATATCTGAATCTATGATCTTCAATTTTCTGGTGGTTGTGATGTATCCATGCTTCTTGAATGGTAGCTTGTGGAGCTTTCCTTCAAGACATCCTTCACATGCTTTTGCCTCATCTGGTAAAGCAAAGGTGGGAAGACTCTCCACCATACCTTGGTGCTTTAATGTGCTTGAGAGCTATATAACTGATATGGCCAAATCTAGCATGCCATAACTTAATGTTCTCCTTAGGTATAGAAGACCTAGCAACATTAACATGACAAATTTTGAACAAAACAAACATTCCACTTCTGTTTTCACCTTGCAAAAGACATGGCTCCTCATTTGGAGTAAGGATCTCCCATGAATCTGATAAGAAAGTAGAAATGGATAACAAATTCTTCTTCATCTTTGGTACATATAAAACACTAGAAATAGGAAATTTCCTCCTACTCTGAAATTTTGGTTTACGTCTCCAACACCACAATATATCATGACCATCTGCAATGGCAACCCTTCTTCCAATAGAGTTACATCATACTTGAGCTCCAAAATGGAAACTATACATATCATATCAAACTCAAGTGGATCACATCTGGCCACTATTAGGTCTCCTCTACAAAAACATGTAATTTGCACCTCCTAGCCACATCTACACTCATATATGAAATTGCATTAGCAGCGCAATGCTCAACCTCTTTGTAAATCATGACACTTGTTCTCATATGACTCTACTATTCAGTCTCAAGCTTAATATGCGGCGAGTGGATAGTCCGAACCTACTCATCATGAACAACAATAGTGATCCTAATCTCCAACAATTGTTTGACAATTATAACTAATGGAATTCCTAATCCTCCTATTCATAGTCTCAAGCTCTTTGTGTAGCAAGTGATGAATTTCAACCTACTCATCATGAAACAGCACTAGAGACAGCAATGTGAGATGATAGACACAAAAATGCTAGACTTGAAAAGACTTCAACTAAATGACTAGGACATTTACAAAAATCCTCACTCCAAAAGAACTAGATACCACCAAACTTGAACTATCAGAGACCAAAATTGCCAAAGGTACAATAGCTTCCCTAATGCATGACTAAAACTATAAGGTCTTTTTATACTAAGGCTGATGAATTTTGGTCTTGTCATGCTGGATTGCTCTAGTTATATCTATGTCTGACAATAATATCAAAAATACTAGACTTGAGATAAATCATAAGTATGCTTACCGAAATCTTCACTCCAAAACAAGTGGATACCACCAAACTTGAAGCATCATAGAGCAAAATTACCAAAAGTAGAATAGCTTCCCTAATTAATGGCTAAAATGTAGTTTTCAAGTGCTCCTAAGTTGTTTTGAACACTAGACTAACTTGAGAAATGTTTTTCAAAAAGCAAAACCACCAAAAGCTTTTGAATGTTTCAGTAAAGAACTCAATGTTGAAAATCTCCACAAAACTTATGCCACAAATCACAAAGGTTACAATTTTTAGGTTTTTCTCTAAATTGTTAAGTCAAGTTTGAGTTGACTTCCAATATGAACATAAAAGTTATCATGAATCCCAGGAAATTCTCAGATACAATCAAAAAATCAAAAATAACTTTTGTTTTTTTCCAATTATACTATGAATATAAAATTCCTCCTACATTCCCCTAAAACACAATTTATGGAATGTATCTTAGTATTGAGCAAACATCGATGTTGCCCAAGTTTGTCTTGTAGTAATGCTTATGTAAAAATATAAATCTACTAACTTGTGAAAATGAATATTATACATCAACTCTAGGACTACATACGTAAATGAAACTTCCAACTCGTTGATTCTATATGGTAACATCCTGAAAAAAATTATCTTCAAAATTTCTAAGCAATTTTTGAATTCGGTTCAAGGGGTGTATTGATCAGCTAACAATCTTTTTTGTACTGAATCTATCCAATAAAATATAATTTGAGAATAGACTTGCTTATATTTTGCTTGTGTCAAGTTCATATAATCATCGTTTTGTTTGAATTGTTTGCTAAGATAATAAGTAAGAAATCCCATCTCTAACACATGTCATAACAAATGCTTTCTCTAAACTTGTCTTAAATTCTCCTATTTTTTACATTAAGATTCATAGCAAAAGATTACTGAAGATATTCATGGGAAAAGATGAGAACAATATCATATTATGAAAATGGCGAGTGCAAACATACCAACATACCAAGTCTATACGAGGGACCTTTGGCCTCTTCAAAAGACTACGTTTCCCTCTCAAACCTGCATATCAATCCTCAAATTCCTGAATACTCTTCACATTTGTATGAATGCATGGATGAATCTGAGAAAACCCAATTCGCCCATAGATGAGAAGTGAGATTGTAAGCTCATGACCATCAGCACAGGGCTAAATAATTGTTAGCCCTGTAGAATGTAGCATTGGCCAAATACTACAATATCCCCATTATGATCCACAATGGACAATAGTGACCATAGAATTATGGATGAATGCTGGCCTCTTAACCACACATACACACACACCCCCCACAAACACTTAACCTTATATATTATGAAAGAGAGAGATGAGAATCTAGAAGCAGCTCTCTGAAATAAGTTTCTGACATTGTTTCAAAGATGAAAGGCATATTTATAAACTGGTCAGGTCTCCAACAAAAGATTCAGTATGTGAGGACTATATGCTTGCTGGTACATCTAGAATATTTAGTTGAATGGATTCAGGAAAATTCAAATTGACCCTTCAATAGGAGGAGCTATAAGCTATTAGCAGTTAACCACAAGAGATACACCTATCAGATTCACCATCATAGATTTGACCAAATACTCCAATATCCATGCATAATGTCATCAATGTCCAATAGATTGTGTACTACTAAAAGTGAATACATGCTACGGCAAACTTCAACCTCCATAGTTTCTACAAATCCCAGTTCTTTATTTAAAACATTACAAACCATAATAATAAAGTATATTAAACTTTTCATACATTAAGAAAAACGCTGTAAGGCAGTGCTTAATGCATTCGTAAAACATAAGGCACTATTGCGGGCAAGATATTCGACCATGCTCCAAATATACCTATATGAATCCAGATAAGACCAAAACTTGTCCAACGGTGGTGTGATTGTAAGCTCATGACAGTCAACAACAAGATTATTCAACCATCAGCTCCATTATGCATAGTATTGAACAAATATTATGACACCTTCATTAATGTGGTCACCGGTCAGTGCCAAATACTGGGTAAAGAACATGAGATGAATATGCTTTCTCGCATACAGACCACACATGCATAAGAGTTTGAATTCCTCAAAAGGCCTGGGAACTGAGTTTAATTGAGTACATCAATTGTGGACAACACACATACATCAGACAATACAACAGCAACAAATCAAAATAGCAGACTACTATTCTATGGTTGTTTCGGGATAAATGAAAGCCCACCAACTTTTGCACAGTGAACATATAAAAAGTCCACACTGGTCTTTCAGAAAGCCTTGAAATTGAAGTAATTAGAAAACCAGAAGTACATACCTGAACAATGTTGGAGAATATGCTTTCCAGTAAGGGTATGATTTTGCTGCTGCGTGTGATACTGTAACCAAGGAAATACTTGCTTTGTGAAAGGGCAATGATAATTGCAGAAGCTGATGTAAATCCAGAAATCACAGTATGGCTTATAAAGCGAATCAGCCATCCAAGCCTGCAATGTACAAGAATTAAGTAAAACATACAATATCAGGCATGAGACGACCTCAGACAACAAAAGAGCCTCTGAAAGCAACGACATACTACACAGTACCTCAAGATTCCCATTGAGCATTCTACTACACCAACCATCAGTGCCAGCAAGACTGCTAATTCTGAATAATATTGAACAGTATCATCACTTGGATCATCCTCTATATCCACAATCTTAGAGAGGACATTTGACACTAAAAGAGAGACTAAGGCTACTGGACCCACTGCAAGTTGCCTAGATGACCCAAATATAGCATATGCAAACACTGGAACTAATCCTGCATCTGTAAAAAAACAGGAAACAGCATAAGTCCAGAAAATAACACAGACACAAAGAAAAAAAGGTAGAAAAAGAATGACAAATAAAAGAACGGAAATATCTGCATTTAGAAACATGAAAAACCACAGGATTTCACATGTCAGTTTGCTTTGAAGTCCAATCTACATTCTAAGATTTAAAACCATAATAAATCCTCAAAAGATAACAAAATCCAATGATTTAGAAGAGGCCGGAATGGGGTCAGGAATCTGGAGAAAAACGAACCATAAAGGCACTCATGAAGAAGAGGAAAGAAGGGTAGTGAGGAAGAGATGCCAATGCTCAAAAATCAGAGCATTATGGGACTGCCAAATGTACCACAAAATCCATACATGAAGTTAGTCAATCACCCTAATAAGATCAACATCATGATGAGTATAAAAACCAAAAGTGACGTAAAAGCATGTAAGGTGCAGGATCCACAAAGCAATGCAAGAGATGAAATCACCCCACCAACTCTTAATATAATGATAATTCAAAAAATCATTTTCCAAGGTCTTATCTGTTGCACTGCACCGAGGACAAAGGAAATGAAGTGCAAGAGAATCACGCCTCTATGAAAAGGAAGAACTAATGCACATAGCACCAAGAACCACCCACAAAAGAAAGATCATACAATGTAGAGGGAAGTGTTTCTTCCAAACACTAACACACTTAAGCTTCCACCAAGCATGCTACTTCATGAATGCCCGTTGATGATTGCACACAGCAATAAGATCTACAACAGGACAAAGTATTTGATAATATGAGGACACACATTCTGTAGCCACTTTTGAATGGAATGCATGATCGAATCACGTTCCCTACATTGGGCAGCTGAAATGCAAAGAAACACAAAAATGGAGTATACATCACAAAGACAATCAATGACAGTTTTAAGGAGCCCGTCTACATGCATCAACAAAAGATAATGATAGTGATGTTGAAGCATAATAATGTCTTTCCCATGCAAATACTGCATAGTGGAACCTAATGTGAATCCAACTGGTGAAGGTGTAAGCAGAGATAAGTAAGAAGCTTTTCAAGTTTACAACACCCAGAAGACTATCACTCTAACATAAATGCACAATTATACTCTACCAAAGCATCATGAAGAAAGTTACACGGAAAGAACTCTTCAATAAAGCATTAGCCTACAAATCCACAATGTAGGAGCCTGTAAAATACGTGGTACCATTATCCACAAGAGTGTGCATGGGACAAACTCTAAAAGCGAGGAGTGCATAAAGTGACAAATGAAGTGCAACACCAAGCATATGTGCATAATAAAGTCAGTAATATCAAGACTGATGCAAGAACAAGACTGGCTAACATTGTACCAAGCAGGGTATACAATGAGCCAATTCGATGACTTTTGCCATAAAAAGGATTTGAGCATCAAAGTCAACAGCCAAATAGAAGAATCAACAAATCCAAGAGATAGGAGCCTTAATAATATTAAGCCTAAGTTTCTGCTAATATATTTTGGTAGTGATGTGTGTCAACACACTTAGGACTGCCGAGGCACTTTTTTCCCTCTTCATGAGGTCCCCCCCTCCGGCTTGTATATAGGCCTATAACCCTAATGAGTCACTTATCTTTGTACGTTCACTTGGTAATACATTCAGTATTGTGTTGTTCTCCAAGCTTGTTCTTCTTCCTTGTGGTATTCGTGTGCTTCCATAGACCTCGCACTCCAGCAATTGGTACGAGTGCGAGTCTCCACTTTCTCTAGGGCGTCGTTGGCACCCTCTGATCACAATCTCAAAATCACACAAAAATTAGTGAACATAGCCAGGACGATAAAGAGTTCAAAACCGCTTCGTTTTGTGGCATCAAGATTTTCATTTAAGCTTGTTTCGGCCTTTGAACGCACTATTGCATAGACTATACAGGCAATTTCATCCTTTTGTGCCAAACATATTTACAATTTTCGATTCGCTAGTACAATTGCCTCGAAGTTTCCTTCAGGTCTAGTACAGCCCATTTGGGTAATTTTTGTTCAACGTTTTGAGATACAGTAGTATTTTGCATCAGGTTATTTATGCCGGAATTGGGGTGGCCTTAATAACAATAATCACATATTTTTAAGATCTTCCAACAAATGAACCTTAACATACACACCTTAAGACTCAAAATTAGATGAATGAGAAGTAGAGAGAGAATACGAAATTTGTCAAAGTGTGACAATAAGATGGATGCTTACCTACACTACCTTGACATTGACTCTCAAATTACAAAATGTGTATATGATTACAAAATTGAATATGTGCTTAATGTAGATACAAAATATGAATCTAGGTAAAACTTCGAGTACTAGATACAAGAATTTGTTCATAAAGTGCCTAAGAGGTATGAAGAGTGTGTCTATGTGAGTTTGAAGTGAATAGAAACAGTTGAGAACCGATTGTTCAGCAAACCATTGAATAACAAGAAAGATTCCTCCTTGTGTAGCAACAAAGGAAGAATGACATAATATAGACTTGCTACTCACAAAATTCAGCAAGAGCTGAATGGTTGGCTCCAAAATCTCCTCCAAAGCTTCACCGGAAGTCAGGACACCTCCTCCAAAAGCTAGTAACCTCCATGCCTGATTGATCCTTGAGTTGGGTGCTTAAGTAATGCATAGTGACCCCTAACGCCCTTTTATATAGGCCTGAAGCTGATCCCACGAGTTTATGCATGAAAAGTATAAAGCATAGCGAAAAATCACAAAAAGAAGCAAAAAACACTTGCACTCGAAATAAAAAAAGAACTTGGCTTTCGGCTAAAAAAGTCCAACGATCTCTTAATTGAGCCTGTGGGTAGTGACATGATGTAGCTTTCCTTGATGCACATGCTGAGAGGCACATAAATATCTAGAAAACCTTTTTGAACAGAACTTAGGGTTATGGTTTTCTACCATTTTTGGACCTCTGAAGATTGAATGTTATATACCAAATGAAAGCTCTCATGAACTACTAATTGATGAGCTCATAATAATTTTTTACCCTCTCTAATCGAAATTTGGCTAAGGCTCAAAAGTTAAGGTTGCTGAAAATTAGGGTTTTATGATATTCTGACATTATTTCCAACAATTTATTCATTGTCCATGGCTGAAAGCAATGATGTTTTCCATATGTTTGTTGTTGAGGATAAGTTGGATGGTACTAATTACCTATTATAGGCATACATGATGAGTCATGTATTGGTAGCGAAAAGGTTGTGGAATATTGTGCAGGGATATGAAAACGTCCAATACAATAATTGAAGGTGATGAAGATGGTATTGAAGATTATGATCTTCAATTTCCTTGTCTTTTGCAGTTCCTTTTGCATTTGCATCATAACAACTTCGTTGGGATGGAAGACATGCACCCGCACATGCATTGATAGCTTTGTTTTTCAAATGTGTCATTATCCATCACATTTGCTCCTTCAAATCAGCAAAAGATGCTTGGGATACTCTTACAACATTATACCTCGTAAGAAGTGAGGCTCATTACCTTCGAAAACAGTTTGAGAATGAGCATATGAATGCATGAGATTCAATGGACAGTTTTTTGACAAAGATCAAAGATTTAAAAGAAAAGTTACATTTCTGCTGATGAAATTTTGCCACATAATCCACTTGTGCAGATTGTTCTTAATGGTCTTCCAGATTCATATCAAAGTTTTGCTTCTACTCTTTGGTTGATGATGAAAGACAATCCAAATGCCTTAACCTTTGAGGTGAGTTAGTCTTTGTTCTGCTACAGAAGATCAATCTAAGCAAAACAGGTCAATTATGCGTGTTGCAGATCAAGCTTTCTTAGCTAGTTAAAAGGGCAAAGGACCAAGGTAAATGGATCTCATCTACTAGTAAGCAAAATTTGTTATTGTTGCACTGTCAAAGGAAAAAGACAAAGATGACAAGAAAACAAAAAAGGAGAAACAATTTTGCAAGTATTGTAAAGCAAATGATCATGTCATAAAGAGTTGTCTTAGACTGGTTGCAAAGGAGGCAAAGAAGAAAGAGGCTCGAATGGTTGTTGCATAGGTCTCTACACCTAAAATAGATATGCTAATCTTGTTCAAAATGAAGAATGGGCATTTACTTCTATTTGCAGCCCTTGTTGGATCCTTACGCGTCAGGAAAGTTTTACCTGACTTGTTACTGACCTTTTGCTGACATGGCATTAGTAACATGTTCCTAACGTGACCATTGCAGGTATTCCAGATTTCTGTCACTTTTTATGTGGTTTGCTCTCGAGCATTAATCATTCAAGTCTGAGCCTACTTACTGGCAAAGATCAGAGCTACTGTGTGGCTGCATATGTGTTACAACTTCCAGCACCCTTGGGCCTCAAGGTTTACATGATGTCTTGATACTTGACTTACTCTCTCTGTGTGTTGCACTGTGCACTGTGTGCAGACGGTGTCCATTGTCCAATGTCACCTGAAGCCTAAAGAGTCAAGAGATTTACTCTTATAGACTACAATGCAAGCTGATGTATACTCGAATCATTTAGTCATCAGCCATCATTCACATGATACAATACCTACAGGTTTTGACTAGGTCATTGATCCTTTCAGCCATCATCATGATACCTTACAGCTACATGAAACAAAAAGATGTTGAATGATTGATATATATATATATATGTGCCTTAAACAAAGACCAAACAGTGCATTCATTGACACATGCTACAATAGCAAAAATTGGGATTCAAATAAGGGGATTTGAGAAGTTATTTTGAGATGTTTGAGCATAAGGATAGGCGATCTGATGCAGACAGTTTACTGTATGACTCACAGAGTACACATTTCATTAATCAATCATCATATTACCTTTAGGCTTTACCAAGTGATGACTGAAAACTAAACATTGCCAAGAAGGGAAGTATAAGGCAACTTTCCACTAACAACAATGTGCTAGACAGTCAACAAATTGGTTGGTTGAGCATGGAGCTACAATGTTGTACAAAATGCGGAGGGGAGATGAAGGATGTAGAAAAAAAAATGAGGAGACATAATAGATAGATCATTGAGAGATTCTAGAAAGAGAGAAGGGCGGGCTCTTACATGAGTCAATCTCTTGATTGTGTCGTGCCGTACATGTCTCATGGAAAGGGGTATGATGTTGATGATAATATATGATTTCAATCTAAAAATGCATCATGCATCATGGATGAGTATAACTTATAGATTGGCTCACTCCTGGGTTCCTATGCTTATAATTTATGATTATGAAATTTATTTCAATTTTCATTGTAATGTTTTTACCTAACTTCAAATGGTACAATGTGTACCTTGGAGTTAGGATTTTGCAATTAGAGTTGCTTTGTTTCTGTTTAGTTTCACGTTTATGTTGAAGTAATGATATATCTGTATGTATTTCATGTTTTCTCGAATAAAAATTAGGTCTCGTCAGTCAGAAACGTTTTTCCTAACTCGTCACAAGTCAGATTCCCATCGCATGTTGAAGGATTGATGTAGCACACTTTATTTCTTAGCTATTCTCATGTTTAAATTCTTTTCTATATGAGTGCATCTCCATTTTGTGGCTCTTTCAGTTGTATTTGGGACCCTTCCCATTTAGCTTCTTTTATGTATTCATTCTCTTTTCAAAAGCTTCTGTTCAACATATGATGTTTTCTCAAATCTATATAATGGAACCCTCACCCCCATTGTCTTCTTGATTAAAAGCTTGAGAGTTCACTCTATGCTCTTAGTAAGCCTCTCTAATCCATGTGTGAGTTTTTCCATCCACAATCTACTCACTCTTTTGAATTTGAGACTCTTCTTGTAAGTGCATTTCATTTTGCTTCTACATGGGCATCTCTACAATTTAGGAATCAAAGCTTCTTCTTTGCATTTGACACTTATTTCTTTCTACCTTACAATATAAATGTGGGAGATAATAGACAACTTCCAAGCATCCAAAATTCTTCATTAAGACCCATCATTAATGTTGAGGCAAGGTATATAAGAACCCAAAAAAAAAAGGCAAGCCTTTCCATTTCACGAATAATTCTTCCCTAGTGTTAGCAAGTGAGTGTACCATATACTTTCATAAGTTTAGATTTATCTACAATCATACTAAAGACAAAAAACAAAAGCATGGATACATTCATAAAAACAACAACAATGCGAATACATCATAGCACTTTGGTGACACAACATATACATAGATAATCCAAGAAAACCCCAAATTCATCCAAAAAAAAAAATGTAACTATAGGCTCATGGTAATCAAATAAAAGACTATATAGCCCTAGGTCCCATCGTGAAAAGTATCAACCAAATACTACAAAATCCTCACTAACATCATCAATGCCCAAGAGTGAGTATAAAACTAAGAACTTATCATTGTCCTTTGAGTTCCTTGACAAGAACTTCAAGTAGACTTTGTTCAATGAAGTAAATGACCTATAACATTACTCATATTCAAACCCTCTATCACAACTCCCAGAAAGCCTTCATTTTCTACAGAACTTTGCCGATTAAATATAAGATAATTGCTCTCACAAGAAAGAAAAGTAGCAATATCCCATAGGTCCTCGTTGTATTGCAGCCCTATTATCAATCTTCACATTGTTGTCATTGTGTAAGGCATATGCTAGAGCCCACTCAATTATCTTAATATTCCTCTCCAAAATTATTGAATGATCAATGTTCGTTGAACCCAGCTTTCTTTGTGACAAGGACTTAAATGTGTTCAAAGAAGTTAGGTTGATGACTTATGCCTCCTAAACAGCAAAAACACGGTTTCTAGGTGGACAAACGGAGCCAAAGTGCATTCAACATCAAGATATTAATGCACATACAAGGAAAACAAAGACAAAATCATAACCTCATGCCAAACATTGGTGAATGTAAGGTTTAAGTTTACATTCAAATAAATTACTGATGGTTGCTGACTAAGCAATGGCCTGCTACCAAAAACCTTCTTCAAATCAGATCTGAGCATGTCATCATTTAGATGGGCTTGATAGCAATAGAGCATAAGGTTCTCCTCAAAACGATGTCTATCTTTACATTCCACTTAGATGGCAGTTCTGAACTTGACATTGTCATGTGCAACTAAAACGATAATCATCCTCATGTGCAACTAAACGGATAGACAACAGTTCTCTACTTCTTTTCTTTTCCCAAAACTCGAGTGAATGTGATTGGTGATCTAACAAACTAGAACATACTAAATTAGACATAGTTTCAATTTAGTTTGTCATAAGTATAAGATAATGTTATAAATATATCCTGTTAATAACACCTATTCAAAATATCCCAACAAATAAAATGTGTCGTAAAGTAAATAACGACATTCATAAAAGTTGTAGCAATATTACATAAAAATCCCAAGAGAGAATTTGATGGAAAAACCTAGTGTTGCAAATGAAAATCTCAATGATACTCACAAAGCCCATAGATTGATTGAAGGCCAGCAAGATTTGCATATGACATTGCCTGTTTAACATAAAATAAAGCCGATTCCATGACACATGAGAGAATATTATTTCATATAAACCATACAAAAATGCTTATAGTCAATCACATTCGCAAAAAATACATTCATCCAGGAACTGTTTGTTAAAAATATCATGCTTCTAGAGAATTGCCTAGTGTGATCCTCCAAACATGAAAACCCCAAAGACTGTTACACAGAAACGAAAGACAAACACAAAACCCTGGATCACAATCTGTGCAGCAAAGATAGTCACAGAATCCTGTACAATGTATATTATAACAATTAACTTTTTGAGCTTCTGAAAACGCACCTGAGGAACAAGCATGGTTCCTACTGTGATGCCAGCCATTAGATCAGTTTTGAGATAGGATTTTATATTGTACGATCTTAGCCAATGCACGCAAGGGAAGAATATTCCTAGCCATTCTACCCATGAAGCCGGCCATAAGGGACTCCACGTCTTTGAGCTATCTTTTTTTTGCAATGTGTTTTCGATGGTGGGGTGTTGAAGGGGTAGAATTCTCTTCGCTCGAATGGAGGGAGAATATCCTTTTTCCATGCTGCTCTGTGCATTGTGGAAGTCACTAACGCTATTGGAAGCATACATACTGATAATCACTTTTTATGTTTTAGGCTCAACTGGAAAGAAATGGCGAGCTTCTTAGATAGCAAGGCAGGTTTTCTTCGAATCGATATAGAGCAAGCTTCTTTAAGGAACACTTCGTGAGGTGAAGCTTGGGCTTCCTCCTCCGATAAAGGAATCAAAAAGCGCAGTAGATGTGTAACGGAGGAGAGAGCAGAAGGCAGTATAGGTCAGACGTGTCAGTGAGGAGGAAGGAAAGGAAGCTGGCGCTTTTCTGCTGTTTCACAGGACGGATAAAAGTAGCCAGACTTTATCAAAATCGAGGAAGCTCGTTGAACACGCCTTGTCCCGGAGAGCAAGAGAAGGAGCACGACACAATCTCCGACTGCTGCCAATGCCAGCGCGCGCTGTTACACAACAGATGAATCCAGGAACACGAAAAACAGCGGCACGAGCAGCTGGACAGCTTCGGCCTTTCGAGGATCACTCGCTACATTAATTTTCGTCCAGAAACAATGTACCAGAGTTTGTGCTTGCACGCTGCTGTCTGATTCCCTACATGCTCTCTTGTTTTCCGCGGATCAGGGACGTTGACGACGACTTGATTAATCAAATTAGAACAGTATCAAAATTCATTTCGTTATCTTTATCACATCAGCGAGAATGCAAAACACGTGGAAAGGAATTATAACCAAAAGTTTTCTGTTCGGCCTTCACTTTATTCTCGACAATATTCGGCCTTCACTTTATTCTCGACGAAGGATAGAGAACGTTGCACGTTTACTATTACCTCTTATAATTCCCCCTTAATAAGCTGAGGAAAACATGGAGGTGTGTCCACGCACGTTAGCTTGGGCTCGATAGGTTTTCTGCCTCTTGAGGTAGAGGCGAAGGTTCGATCCCCATCTACAGCACGACAATTTGTGGGGTTAAGGCCAGTGTATCGAGTTGAAACCAGCTGTTTTCAGGTAGTTCTCTCTTGTGTCATTGAGGACTTGTGTCGTCGAGGACTTGTGTTGCCTTCGGGAGTCTAACCACGTTGTATCCAGTTGAAACCAATTGCTTTCGGGCAATCCTCTCTTGTGTCGCCTTCGGGCAATCCTCTGTTGTGTCGCCTTCGGGCAGTCTAACACCTCCTTCTTGTGTCACCTTCGGGTAGTCTAACCCCTGCTTTGTGGGATACGGGTGATCCTATGGGTACTATGCCAATTCACTTGTATAGTTGCAATTTTAAAATTAAAGCTCGGGGGAGTTGACTTTGATTGAACCTCCATTTAAAAAAAACATGGAGGTGTTTAGACCTAGTTTGAGGTTAAATGAACCTTCTCTATGGAATAATGATTTTCAAATGTGCTATATCCATTCATCGACCATTAGCCGTGGTAGGGTGTACATCCCTTTTTTGTGGGATAAATGGATCTCCTAGTTCAATAATTCAGGTCCAAGCAAGACATTATCTTAAAAGATCAAACTATAAATATGAACATATGGATTAAGGAAAATGTCCATGTAGATTTCATTGAAAATTTTCATGTGAAAAGTTTTAGCTTTATGTGTGTGTGTGATAGAGAGAGAGAGAGGAAAATTTTTCGCAGCAATGTGTGAGCAAGTCGATTTCAATGCATATGATGGCCCATTTGAGAATGATAGGAAGACCATCTTGCTCAAATGGAGTTCCAAGAAAGAAAAGAAGCTGAAATCTTTCACCAAGAATAGCATGTTTGAGAGATCGAGATGGTAGGATGCAGGTGATCATGAGGTAAAGTGTGCACTTTTGATGATGATAAAGTGTGCACTTTTGATGATGTACCAAGGATTTTCCTACCATACGATTGGAGACTTGTCTTACATGTAAAGTTGGAAGTTTCAAGTAAAGAAGCTGAAAAGTATTGGGATTTTCACTAACATATATGATAAAACACCAAATCACTCCCTTCACAACTTCAAATCACTCCCTTCAAAACTTCAATCACTCCCTTCAAAACTTCAAATCACTCCCTTCAGAACTTCAATCTACTCATATTTTAAGCAATAAGGTGTCAAAATGGAAAAAAAATAGATTTGAGACTTCTCCCTTCTAATCAATTGATGTGCATTATGGGATACATATGAAAAGCAAGAAAATGCTTAGAATCAATTCCACATTTACAAAGGGAAGTGGAATCCAAACATGGGCCAAGAGAGAATGAAGGTCCAACACTCTGGAGTAAGGTGACATATGAAGTTCCATCTAGTAATAAAAAACAAGGAGATGATGTTGTCATAAACATTTGGAGAAATGTTAGAACAACCAAAATTAATATTGAAAATCCCTAGTGTGTTTGATACAAATGGAAAGTAAAAGACCTTGGCAATCTATTTTGCATGCAAGTGAAAAAAAATAGCTATTGAGCATCTATTTTTACCCTTGTCTGTCTATTCTAAGATCTAGAAATACTTCCAAACTAGGAGAAAACTAATCACCTCATAAGAAAGCATGTCTATAGAAGTTCTTGATTGTTCAATATAACTATGGTATGTGATCGAGTGACAAAGGGTAATGGAAGTTCAGCTGCAAAAGTATGATTTGACTTTGGTATAAAGCCCAATGGAATCCTCTCTAATAAGGAGTGCTACTCTAGAAAGAAAATTAAGAGTTACAACACCAACCTCCTCCTATTAGACACTACCAAGTAATTGTGAGATGAAATAGCAACATGATGCTCCAATGGATCCTCTCTTCGATGCAAAGGTCCAATAGTATCTTGATGATTGTTTCATGGTTGTTTAGCCCATAGTCTTTCTCACAAGCCCTTGTGTGTTCATATTGACTATGGTTTTGTCATTGTCGTTCCCTCCTTCTCATAGTCCTTGGTTGTGGGGTTCACCTTATGTGTAATAAGCATCTTGTTGTTAGTATAAAGCAAAACAAGGACTTTAATATTATGTTATTAATGAGGGGGGGGGGCTTCCATCAAATCAAAGGTGCATAGCAGGCTATTGGCTTGACCAAGTTGTTGTAGACCCACAAGCACAATGCAAAGCTCATAAACATCAAGCATGATGAATCAAAGTCGAATTGTCCATAATTCGACCATGCAAAGCTCATTAGCATCAAGCATAATGAATCAAAACCGAATTGTCCATCTATGTAATGTGACCCCTTTGTGAGGTATATGAAGATGAAAACCAATAGGATCACATGATCTATGTGAGAAACACGTGATAAACACAAGGAGAACACCCCTAAATGATTAATAGGGCTTGGGACACCCAACTCCACATTGAAATGCTAGCGAAGAAAAGGAAAGAAGGTTCAAAGTTCATGGAAAAGTTCAAACACAAATTATAGAGCTATCTCTTGCCAAATTAAAAGACCTCTAGAAGATTGGAGACCATTGCTATTTATACATCTTGGATTGGTCTAATTCATATCCCCTTGTCCATCCTAGGTTTAAAAATAGTCCTCAAGGAGTTTATTCATCTAGAATCTTATTTCATCTTAGGGATGCCTTGGTATTTTTAGTGCCAGAATCTATTCTAGGTGGGAATTATTTTGACATTTTTGTGGGCCTTTGACATCCAAATCTTATGCTTGTTCTCGATCCTCATTTCCTTAGTTGGCTCTTCTCTTCTCCCCACATTTGGCTCCGTTTCACATCTTTAAATCTCTCGGTGCTCCTTCCTTCCAAAAGTCTCCCCCCTATTTCTATCATCCCCAACATACATGTGTCTTCCAAAGGTGCGACTAGTTGATTGTCATAGTGATTTTGAAGGACTTCATAGAAGGAACTTGTTATGAGGAGAACTCTTAGGGGAGAGGTATGAACTACCTCTTATCCTTTATTAGATGGGCTCACACATGAGTGCCAAGTGGCACTCATGTAAGTAGCCACCTGGGAGTATCCATATGAGGGAAGAAGAGATCTAATGGGAAGTGGTACATGACTGGGCGGTAATTTTGAAGGAAGAATCTCCATGTGAGTCCCCTCCGTATTATTAGCCGGCGAACAACCTCGTTCTACATGCAAGATATGTCCAAGATAAGGGGGCTCATCGGGAATGAAGCATTGGTATCCGAGCCAAGACAAAAGCCACGGGGACAACACTGAGTGACACGCAAGATCGCCCAGCTGATGGAGCAAGCCGACAAGCAACCGTGAGCGTAGGCAAGAGAGCAAGCCCACAAGCAATAGAAGCCGACAAGCGACCGTGAACACAGCCGATGGGCTCACCATTTCCCTCCTCCCCTCCTCTTGGATGAAGGAGTGAAGAGAAAACTCTCCATTATATAGCCATTTTCGGCGCTCCAATATTCCTATATGGGATAATTCCCCCCCAAAGTCAAACGATTGCAAGCTTCAAGCTTGTGGAGGAGAAGGTAGACTACAAATCGAAAATTCAAGGTTTTTTTTTGGGGGGGGAAGCCAAGCAAGCCATGGTTTTAGTTTTTGGGAAGGGAAATAATTCATACATGTATTATGGGCTGTGGACATGGGGTAATGGTCATTGGATTTGCTTGACAAGCTTCAGTTTCTCAGTTGTGAGCTCCTAAAGTACTCACTTCATGAAGATTAACCTTTCCACTTCTTACCCGTGACATAACCATCTTCTCCACACCATAGCTTGCTCATATGATATCCGATTTCAAAAATTTTGGTCATGTTACAAAGCTACACTCTAATGCTTTGCTTAGAAACCATTGATGTTGGATTTGGACAAGATTTGGTAAATCAAAATCTCTCTGTAGCGCTTCAGTAGGAACTAGGCGACCACTTTCGGGCCTAATTTTTATCATCCGGTGTCCAAATTCACTTTTTTCACTTGGGATAGCTTTATAGCTTTGAAGTACAGGTGTTGGCTACATTTCTTAGACTGGCGAGGACTGGCGAGGATTGGCGAATTTAAAAAGTGCTTTAGTTTTGTTCAATTAACCTGATTGGGGCTATTGCTACTTGGTTTTGGCATTGCTCTTGTTGGTTATTGGTGATTAGAACCTCCCTAGACCAACCAGACATTTCCAATTTTTGTTGGGGCCTCGCGAGGATTCACGACCCCAAGCTTCAAAGATCACTTGGATTTTGCTTCCGCAACTTCATTTTGTACCAGGGAAGTGCTCTTGTGATATATTTCTCTTCTTCTTGCATATTCAAGGTTTACTTCCATTCATTTTCACATACTCTAGTTAGGAAACGGGGGAAGGGAAGTGAAACATGGAATCTAAAGGGAAACAAATAATTGAACACACTTCTCCATCTAAAGAGCAACTAGAAAATCATGATTCTAGAATGGAAGAAGTGTTGATATATCTAGGTAGTGATGTGTGTGAACACAGTAGGACCGCCGGGGCACTTTTTTCCCTCTTTAGGAGGTTTTTTCCCCCAGCTTGTATATACGCCTATTGCCCTAATGGGCTACTAATCTTTGTACATTCTCTAGTAATACATTCAGTATTGTGTGTTTTGCTCCAAGCTTCTTCTTCTTCCTTGTGTTGTTCGCGTGCTCCTGCAGACGTCTAAATCCAACAATTGGTATCAGAGAAGGTCGTCGCTTCATCTAGGGCACCGTCGACACTCCTCAGTTTGCAGTCTCAGATTTGTAGTCTCATTTCGGCCTCTGAACGCACTATCGTAGTGCTTGTGCAGGCTATTTTGTCTTTTTGTGCCAAAGGTATATACCAGTTTTTGTTCGCTAGTATAAGCGTCTGGAAGTCTGCTACAGGTCTAGCAGAATTCGTCTAGGCAGTTCTGTTCAACTTTTTGAGATACAGTCAATTTTCTGCATCAAGGTATTTTAGTCATCGGCCATGGCTGAAAGCAGTGATGTATTCCGTATGTTGGCTATTGAGGATAAGTTGGATGGTACCAACTACCCATTATGGGCTTATATGACGCGACATGTATTGGTTGCAAAAGGATTGTGGAACATTGTGTAGGGTGTTGAAAGACGTCCTGTTACACCTCTAACGACAGGTACTGCAAATACAGGTGCTAGAACTTATGGAGATGGTGTCGAAGATGATATTGTGCAGATTCCTGTTCGTGCTGTTGTTTCTGCTGCACCTACTGCAGAGCAGATTCGTTGGGATGGTAGAGATGCCCAGGCACATGCATTGAAAGCTATGTCTGTCAAACGTGCCATTATTCCTCATATTTGCTCTTGCAGAACAGCTAAGGATGCTTGGGATACACTTACCACATTGTACCAAGCTAGGAATGAGGCTCGTGTTGCTTACCTCCGAAAACAGTTGGAGAGTGAGCACATGAATGAAGGTGATTCTATAGACAGTTTCCTAACAAAGATCTGCACAATGAGTGTTTCTTTTCTTATACCATCTAAATGTATTTGATGCAAAAATCAAATCATCCCCATGACTCGTTAATAATTGACGAACAAAATAGGCCACATGTATTTATGCATCAATTTTCAAATTCATATAACATGCACTAAAGTTTTTCTTACATAATAAGAGATATAGTCTCTTCAATGCATGTTCTTTATATAGTTTGCTAAGAAAATAAAAAGGTGTCAAAATTTATATGGAAGTTATGCTTTTTCCATTCCTTGACTTTTCTTAAGTGATTTCATTGTGGTGTAGGCTTTGGCCATCCAACTTCTTCCCTTTCTTCTTGGCACTTCTTACTTACTTGTGCACCTAAATGTGCATGTATTTCTAGAGACGTGCTTGTATTTTGTACTCATTCATTCTAAAAGATGCAATCTTTATGCACAAGCATGCACATGCTTCCCTTGATTCTGGGAAAGAAACTTTTCAAATAAATTCATGATCTTATATATATGCATGTGCTAGAATTTAACATAAAATTATCCTTTATGTTTGAAAAACTTATGCACATAATTCTTAATTCCATCAAGCAAATCATACATTGCATTGGCTTATTCAATGATCCCAAAGTCCTCAAAAGAAAATTTAGCACGATCTTATCCTCTTGATTGAATGCATTTATTCATGCCAAAAATAAAATAAAAGAAGCTACCAATTCATTAATCTCACTTAATGCTTATCTTCACAAATGATATGCAAGATAAACAACTGTAAAAGAAAACAAGAGAAGAGAAGAGGTGATTTCTTGGATTCCATTTTATGAAATAAAGTGTTTCATACTTCCTCAAGAATCTTCCTTTGAAATACTTAATTTCTTGAAGATAAATGCGAAATTACTTTGATGAAGCTTAAAGCCACCTTTGAAAAGTCAAGCCTCCCTCTTCTTGCAAATGGGTTGAAAGAACTCTTGGAGGGTAGTAGGCTAGATGTTCTTCCAAGGCCCAAGACTTTTCTTGAGTATGTGGTTGAGAAAATAGTTGCAAATGCCCTTCAAAACAGCCGTGTAGCTCTCACATTGTGGTGAAAAAGGTATCGTAGAGAAGAGGAAGGGAAAAACAAATTATGGGCTCATAATTTTTTTCTAGGGAGCTGAAGTTTTATCCCATATGTGATGTCAGATGGATCTAAATAAGGCTATAGGAAGGAAAGAAGCTTCAATTTCCTTCCACCATCAAATGAGAAGGGGAGAGAGCCCATCTGCTTCTCTCATGGAATCAAACTACTAGAAGCATGTGTTGGAGTTAGACATTTGCGGAAGCACGCGAAGAACACAAGGAAGAAGAAGAAGCTTGGAGCTCAACATACAATAATGAATGTATTACCACTAGAATATACGAAGATAAGTAGCCCATTAGGGCAATAGGCATATATACAAGCGGGGGGGAAAAAACCTCCTAAAGAGGGAAAAAAGTGCCCCAACGGTCCTAGAGTGTTCACACACATCACTACCTAAATATATCAACAAATCCCCCCTAGGAGTGATGCGATGAACAAGTATATGGCACTCATGTATAAGGAAGTGCCAAGTTATGTGGAAGTCACTCCACAAAAGGAAGTAAGCCCAAAGCTTTGTGGAAAGCTTCAAACTTCTCCCTAGGTAGAGCCTTCGTGAAAAGGTATGCAATGTTCTCCTACGTGGGCACATATGCCAAGCTGATCTCCCTAGCAGAGAACCTCTCCCTGACATAATGATAATGCACCTCAATGTGCTTAGTGCGAGCATGGAACCCAGGGTTCCTCACAACTGCCAATGTGCTCTGACTATCAGTGAAGATGGTGGTGGCAGAAGACTGACCAACACCCAAATCAGCCATAAGGCATTTGAGCCACACACACTCAATAGTCACTGTGAAAGATGCCCTATACTGAGCCTCACAACTGGAAGTGGCCACAGTAGGCTTCTTCTTGCTCAACCAAGATATACATGAGCTACCAAGCATGAAGTAAAAGCCACTAGTGGACACATGAGTGTCATAGCAACCAGCCAAGTCTGAGTCAGAAAAAGCATGCAAATCTGGTTGTAGTGATCCCGCCTTGGGATAAAACAACCCAAGTAGCCGAGTACCACTCAAGTAGCGAAAGATGCACTTAACCACCTGCAAATGCTTGACACCTGGGCAATGCATAGACCTGCTCATCTATGAGACAACAAACTGAATATCTGGTCGAGTAATGCATAAGTAAATCAGGCATCCAATAGCATGTTGATAGAGGACAACATCAAATGCATCTCTAGCATCATGAAGACTCAATTGTAAACGTGTCTCCATAGGAGTGGCAATAGGCTTACAGTCTTCGAGGCCAAAACTCTGCAATAATGTGTCAATATATTCCGTTTAACACAAAGCCATCCTAGCATCAACTTGCATAAATTGAATGCCCAAATAGTGATGCAAATGCCCCAAATCAGACATCTCAAATGAGGCATACAAATCAGCAATATTCTCAATAGGACCACTGAGCAGCATGTCATCAACAGAGACAACAATGATCAAAAGCACATCATTAGCACGCTTAACATATAAGGTGCTCTCAGTTGGACTGTTCTCAAAACCACGTGCAATCAGATAGTCATGCATCTTCTCATACCAAGCACGTACTGCTTGCTTTAAACCATATAATGCCTTCTTTAACCTGCACACCTCGTTTTCATGCCTTTTCTGCACAAAGCCATGGGGCTAAAAAACATACATTTCTTCATGCAAGTCACCATTCAAAAATGCAGTTTTAATGTCCAACTGATGTACATTCCAACCACAATGGGTTGCAAGTGCACAGATGCTCCAAACAGTAGTCATACGACATGTAGGTGCAAAGGGCTCATCAAAATGAATGCCTCTTTCTTGTGCATAACCTTTGCAACAAGCCTAGCCTTATACCTGTCAATTGTTCCATCAGGCTTACTCTTTAGCTTGTAAACCCACTTAGTGCCAATGGCCTTCTTGCTAGGAGACAAGTCACATAAAGACCAAGTATCGTTCTTCATTATAGCATCATATTCAGATTGCATAGCAGCCATCCAATTTTTTGAATTTTGTGCTTCGTCAAATGAAACAGGCTCATTCTCATCACACAGGCTAGATGCAGCCATAACATAGAAATATGATGCAAAACAGGCACTATGAGAGCTTGATCAAGTACGATATGATAGAGGTGCATCTAATTTGCTATCATGCAAAGTCTGCACTAGCGATTTTGGCATAGTTCTTGCCTGCTCAATATCATCTCTCTCATCAATAAGTGCATCATGTAAATCTCCATAAGAAGTGGAATGATCTACATCATCACATGAAACCTGCAAAGGCTGAGAAGTTACCTCATTAGGACCAGCACTAGACTGTCCACCTGTAAAGAGAGAAAGAAAAGTATCATACATGACTTTGGAGCTAACAGATGTCTCCTTAGTACATGAAAGCAATGGTTGAATAGCATCTTCCACAAAAACAAACATCATGGCTAACCAAAATGTGTTTATTCTGTGGATGATATAGATGATAGCTTTTACTTTCGGAACTGTACCCAACAAAAATACATTTTACTACTTTATCATCTAATTTTTTGTGATCTTGTTCATGCACTAATGCATATGCCAGACAACCAAAAACACGCAAATGAGCAACAAATGGCTTGAGATCATGCCAAGCCTCATATGGAGTGATAGACTGCAATGCTTTAGTGGGACACCTATTAAGTACATATGTTGCACACATGAGAGCCTCAAGCCAGAAACTATGTGGTAAAGCCTGACTCTTGACCATACACCTTGCCATCTCCATAAGTGACCTGTTCTTTTGTTCAGCAACTCCATTCTATTGAGGTGTATACGGCACAATACACTAGTGTTTTATCCCAGGTTCAGCCGAAATGCATTAAAATCAGAAGACATATATTCCCTCCCTGGATCAGAACAGAGAGTGACCATTTTACATGCTGACATATTTTCAGCCAAAACCAAGAACTGTTTGAAGCACATGAACAATTTTGACTTTGCCTTCAATGGATATACCCATGCATGCCTGGAAAAATCATTGATGAAAGTCACGAAGTAAAGATAATTTCCAAAAGAAGGTGTCTGCATAGGACCATGGACATCACTATGTACAAGCTGTAATTTCTGAGTAGCCTGAACTGAACCATCTTTTGGAAAGGAAGAATGTTGCATTTTTTCCAAAATACAGCATTCACAAACATGTTTTTTAGGTGCCTCAAGTTTGGGCAAAGAGGACACCATTTCAGATTTCTACAGGCGTAGCAAACTAGCAAAATTTCGATGACCAAAGCGTGCATTCCAAAGCTTTGCATATGACATAGCCTAAGAATCATGTACTACACATGCTGAATCATTTACAAATCTTTCATAGTCTATGAGCTTATACAACCCATGACATAAAATGCCAGAAGCAATAATCATGTTGCCATTTGACAGATCATGAACTGTAAATCTGTCATCAACAAATTTCACAACCAAGCCAATCTTGGCTAACGTAGAATCTGATAACAGATTTTTCTTGGCACAAATAAAGCATCTAACAAAGTGAAAGAACTACCATCAACAATAGTCAAAATGATCTTACCAACTTCCATAACACGATAAGAGGAGTTGTTGGCGCATGTAATAGTATTCCCTGTAGGGGCAAGATCGAGTGAAGAGAAGAAACTACGCTGCAAGGTAATATGTTTGGTCGCCCCACTGTCAAAGTACCAAACATCTGAGTCTATTGTAGACATGGACTGCTCATGAGAAGATGGGTCAAAACTGCAAATAGTAGTAAACTCCCATTCTTCTTCCTGCACAAGATTAGCACATTCTGTTTTTGGTGTAGAGGCCTCTGCAACAACCATTCTAGCCTCTTTCTTCTTTCCCTCTTTAGCAGCCAGTTTTGGACAATTCTTTATGATATGATCATTTCCTTTACATTACTTGCAAAACAATTTTTGCTTTTCTGATTTCTTTTCATCTTTGTCTTCCCTCTTTGATTGTGCAGAATTAGCAGATTTTTGCTTACTAATTGAAGAGCTCCATTTTCCTTTGCCCTTCTGACTAGCCAGGAAAGCTTGATCTTCAACACGCATAATGGACCTGTTCTGCCTGGACTGAGCTTCCTGCAATAGAATAGAGACTAACTCTTCAAATGACAAGGCATTTGGATTGCCTTTCATCATCAACCGAAGAGTAGAAGTAAAACTCTAATAATGATCAAGAAGGCCATTGAGAATGGTCTGCACAAGTGAGCTATCTGGTATAACGTCATTAGCAGAAATCAATTATTCCTTCAAGTCTTTGATCTTTGTTAGAAAACTATCCATAGAATCACCTTCATTCATGCGCTCACTCTCCAACTGCTTTTGGAGGTAAGCAACACGAGCCTCATTCCTAGCTTGGTACAATGTGGTAAGTGTATCTCAAGCATCCTTAGCTGTTCTACAAGAGCGAATGTGAGGAATAATGGCACGTTTGACAGGCAAAGCTATCAATGCATGTGCCTGGGCATCTCTGCCATCCCAAGGAATTTTTTTCTGGAGTAGGTGCAGCAGAAACCGCAACATGAATAGGAATATGTACAATATCATCATCTTCGACACCATCTGCATCAGCTTCAATACCTACAGTTGTAACAGTTGCAGGTGTGATAGGATGTTTTTCACACCCTGCACAATGTTCCATAGTCCTTTTGCAACCAATACATGTCGCATCATATAAGCCCACAAACGGGTAGTTGGTACCATCCAACTTATCCTCAATAGCCAACATACAAAATATGTCACTGCTTTCAGCCATGGTCGGTGACTAAAATACCTTGATGTAGAAAATTGACTATATCTCAAAAAGTTGAACAGAAATACCGAGACAAATTCTACCAAACATGTAGCAGACTTCGAAACACTTATAATGGCAAACCGAAACTGGTATATACCTTCGGCACAAAAAGACAAAATAGCCTACACAAGTGTTGTGATAGTGCGTTCGGAGGCCGAAACAAGCTTTGATCGTGATTTCGACACCACAAAGTGAAGCGGTTCTGATCTCCGAAACACATTGAGTATGCTCACCAAAATTCATGCGATTCTGAGACTGCAACTGGAGAGGTGTTGACGATGCCTTGGATGAAGCGGCGACTTGTTCTGATACCAATTGTTGGAGTCAGACGTCTGCGGAAGCACGCGAACAACACAAGGAAGAAGAAGAAGCTTGGAGCTCAACACACAATACTGAATGTATTACCACTAGAATATACAAAGTTAAGTAGCACATTAGGGCAATAGGAGTATATACAAGCTGGGGGAAAAAAATCTCCCACCTATTATGGCTCCTTGGAGTTCTCCTTGGTTGTTTTGGGGTTTGCTTGAGGAGCCTCTTAGTCATGGCTGTCTCTCGATGGGGGTTGGTTCATACTAAGCTTCTTTTTTTAGCTTCCAAAATAGCTTTCAATGGGCCTTAATGGGCAAGGGCAACAACCTACTCACATCAACATGAAACAAATGAGTTTAAGCTTGTGAAGAAGTTTTTCTAACATTTCATCCTAGGTTGTGATGCTAGTGTAACAAGAATACAACTCTAAAATCAACTAAGTAGACTAACTAACAAGACCAAACTAGAGAGAGAGATGCATGTATCCACCCAACCAACCCCTCCAATATAGAGCTCCAAGGCCAAGGGGGTAACTCACCCTCAAGGGGACATGTGTACCTTCCAAAGATGATCACATGGTTTCCAACCTTAAGAATTACATGAAATTGCATGTCTTCTAAAAGAAGTCCCTCTAGGCTCTCATGTATGGTTGAAGTGTATAAAGGAAGCTTTCAATCAAGCCTACTTAGGTACTCAACCTTTGAGAAATCAATTGTGAGGTTCAAAGAACCTTCAAATCAGGGTAAATAATCAATAAATCCCAAGCATTTCACACCTAAAAACCCAAGGGTTCTACCCCTCATCCATAAGGTATTAGTGGTGGATGGAACTAGTTGCTTGAAGTTCATAATGATACTCTATGGGAGTCGAAGTTGAATCTACGGGAGGCTATGCTTATAATCATCTGGACATATTAAACTAAAAAGAGGGGTACTATAGGTGGAAATTCCTTTCTTTTATCATCTGTTAAAGATGCACTTCCTCTTTTTGAGTTCATAATTAAGATGGGAACAGAAGAAAGATCTACTAATTGCATTGGATCACACATAAGAAGACTAACAACCTTTTGACCTTGGTCCAACATGAATCTCCTAGTTTGTATGTGGCAACTCAGATCTTCATATAATCAAGAAGAAGACATAGGGCATGAACCATGAGAAGAAGACCTTTCAACACAAATTTCCTAGTGCCCTTTTTGCATGAGTTTTATGCTACAATAACCAACATTAACAAGTAATCTTTATATATTATACACTATAAGCATCAAAGCTTTACGTTATGGTAAACTTGAAACGAACTGTTCTCTGAACCATGCATTCTATGTAGCAAACCAAAATTGGAAGACCGATTTAGTCGGAAGTAGGTAGAATTCACAAATGATATCTGGCAGAATTCACATGAATTTACAATTTATGCCCATTAAAAAAAAACACACACACACAACCAAATGTAGTATACCACATTTTCCTACGCTAATCAAAGCATAGGCTCTAATATCAAAAGAAAGGCACTTGGTTTCAAGGAAGGGCTATAGAAAAGGAGCACAAAAGACTGTTCCCACAACCATCTCTTTTGACCTCAACTTGATTTGTGGTATGATGTGGAAGACAATTACTTCATGGCACGGTATCATTTTTCTCCATGTCGAGAGGCTTGGACCTTACAATAATGGATAATCTTCCAACAATCAACACACATTAGCTCGATTGGTCTGGGCCCTTGCCTCTTGAGGCAGGCGTAGGAGTTCAACCCCTGCTAGCTGCGATTGACACATCTTGGGCCTTAGGCCATGTATAACCAGATTTCCCTATTGCCTTCGGGTAGTTATCGATGTATTGTGTCAAACCAGTCTAACCCTTGCTCTTGTAAGATAAGGGGGTCTCAACGGGTACTATGCCCATTCACCTTGTACAATTGTAATTTCAAAGTTAAAGCTCGGGGGAGTAGGCTTTGACTGAGCCTCCATTCAAAAAGAAAAAAAACCAACTATACCAACAACCACAAAGAGATTCTCTAATTAAGGTTTGAATTTGCTAAGCATATACAGGACCTCCATTCTAGACAAGATAATGTGATTGTAGAAATCCATCAATTGTGTGTACAAATAGGTTAACTCTCTATCCAGCTCATCACCTCCATTCTAGACAAGATAATATGATTGTAGAAATCCATCAATTGTGTGTACAGATGGGCTAACGCTCTGTCCAGCTCATCACCTCCATTCTAGACAAGTTAATATGGTTGTAGAGATCCATCAATTGTGTGTACAAGATAGTTTAACTCTCTCTCCAGCTCATCACCTCCATTCTAGACAAGACAATATGGTTGTAGGAATCCATGAATTGTGTGTACAGATAGGCTAATATGGTTGTAGAGATCCATCAATTGTGTGTACAAGATAGTTTAACTCTCTCTCCAGCTCATCAGCTCCATTCTAGACAAGACAACATGGTTGTAGGAATCCATGAATTGAGTGTACAGATAGGCCAACTCTCTGTCCAGCTCATCGACATGCTGCTTGAGCTGCTTCACAAGATACTTGACCTCCTCCTTTAATTAAAACCGAATATATGCGAGAACATTCAAACAGAAATATACATGCCCTCATTTGAACATGAACGCGAGTGTGTCTACACTAATACATGCACCCATAGGCATTCAGCATATGCAAAAAAACATGCACACAAAGGAACATGCTCACACGTGCAAACGAAAATGCACATGACAATTTATCCTAAGCATTTACAAGTCTCTATGTACCCACAACCGTGCCTAAATGCATGCAGATATGCATTCCCATGTATGAAACATGCATATGGACTACCTCTCACACACAAAACCTCAGTCGCTCTTTCATAAACACTCACATACTAAGAGTTGCACACATGCAAATATACACATGTAATGGATTATGATCAAATTTCTACTTTTTTATTAGAGAATGAACTCTAATAGGCTATTGCAGATCATATATAACTCGTGTATGAAGGAAGGATTCTCAGAACATATGGATAAGCATAGGCAATTAGCACAACGATTGGGATAATGCAAGTATTAAATTTGATAAATCATTAACTTAAAGATCTCCATGCATCAGGACTATCTATTGTAGCCATTGGCAATTCCGTCGAGAACCTCCATTTCTTCGTTAAACGGTCAAGCTAATGAATATATCATTAACATCCATAACAACAGACCCAGAATATCCCACTCCTAATCCATTAGCAGATCCATCTCACCACTTCTGATTTAGCCATCACAAGGAAAATGAGGCTAAATATAGCAAACAATAAATAACAAAAGACATATAGCATACTCATCACTACCCCTCAACCATATCTAGCAATCCAAACACATCCAACAATGGAGGCCTTGTTCACTCGTAAGTCTACCTCCCTTCTTGGCACCAACACTGATTCGAGGAAACATCGAGCTCATTGCATGTCTCCCTACAGCCCACACATGCGTTACAACAAGAATAAGGACACTTTGTTTAATCTCGATAGTATGAAAAATAATTTCACTCATCAATCTCCACAAAACAATTGCAATCATGAGGATGAGTACTCCCATTGTGAGATGCAAAATCTCAAAAAGAATTTGAAATGATGCGATGGCAATGTACCACAATGGAATATCCTTCTTGAGCGGTCTAGTCGAATCTCCTTCTTAGTGGAATATTCTCTTGAGAGTCTCCTTTTTAAGAGCTCCATGATGAAACTCTTGTAGTAGAAAACTGAGCTTCGAATGTAGAAAACAATACTTCGCACAAGGCCTGCAGAATACATAGGAAACAAAAGTACACTGGGAGCATGAATGCAGATTTCTTAGGTGTTACAAATGCAATCAAACTTACAATATGTAGCTGATTAGGCCACTATATGTTTTATTCAAGAACATATACAAAAGTGTCTGATTGCCATTTAGCCTTTCACATGGACACTAATGGTAACAATCTCCAACTAAAGGCCAATATGGCCAAAGTGACTATGGGAGAAAAACAAAGAATGATAAAGAATAACTCACTGTAAGTATACATATATACCTCCCACCTCATGGACATGTTACACAATATACAAGTAATTGTATAAGATCATGAATCAAGTAACCCCCATCGAGTGACAACAATGTCGAAATCTATCATGTGGTAGAGATTTGGTCAAATCTATGGCATTATCTCGAATATGAACCTTCTGAAGAATAATGCACTCAATGGCTAAGCAATCTCTAATGAAGTGATACCTCACCTCATTGTGATTGGTCTTTGCATGATAGATTGGATTCTTAACCAAAGCACTGGCACTTTGACTATCACTGAGAAAACAAGGTACATGTTGAGGAAGACCCATACACAAGAAAGACGAGAAAGCCGCAATGCTTCCTTACATGCCTCACTTGCTAAAACATACTCTTTTTATGTGGTGGAAATAATTGTACACTCTTGAAGATGAGAGCTCCAAGAGATAGCACCCCCAACAAAATGAAAAATGTACATTGATGTAGACTTTTGATTGTCTACACAACTAGTATAATCAGAATCTTTGTGACCAATAATGGATGCCTTTCCCCTACCTAAGCATATACACTTGTCCTTAGTGCCACTAGACTATCTCATCTTGATCGGTTTCCAATGCTTCTTGCTAGGATTTAACTTATAATTGCTCATAACTAGTTATGACCCATCTTCTCATGAATAGTGTATGTCTGCAGTATACTTAGATGTTTGGTACTTTGATAGTGAGCCAACCAAACATATTACCTCACAACACAGTTTCTTCATGTCACTTGAGCCTTTCCTTACAAGGAACATTGCCACATGCTCCAAAAACTCCTCTTATCCTATTATGGGAATCAGTAAGATCATTCTGACTACTATTGATGGTAGTTCTTTTACATTGTCATATGCTTTATTTGTGCCAGGGATGAAGAAAAATCTGTTACCAATTTCAACATTAGCCAAGATTGGCTTGGTTGTAAAATTTGCTGATAATAGATCTACAGGTCATAGTCTGCCAAATGATGACATCATTATTGCTTCTAGAATTTTATGTTGTGGGCTATATAGGCTCATAGATTATGCAAAATCTATGAGTGATTCAGTATGTGCATTTCAAGATTCTCAGGCCATGTGAGATGCAAAGCTTTGGCATGCATGCCTTGGTCATCTGAATTTTGTTGGTTTGCTACACCTGCAAAAATCTGAAATGGTGTCCTCTTTGCCCAAACTTGATGCACCTCGTAAACATGTCTGTGAAGGCTGTATTTTGGACAAAATGCAGTGTTCCTCCCTCCCAAAAGATGGTTTTGTTCAAGCTACTCAGAAACTATAGCTTGTTCATAGTGATGTCTTTGGACCTATGCAGACACCTTCTTTTGGGAACTTTCATTGATGATTTTCTAGGGATGCATGGGTATATCCACTAAAAGCAAAGTCCAAAGTGTTTGTGTGCTTCAAACAGTTTTTGGGTTTGGCTGAAAATCTATCAGCATGTAAAATGGACACCCTCCATTCTGATCGAGGGGAGATAAAGGTCTTCTGAGTTTAATGCATTTTTGGTTGAACATGGGATAGAACATCAATGTATAGTGATGTGTACAACTCAACAAAATGGATTTGGTGAAAGGAAGAACACCTCACTTATGGAGATGGCGAGGTCTATGGTCAAGAGTCAAGCTTCACCACATAGTTTCTGGCTTGAGGCTATTATGTGTGCAACATATGTATTTAACAGGTGTCCCACTAAAGCACTATAGTCTATCACTCCATATGAGGCTTGGCATGGTCCTAAGCCATGCATTGCTCATTTGCGTATTTTTGTTGTCTGACATATGCATTAGTGCTTGAACAACAACACATGAAATTGGATGATAAAGCAGTGAAATGCATTTTTGTTGGGTACAATTTTGAAAACAAAGGCTATCCTCTATATCATCCACATACTAAATGCATTTTGGTAAGTCATGATGTTGCTTTTGTGGAAGATGCTATTCGACCATTACTTTCATGCACTAAGGAGACATTAATCAACCCCAAAGACATGTATGACACTTTGCTACCTCTACTACTAGTCCAAATGAGGCAATTTATGAGCCTTTATAGGTTTCATGTGATGATGGAGAACATTCCATTTTTGATGCAAATTTACATGATGCACTTGTTAATGAGAGAGCTTATATTGAGGAGGCAAAAATTATGGCAAAATGGTTGGTGCAGACTTTGTGTGATAGCAAATTAGATGCACCTCTGTCATAGTGTACTCCTTCAGGCTCTCATAGTGCTTCTTTTGCATCAAATTGCTATGCTATGGCTACCTCTAGTCTTTCTGATGAGAATGAGCCAACTTCATTTTATGAAGCACAAAATTCAAAAAATTGGATGGCTGCTATGCAATCAGAACATGATGCTATTATAAAAAATGGTACCTAGACTTTATGTGGCTTGCCTCCTAACAAGAAGGTCATTGACACTAAGTGGGTATACAAGTTGAAGTGTAAGCCTGATGGTATAGTTGACAGGTATAAGGCTAGGCTTGTTGCAAAGGGTTAAGCTCAAGAAAGAGGATTGATTTTGATGAGATCTTTGCTCCTACATGCCAAATGACTAATCATCATAGCATTTGTGCACTTGCAACTCGTCATGGTCTGAACCTACATCAGTTGGACATTAAAATTGCATTTGTGAATGGTAACTTGCATGAAGAAGTGTATGTTTTTCAACCTCATGGTTTTATGCAGAAAGGGCATGAAAAGAAAGTGTGCAGGTTGAAAAAGGCATCATATGGTTTGAAGCAAGCACCACGTGTTTGGTATGAAAAGATACATGCCTACCTTATTGCACATGGTTTTGAGAACAGTCCAACTGAGAGCACCTTATATGTTAAGCATGCAAATGATGTATTTCTGATCACCGTTGTTTATGTTGATGACATGCTACTCATTGGTTTTCATGAGAAGAATATTGCTGATTTTATGGCTGATTTTCATTCCTCATTTGAGATGTCAGATTTGGGGCATTTGCATCATTATTTGGGCATTCAATATATGCAAGTTGATGGTGGAATAGCTTTGTGTCAAACAAAATATATTGACACACTATTGCAACATTTTGGCCTTGAAGACTGCAAACATATTGCCACTCCTATGGAAAGAGGTTTATGGTTGAGTCTTCATGGTGTTGGAGATGCATTTGATGTTGTTCTCTATCAACAAGCTATTGGATGCTTGATTTACTTATTCATTACTCGGCCAAATATTTAGTTTGTTGTCTCACAGATGAGCAGGCTTATGCATTGCCCAACTTTCAAGCATTGGCAGGAGGTTAAGTACATCCTTTGCTACTTGAGTGGTATATGGCTACTTGGATTGTTTTATCCCAAGGGAGGATCACTACCAGTAGATTTACGTTCTTTTTTTTACTCTGACTGGGTTGGTTGTTATGACACTCGTGTGTCCACTAGTGTCTTTTGCTTCATGCTTGGTAGCTCATGTATATCTTGGTTGAGCAAGAAGCAGCCTACTGTGGCCACTTCCAATTGTGAGGTTGAGTATACGGAAGCTTTTGCCAGCAATTGTTGAGTGTGTGGCTCAGATGCCTTATGGCTGATTTGGGTGTTGGTCAGTCTTTTGCCACCACCATCTTCACTGACACTCAGAGTGCATTGGCAAGTGCGCGGAACCCTCTGTTTCATGATCACACGAAGCACATTGAGGTGCACTATCATTATGTCAGGGAGAGGTTCTCTATTGTAGATATCGGTTTGGCAGATGTGCGCACACAGGAGAACATTGCATACCTTTTTACAAAGGCTCTGCCTGGGGAGAAGTTTGAAGTTTCTCGCAAAGCTTTGGGCTTACTTCCTTTTGGGGATTGATTCCACATAGCTTGGCACTTCCTTATACATAAGTGCCAGCTCCTCGTTCATTGCATCACTCCTAGGGGGGGATTTGTTGATATATTTTGGTAGTGATGTGTGTGAACATACTAGGACTACCAGGGCACTTTTCTCCCTCTTTAGGAGGTTTTTTCCCCTGGCCTGTATATATGCATATAACCCTGTGTTACTTATCTTTGTATATTATCTTCGTAATACATCAGTATTGTGTGTTGTGCTTCAAGCTCTTCTTCTTCCTTGTATTATTTGCATGCTACTGCAAACCTCATACTCCAACAATAACCCAGGTTGTCAAGTCCACCAAATGACATCAAACTACGTGATAACTAAGGTACATGGCATACATTATGCATAGTGAATTTTGTCATTAATGAACTACACAACCACATCTCAAATCCCCACAACATCACACTCTTAAGAGTCACCAAGTCTCATAGTACCAAGGGACTTTTCTTCACAATTAGAGAACCATTATCAATGTGGTGTCACATGGAAAGATGCAGTAGAATCTAGCAGCCATGTGTGGGAAAGAGAATTAGCCATAAGAGACTCAGTGGGCAAAATATTTTCAAGTGTGAACACATCATCATCATCAGAAATAACATTAATTTCTTCAATCTTTATGGTTGAAGCAGATGGTGGAGGGAGCGATTTAACATGCCCATCAATATTTTGTCCTTTATGTTTAACATTCTTTACTGCATAGCAGCCAATCTTCATGTGTCCTTTCTTATGACAATAATGGCATTCAATATCCCTCTTCCTTGATTTACTTCTACTCTTGTTTTGTGAACATTTCTTTCCTTATTCTTGCTCCTACCATGTTGTTGATTCTTACCTTGGTATGAATCACAAACATTATATGCATCTCCACTTTGAGTGCCAACCATAGATTTTCTATGAATCTCCTCACTCTAGAGTGATCCACATACATCATCATAGTGGTGTTTACCACCAAGTGCACTATTGCTAATAGCTATGCAAAATGTATCCCATGATGATGATAAGGTGCATAACAACAAGAATGCTTTCATTTCATTATCTAAACCTATAACTAAAAGAATATAGCATTTAGATGACCAACAACACTATTTGTGTCCTTCATGCGAATGTCATATAACTTTCTCATCAAGTACACTTTATTTGATGCTATTTCTTTTTCATATGTATTGCATGACTTCTTTCAAAGATCCTTTGCACTTTCTCAGTCCAATACTAAAATGTAAACATCATCTGTCATGTGCAATCTAATGGTATACATAGACATTTCATAAAAAATGTGCCAATCATCTTCATCCATGTCAACAGAATTCTATGAGATTCCATTTACTAGCTTCCATTGCCTACTCTAAATGAGCACATATTTAATGTGATTCTTCCATAGAGCAAAGTTTGTGCCATCAAACTTTTAGATCTCAAAGCTCCTGCTGGGAACACTGGCACTAGACCCTCATCCACCACGATGATAGAAAATTGCCTAGAATGGTAATGGAGCTACAAGAGTCCAAACACCGCTACGGCTTAAAAAGGATGACCAAGTGTGAGATTCTAGGAAAAATTCAATAGATTCTCCCCAATAAAATGGATTAATGAGCAATAATGACCAACCAAAAGGATTATGTGAGAATAAATGTGCTCACACCATTAGTGTATCAAGGAGTAAATCAACCAGTGTATAGTTAAGAAAACCAAAAAAGGCTTGAAAAATTTTGCGAGAGTCTCTCGTGCAAAATGAGCATATGACCAATGTGGAAATCTCATAAAATAGTAAGTATTAGCATGTAAACCTACATAGTGAATCATTGAGTCCAGTGCATATAATCAATTAACCAAAAGAAGTCAACTAAGCTTATCAAGCACCTATGAACAACTAGCATACATATCCAATGGCCAGGTTGGGTAAGTCTTCCACCTACATCATCCAAGAGATCTTAAGATTTGGGTATCTCCCAATTAAGAAACCTCATGAGGACCCTCTTTATCAATGTCAAAGGCTTTATGAAAAATGTAACAACTATATCAATGAACACATGGATGTACATAGTTGATATCCACATAATCATGTATAGTGTATATCTACTCAATATATGTAGTAAAATGTCACTAAAAAGGTTGAATTCACAACCAAAACACTAGCCAATGACACCTGCAAGTGTCTTTCAATTCTATTCTTTAGGCCCAAAAACTTGCATAAACTTGCGGTGGCTTCTCCCACCACAATTGAAAAACTTTCAAGAAACCTATAGATTTATTAGTATGCCTGAAAACAAATCCCCAAATCTAAATATTCATTTTTGGAATTACAAAGAACACTCTTCTTGATGTTCTTGAACCTACGTAAAGAGCTTGTGTGAAAGTACTCCGAAATGGCTCCAAGGATCACCCCTAAAATACTTCAATTAGGCTTTGAAAGCAAAGAATAAAACTTTGAGGGGCCAAAACATGCTCAAGGTAATGTTAACCTTAGTATTTCCCCTTCCTCAAGCACTAGAAGATTGTAGCTTAGTGGCAAGAGATTGCCAGTTAAGCAAGCTCCAAGAGGAACAAACTAAGATAGGTGACCTCCTGGGAAGTACCAAGAACCTCCATCTTCCTTCATTGTTGAGGCCCTCTCATGCACAACCAATGGTGATTTTGGTGACTTGGATGAAAAGGTATGCCACGGTTTATGCTTTGGTCTTTGCCTTAGTCATAAGCCTTGGAGAAACCCTTGGGTGGGCAAGCGGTTTGCATCTAAAAGCTCTGATACAAGTGAAATGATGCAATGGTGATGCACCACAGTGGACTCTCCTTCTCAAGAGCTCCATGATGATACTCCCATAGTAGAAAATTGACCTCTGGACGTTGCACATAGTACTTTGCATAGGGCCTGCAAAATACATAGAAAACACACAATACACTGGGGACATGAATGCAGATTTCTTAGGTGTCACAAATGCTGTCGAACTTATAGTCTGTAGGTGACTAGGCCACTATACATTTTATTAAAAAAACATGTACAAGAGTGTACGGTGGTCATTTGGCCTTTCCCATGGACACTAATAATATGGTATTATAGACTATTGCTTATAAACGAATAAGAGAGTGATGATCAAGTTTTATACATAAAATTTCCCTAGTGTTGGAGGAATAATATAATCCATACTTTTAACAAACACATCTTAAAGTCACTCAAGATTTTAATTAGCATGTAACATGTATCCTCATTCCATAAATCCATAGAGTATGTGAAAATTGCATTTCACAATGGATGCAATCGATGCTATCAGCTCGACTTTCCTCCCTTTTGTTGTTGTTCGTAGCATAGAATGGAGTGCCCAAGAAAATTCTCCTTCAAAATGCTCTTTTGTCATGTTTTTCTTTCCTTCCTCTGTTTTTTGGTTGAACAAGCCGCTCCTTTCTCTTCTCTACAATTGGGATGAAGATCCTTAGGACAAAAGGACTTCACTTCCTCCTCTCATTCCCTATCTCTGTGGAACAACACTTGCCTATTTCCTCCCTTCTACTCCTTATTGTTTGTGCACAACAAGAAGATAAGAGCCGACCCCCAACTACCCCTCTTCTCTAGCACATTTTATTGATGATAATGACTCTAATGAAGCAAATCTACCAAGCAAAACAACATGTGCATTTGGCTATTAGCAATAGGGCACAAAAAAATGACCTCTAGCCTTCTTTATACACACTCAAAAATAGAACACTAAGGGAATGAACAAGGCGTGCACACAAAAGGATTATTTTTTAACATTTTTATGATCTTGTCAAACTAACCCATGTGATTGAAGACAACAAGTATGCGATTATAGTGCACCCTTGTCAATACAATGTCATAGTCTTTGCTAGCATTATATAATGTCTTACTTGTGTTGTGTAACCCTCCATGATTGTAAGCATTCAGAGGAACTACATAGCTTACAAGATAGGGTTCAATCCCCCATCCTTTTGTTGATATACTTAGGTAGTGATGTGTGTGAACACATTAGGACTACCGGGGCACTTTTTTCCCTCTTTAGGAGGTTTTTTTCCCTTGGCTTGTATATACGCCTATTACCCTAATGGGCTACTTATCTTTGTACATTCTCTAGTAATACATTCAGTATTGTGTGTTGTGCTCCAAGCTTCTTCTCCTTCCTTATGTTGTTTGCGTGCTTCCGCAGACGTCTATCTCCAACAATTGGTATCAGAGAAGGTCATCGCTTCATCTAGGGTGCCGTCCACACTCCTCCGGTTGCAGTCTCAAAATCGCACGAATTTTGGTGCACATACTCAGCGTGTTTTTGAGATCAAAACAACTTTGCCTTGTAATGTCGAAATTGCAATCTGAGCTCATTTCGGCCTCCGAACACACTATCGCAACACTTGTGCATGCTATTTCATCTTTTTGTGCCAAAGGTATATACCTGTTTTGATTTGCCAATATAAGCATCTCGAAGTCTGCTACAGGTTTAGAAGAACTCGTCTGGGCAGTTCCGTTCAACTTTTTGAGATACAGTCAATTTTCTGCATCAAGGTATTTTAGTCACTAGCCATGGCTAAAAGCAATGATGTATTCCATATGTTGGCTGTTGAGGATAAGTTGGATGGTACCAACTACCCGTTGTGGGCTTATATGATGCGACATGTATTGGTTGCAAAAGGACTGTGGAACATTGTGTAGTGTTGAAAAACATCCTACCTTGCAATTGTTGCAACTACAAGTACTGAAGCTAATGCAGAGGTGTCGAAGATGATGATATTCTACATATTCGTATTCGTGCTGCGATTTCTGCTGCACCTATTGCAGAGCAAATTTGTTGGGATGGCAAGATGCCCAGGCACATGCATTGATAGCTTTGTCTGTCAAACTTTCCATTATTCCTCACATACGCTCTTGCAGAACAACTAAGGATGCTTGGGATACACTTACCACATTGTACCAAGCTAGGAATGAGGCTCGTGTTGCTTACCTCCGAAAATAGTTGGAGAGTGAGCACATGAATGAAGGTGATTCGATGGACAATTTTCTAACAAGGATCAAAGACTTGAAGGAACAGTTGATTTCTGATGATGAAGTTATACCAGATAGCTCACTTGCGCAGACCGTTCTGAATGGTCTTCCTCATTCATATCAACGCTTTGCTTCTACTCTTCGATCGATGATGAAAGGAAATCCAACTGCCTTGTCATTTGAGGAGTTAGTCTCTGTTATGTTGCAAGAAGATCAGTCCAGGCAGAACAGGTTCATTATGTGAGTTGCAGATCAAGCATTCCTGGCTAGTCAGAAGGGCAAAGGAAAATGGAGCTCTTCAACTAGTAAGCAGAAATCTGCAAATGCTGCACATTCAAAGATGGAAGATAAAGATGAGAAGAAATCAGAAAAGCAGAAATTGTTTTCTAAGTACTGTAAAGGGAATGATCATATCATAAAGAACTGTCCAAAACTGGCTGCTAAAGAGGCAAAGAAGAAAGAGGCTCGAATGGTTGTCGGAGAGGCCTCTACACCAAAAACAGAGTCTGCTAATCTTGTGCAGGAAGAAGAATGGGCAATTACCATTGTCTGCAGTTTTGACCCAACTTCTCATGAGCAGTGCATGTCTGCAGTAGACTTAGATGTTTGGTACTTTGACAATGGGGCGACCAAACATATTACCTCGCAGTGCAGTTTCTTCTCTTCACTCGAGCCTACCCCTATAGGGAATACTGTTACATGTGCCAACAACTCCTCTTATCCTATTATGGGAGTTGGTAAGATCATTTTGACTACTGTTGATGGTAGTTTTTTCACTTTGTCAGATGCTTTATTTGTGCCAAGGATCAAGAAGAACCTGTTATCATTTTTTGCATTAGCCAAGATTAGCTTGGTTGTGAAATTTGTTGATGACAGGTGTACAGTTCATGATCTGTCAAATGGCAATGTGATTATTGCTTCTGGCATTTTATGTCATGGGCTGTATAAGCTCATATAATATGAAAGATATGTGAATGATTCAGCATGTGTAGTACATGATTCTCAGGCTATGTCAAATGCAAAGCTTTGGCATGCACGCTTTGGTCATCTGAATTTTGCTAGTTTGCTACGCCTGCAGAAATCGGAAATGGTGTCCTCTTTGCCCAAACTTGAGGCACCTAGAAAACATGTTTGTGAAGGCTATATTTTGGGCAAAATGCAGTGTTCCTCATTTCCAAAAGATGGTTCAGCTTGGGCTACACAGAAACTGTAGCTTGTACATAGTGATGTCTGTGGTCCTATGTAGACACTTTCTTTTGGAAATTATCTTTACTTCGTGACTTTCTTCGATGATTTTTCCAGGCATGCATGGGTATATCAATTGAAGGCAAAGTCCGAAGTGTTCATGTGCTTCAAACAGTTTTTGGTTTTGGTTAAAAATCTGTCAACATGTAAAATGGGCACCCTCCATTCAGATCGAGGGGGGGAATATATGTCTTCTGATTTTAATGTTGAACGTGGGATAAGACACCAGTTATAGTGTTGTATACACCTCAATAGAATGGAGTTGCTGAACGAAAAAATAGGTCACTCATGGAGATGGGGAGGTGTATGGTCAAGAGTCAGGCTTTACCACATAGTTTCTAGCTTGAGGTTGTCATGTGTGCAACATATGCACTTAACAGGTGGCCCATTAAAGCACTGCAGTCTATCACTCCATATGAGGCTTGTCATGATCGCAAGCCATTTGTTGCTCATCTACGTGTTTTTGGTTGCTTGGCATACGCATTACTGCCTGAACAACATCGTAGAAAATTGGATGATAAAGCTATAAAATGTATTTTTGTTGGGTACAGTTCTGAAAGTAAAGGCTATCGTTTGTATCATCCACAATCTAAATGCATTTTGGTTAGCCGTGATAGTGTTTTTGTGGAAGATGCTATTCAAGCATTGCTTTCATGTACTAAGGAGACATCTGTTAGCTCCAAAGACATGTATGATACCTTGTTGCCTCTTTTTACAGGTGGATAGTCTAGTGTTGGTCCTAATGAGGCAACTTCTCAGCCTTTGCAGGTTTCAGGTGATGATGCAGATCATTCCATTTCTGATGCAGCTTTACATGATGCGCTTGTTGATGAGAGAGCTGATATTGAGCAGACAAAAACTATGCCAAAATGGCTAGTACAGACTTTGCGTGACAACAAATTAGATGCACCTCTCTCATATCGTACTCCATCAGGCTCTCATAGTGCCTCTTTTGCATCAAATTGCTATGCTATGGCTGCATCTAGTCTCTGTGATGAGAATGAGCCTGTTTCGTTTAATGAAGCACAAAATTCAAAAAATTGGATGGCTGCTATGCAATCTGAATATGATGCTATAATGAAGAATGGTACTTGGTCTTTATGTGACTTGCCTCCTAGCAAGAAGGCCATTGTGACTAAGTGGGTATACAAGCTGAAGAGTAAGCCTGATGGTACAGTTCAGAGGTATAAGGCTAGACTTGTTGCAAAGGGTTATGCGTAGGAAAAAGGCATGGATTTTGATGAGACCTTTGCACCTACTTGCCGAATGACTACTGTTTGTAGCATCTGTGCACTTGGAGCTCATTATGGTTGGAATGTACATCAGTTGGACATTAAAATAGCATTTCTAAATGGTGACTTGCATGAAGAATTGTATGTTTTTCAGCGACGTGGCTTTATGCAGAAAGGGCATGAAAACCAGGTGTGCAGGTTAAAGAAGGCATTATATGGTTTAAAGCAAGCACCACATGCTTGGTATGAGAAGATACATGCCTATCTGATTGCACATGGTTTTGATAACAGTCCAACTAAAAGCACCTTATATGTTAGGCGTGCTAATGATGTACTTCTTATCATTGTTGTCTATGTTGACAACATACTGCTCACTGGTCCTATTGAGAAGCATATTGCTGATTTTAAGACTGATTTGCATGCCTCATTTGAGATGACTGATTTGGGGCATTTGCATCACTATTTGGGCATTCAGTTTATGCAAGTTGATGGTGGAACGGCTTTGTGTCAAATGAAATATATTGACACATTATTGTGGCATTTTGGCCTTGAAAGACTGTAAGCCTATTGCCACTCCTATGGAGACAAGTTTACGATTGAATCTTAATGATGCTAGAGATTCATTTGATGTTGTTCTCTATCAGCATGCTGTTGGATGCTTGATTTACTTATGCATTACTCGGCCATATATTCAGTTTGCTGTCTCACAGATGAGCAGGTTTATGCATTGCCCAGGAGTCAAGCATTGGCGGCGGTTAAGCACATCTTTCGCTGCTTGAGTGGTACTCGGCTACTTGGGTAAGGGAGAAAATGGGAAGGAAGGGATAGGAGAGTGATCTTCATTCTTTCTCAACACATAAGCAACTCTATGATAGGTCATATCCAAGACCTAAATACATAAAAGAAGGTTTGGGAGTGTTTAGAAAGGTTGTACTCTACCTCTACAAAGGCTAGAAAAATTCAGCTCAAGAATGAGCTCAACAACCTTAGGAAGTCATCAAATCAAAGCATTAATGACTTCATACTCAAAGTAAAAGAGATCTCAGATACATCTGGTTCAATAGGATGTGTTGTAGATGATGATGACCTAGTTGCCCACACACTTAATGGGCTTAGATAAGATGATAAATGGAAGGCATGAACAACCTCTGTGTATGTACGGGATTCATTACCAGATTTTGAGCAACTTACTTCTCTTATGGTAACTGAGGAGCTCAACCATGGAGGCAACAAGTCAAAGGGCAGCCAAGACCAACTCTTCTATGCAGGCAAAGGAGGAAGAGGCAAAGGCAATAGAGGTGCTTTAAGAGGAAGAGGTAGAAGCAACTACCAACAAGGCAGCCAAAGCTATCAAGTGAGTCAATCAAGCCAAGATGAAGGTCAATCATCAAGAGGAAGAGGAAGAGGAAGAGGAAGAGAAGAGGAAGAGTAAGAGGAAGAGGAAGAGGAAGAGGAAGAGGAAGAGGAAGAGGTAGAGGAGTAAGATATGAAGGTCGAGGCTACTCCAACTCAAATGGATGCTTCAATTGTGGGAAGCAAGGACACTATGCCGAAGATTGTTGGTAAAAGCATGGTCAAGGTAATAATGCTAACTCCTCAACAAACTCAGAAAATGAGCATTTGTTAGCTATGAAGCATAAAAGTGAAGGTCAACCACATGATGAGGTGTGGTATATAGATAGTGGTTGTAGTAACCACATGTCAGGTAAAGAGGAGTACTTGAGAAATCTTCAAGCACCCAAGCAAAGAGGCTTTGTGGAGACAAGAGACAACACAGAGCATGAGATACAACAAATGGGAGATGTGAAGCTTGAAGGAAACCACAAAGCAAAAGGATTATCTTAGGTATTGTATGTTCCTATTATTGCAAAGAACTTAATCTATGTTGGACAGATGGTTGAAAAGGGATACCAAGTCAAGTTCAACCACAAACGATGCTTTATTGAAGACCCAAGGAATGGCTATGAGCTGATTGCCAAAGGGAAAAAGGAAGGAAAGATGTTCACTCTTGACATTGGCAAAGGACAAAGCAACAAGGCAATGTTCATCACCTATGACGACAAGAACATTGAAGATTTGAATTTTTGGCATAAAAGGTGTGGTCACATCAACATTCAAAGGTTGAAAGACATGGAGAAGAGGAAATTGGTAAGAAGTTTACCACATTTTTCATTACAAATGTTGCATGAGATGTGTGCAGCTTGTCAACTAGGCAAGTCTACTAGGCAGCCCTTCAAGAAGAGTGGATATGTAGCACATGGTGTGTTAGACCTTGTGCACATAGATGTGTGGGGGCCAACCAAAGAGCCCTCTCTTGCAGGTAATAGGTATTTTGTAACCTTCATAGATGACTACTGTTGAGCCCTGGCAGGTTGAAACCAGCAAAGTCAAGGTCACAGTTATGCATAAGCAAGAATGAAGTGTTAAAATTCAAGGGTCAAAGTGCACAGGTAGTGCACCTTCAATTGTCCATATAAAGGGTAACTTTTGATTGTTCACAGACAAGAGGTATTGCAGAAGTATTTTTGCTAATTCCCTTAAGGTCAAAGGGTGTTCAAAGTAATCGGGAAGGTCCAGGTGAACCCCTCTTTGGGGCAAAAGTGACGAATTAAAAGGAAAAAAATAAAGGCATGTGAAGCGGCTGTGTACGCACATGTGGAAATATGGCCGCCCAATCAAATTTTTGTTTTGGTCTAAAGTCACTACAGGACAAAGTAGTGAGTCGTTGGCCGCCTCCTAACAAGACAATCTTGGGGACATCAAAGAAAGGCCAAGAGTCTAGTGCAGTTAGGAGCGTACGGGACCAACACACTTCAAGAAGGAAAGCAAAGGCTATTCTACACATGTGAGAGTAAGCAGAGAGGAGTCTAAGTAGAAGCAAGAAAGAGAAGTGCGAAGACACCAGTGTGCGACGACACTATGAAGGGGAAGTAAAGAGTGCAAGAAGGGTGGCTAAGGAAGGGTGCAAGGAATGCGAAGCTAGACCCCACCGATCACAAGGTCTCTTACCGTGATCAGGCCGCAAAGGTATTCATCCCTCAGCTTGGTGGAAGCTTGGTGCAAGGTATGCACAAGGAGAAGCTTGAAGCAAGTGAAGGACTGGTGCAGAAGAGGCCAGCTGCTGGAAGACTTTGGGATAATTGGTCTTTTGTGATTGAGCATTCTCTGTAGTTGTGCCCAGAAGTATTAACTCGGGTTGTGCTAAATAGTGTAATTGTTCTACTGTAATCAAAACTCAAGATTCAAGGTGTGCTTCTGCAGAAGTTTGTCAAGATTAACTCCTCTCTTGTTCTTTTCTTTTTCTCCTACAAACCCTCAAACTCCTTCTCGTTCAAGGATTCCCCAACAAAATTTGGCACGCACGGTGGGACTTCCAAGGAGATTTGAGCATAGGAGAAGAGATATTGCAATTGGAAGAGCAATATCCCAGTGTCGACAATACCACTCCAGTGGACCAAGAGGTACATACATACTTATATCAAGTGTCTCATATTAAGTGGACTGGACTATGAACAGCTCATGACCGCGACCCGGTCACAAACATTGAGGGTCACGTGCAAGCAGACGAGAAGAAAGGCGGTCAGAAGATCATCGAGTCCACTTTCATCAACTTCATCAGTAAGAAGCATGGCAGGACAGGTAGACCTAGAAACCTTACTCTCCAGATTAAACATAAAATTTCCCTCTTTCAGAGGTTTAGCTCATGAGGATCCAGATGAGCACATTCGAAGATTTCTGGCATTATGCAAGACTAGAGGTCTAATGGGTAGGGAAGATGCCTTCTTGATACTCTTCCCTGCCACATTGGAAGGATTGGCAGACAAGTGGTTTAGCCACTTTGCTGAAAACCACCTTACCTCTTGGGATTTGATGAAAGAGGCCTTCAAAAATCAGTTTCAGCATGGCAACACTGTGGAGATCATTATAGAAGAGCTAGAAAACTTGAGATTGGGTCGAGGAGAAAAGTTCCCAGAGTTTGTGACCAGGGCCAAAGCACTAATGGCTAAACTACCAGATCCACCGCATGATTTCTTTGTCAAGAAGTGGTTAGCCAAACCCCTACCTGTGGTCACCCAATGCAAAATAAAAGAGTTAGTGTTACCTACCGCCTCTGTTGAGGAGTTCATCAATACGGCCACACGCTTGGAGCAGATAAGGCACCAGTATGGTGCAACTTCTTCCCAACCAACCTATGGTACAGAACTGGAGGACCCAGTGATCCAGTTAAGAAGGGAGCTGGAGGGCTTGAAAAGGAATAAGCCCTACACAGAGGAGGAGACTGCTGTGGCTCAGCTGAGAAGGGAGATTGAAGCACTCAAGCTCCAAAAGGAGGAGGAGGCCCAAGCAGAAGAATTAGCTCAGCTGAGACAGGAATTTCAAGAACTCAAAGGAGGCGGTATCAAGAGTGCACTCTGGTGCTCCATGTGCAGCAAGCAAGGGCACATAGTAAGTGAATGTCCTCTGCTAAACGTGACTTGTCAATTATGCAGGAAAGTTGGCCATGAGGCCCATGAATGCCAACCCAAGGGAATGCCTGCAACGACATACTGGACACAGGGAGGACCTCTGCCACCAACAAATGTAATGGCAGCCACAGCAAACCAAGGTAACAACTATAATCCTAGACCAAGGAATAATTTTGCAAATGGGCCTAGAAGGCCCATCATTTGCTTCAGATGTGGAGAGTGCGGGCATTACCAATCTAGGTGCACTCTCCCAGAAAATGCCCCCCCTTGCAGGAACTGTCCAGAGGCTAGGGATCACTACACAAACTGTTGTCCTAAGAATCAAGCTTCTACTTTCGGACCCCATCTCCAAATGATCTCTGTATACAAGGAGGAAACATTACCTCAGGTCAATGAGCCCTCACTGGCTACCAGGGTGGTACAATTAGAAGAACTTGAATCTTTTACAGTGCACACAAGAAGCAAGGGGAAGGCTCAAGTGGACATAAGTCAAGAATCAATGATTAGGGGATTCAACAAAGACAAGGTTGCAGCTGAAGACAAAGCAACCACAGGCGCAGACCCAAAACAAAAGGAAAACTTCATAGGCACCAATGATGTCATTGGGCATGCTTTCATCAGGGCTCAGGAAGAGTTGGATAAGTCAAGTGGAGCCCATTCTTTTAAAGAGTTGGAAGCTTCAAAACTACTCAAGTCTATGAAGAAGGAGGTTAGCATTTTTTATCTAATAAAGATGGATGGAAAATTCAAGTCAGAGTTATTGCAGATAATTGATGAGGCTTCTACTACAAGTTTAGTGGCCAAGACTACTGTTTTACATAAAGGGATAATTATAGGGGAAGCACCCCTTACAGATTATAAAAGTCCTCGACTGACAGTATCTATTAAAGGTCATGAATTTCAGGGAGTTATTGTGGATGGTGGTTCTGGCATCAACTTGATGCCTGAACATACAATGGAAAAGATTGGACTCCACCCTTCCATGCCTGCAAATTTCACCATTACCCTGGCAGATCAGAGCAAAGTAAGGCCTGTCGGAGTGATTCCAAAAGTCCCACTTGAAATACAAGGTGATGTGTTCATACTGGATTTTGTTGTTTTAAGATTGCCCCGGGTTGAAGGAGGATTTCCCCTCTTAATTGGGAGACCATGGTTGAGACACACAAGTGTCATCCATGATTGGGGCAAGGACACTATGTGGGTACAAAAGAAAGAGCAAGAGCTGACGCAGCTTCACTTGGAAGAAGGCCCGGATAATCAAGGAAACACTAGCATGATGCAAAAGGTCGGCATTTGCATGGAACCAGAACCAGAAGATCAACCCCACATAGATTTTGAGGAAGAAGAGGATATTCTAAAGTGGCTGCATGCAGGCAACTCTTCTTCTTGTTTTGGAATATTTCTCAATAATTCTTGCACAACTGAAGATTATGATGAAGGTGACAAAAAAGTCCAGGTTGATGGGTTGGGAGAGCCTATCACGAACCACAGAAGGGGCAGAAAGTCACCCCTCAACTACAACTCAGAGGAGGATATCAAATCTACGAATAAGGCACATGCCAAGGCTAAAGGCAAGGTAACGGACTCTAGTGAAGAATACTCTTTTCCTATTCAAGAAATACCTGCAGGATGGATGCAGGAAAAAGAGGAACACATTGAAATTCAGGAGACACCTGCTTATGAAGCAATGCACAGAAGACTAGTGGAAGAAGACAAGGAAGGATATGAGCACAAAGAGAGTATGGTAGAGAGAAATCCTGTCAAAGAAATACATTTAGATACTCAAAACAATAACAGACCAGTTTTGGTGGCCACCTGGTTGTGGAACTACCAAGGGCTTCTGGAAAAGGTCAGAACATTCTTGAACCACTACACAGATGTTTTTGCATGGCATTATAAGGATCTAGAAGGAGTACCACCAATTTATGGAGAACACAGAATTCCTTTGATAGAAGGAGCAAAGCTGGTGAGGAAAAGTTATAGGTTGAATCCCAAGTATGCGGAAGCTGTCTATTCCGAAATTCAGAAAATGGAAGATGCAGGCATTATCATTCCTGTAGAACATTTGGAGTGGCTATCTCCCATGGTGATAGTGCCAAAGAAGAACACTAACAAGATCAGAATCTGTGTGGATTTTAGGGCATTGAACAAAGTCACGATTCCAGACGGATTTCCAATGCCATTTGCTGAGCAGGTCATAGAAGAAGTAGCTGGTCATTCCCTTTATAACTTCATGGATGGATTCAGTGGATACAATCAAATATCCATTCACCCTGGGGATCGGGAGAAGACAACATTCATTACTCCTTGGGGAACTTATGTATATCTTAAGATGCCCTTTGGGTTAAGAAATGCTCCAGCTACCTTCAACCGAACAGTTAATCTCATTTTTTGGACCATTGCTACTAGAGTCGTTAAGAATCTTCATGGATGACTTTTCATCTTTTTCAGGTACTCTTAAAGAAACTCCTTTGGACTGTTTAGAGAAGCATCTGCTTCAATTAAAACAAGTTTTTGAGAGGTGTAGAGAAACGAAGCTGAAACTGAATCCAAACAAATGCCACTTTTTGGTGACCGAAGGTACTTTGTTAGGGCATGTGGTATCTTCCAAAGGTATGGCACCTGATCTAGACAAAATCATGGCTATATTAAAATTACCTAGGCCTAAATCTTCAAAGGAGATTGTTTTCTAGGCCATACAGGATACCACCGCAGATTTATTAAAATGTATCCAGATATAGCCAGACCTTTGGCTAGGCTCACAGGCAAGGAGGTTCCTTTTAAATGGGATCAAGAGGAGGAAAAAGCATATCAAACACTAAGGTCAAAGTTAGTGTCTGCTCCCATTTTGATCACACCTGAGTGGTCAAAAATATTTCATTTACATGTGGATGCCAGTGCATACGCAGTAGGGGCAGTTCTAACACAACCTAGTGAAGAATTTAAGATGGACAGACCAATTCAATATGCCAGCAGAATTTTGTCTAAGGCTGAAAGGAACTACAACACTACAGAAAGAGAAGCCTTAGCCATGGTTTTTGATGTCCAAAAATTTTGGCATTACTTATTGGGAGTGAAATTTGTTATTATAACTGATCACCAACCTCTAAAGTACTTACTCAACAAACCACAAGCCACTAGTAGAATATGGAGGTGGTTATTGTTATTCCAGGAGTTTGATTTCTCGGTAATTCATAAACCAGGTAGAGAGAATGTTATGGCGGATCACCTGTCCAGAATAAGTATGATGAATCAAACCAGTGGAATCAATGATGATTTTCCCGATGCTCATCTGTTTGTTGTACAAGCTCAAAGTTGGTATGATGATATTAAGCAGTTCATTAAGACTGGGCTGTATCCAGAAAAGGCTAGTGTTGTACAAAGGAAAAGACTGCTAATCAAGAGTAGACCATATACCTTCATTAAAGATAAATTATATAGACAGGGCAAGGACGACAGGGTTAGGAAATGCTTGGAAGAAGATGAAGTGAGGGAAGTACTGCACTCTGCACATGAAGGAACAGGTGGTGGGCACCTTCCAGGGCATATCATGAGCCAGAGAATATTGGATGCTGGTCTATGGTGGCCTACACTATTCAAGGATGTAGATGAATGGAGAAAAACATGTGATGTGTGCCAGCGGTGTGGCCCTAAGCCCACCAAGCAGAGGCATAATCCGTTGATTGTTTCCACTTCTTGGCAACCATTTGAGAAGTGGGGATTAGACTTTGTTGGGCCTATATACCCCGTGGCGGTTCCTAAAAGAGAAAAGTACTTACTGATAGCCACCGACTACGCGACCAAATGGGCTGAAGCTATTGCATCCACGGATTGCACTGCACAAATTGTGGCTGATTTCTTATACAGTAACATCATTTGCAGGTTTGGATGTCCACTTGAAATATGTACCGATCAGGGTACTCATTTTGTCAACAAAGTACTGCAGGAAATTTCCAACAGGTATCGAATTTTACATAGGACTTCTTGTGCATACTACCCACGAGCTAATGGTCAAGCCGAATCAACCAACAAAGTATTGATTTCAATGCTAAGAAAGGAATGTATGTTACAGCCTACTTCTTGGGGACAGGCTTATCTTGGTACATTATGGGCATACCGATTGGCCTATAAAGAGACGGGGTATTCTCCCGTTCAACTAGTTTATGGCCTCGTTCCCATTGAACCATTTGAGTTCACCAAAGGCTCTATCCGAACGGAAGGAGTTGAGAAAAATGGGATAGAAGTTCCAGCCCGACTAACGGCTTTGCATAAACTGGAAGAATCAAGGATTTTAGCCTCTAAACAGTTAGAGAAGATTCAGATACAAAGAAAGGAGACTCATGACAAAAATTTATGGCACAACAACTTGAAGCCTGGTGATTTAGCTCTACTACACAGACCACATATTTCTACTCAAACCAAAGGAAAATGGATCCCTCACTGGGAAGGACCTTTTCGCATTTCGAAGATGCTGCAGTGGGGTGCTGTGCAGCTAGAAACACTCGATGGCGACACCCTGCCATTAGTAAATATTTCCAGACTCAAAGCTTATCATAAAATGTCATAACAATCGCACTTTCATAAATTTTGTTCCTAATAGTTTTGGTGTTTTTTAAAATAATAAAATAGCATAATTATAAACGGTAACGCATTTTGGGTGACATTTTTCTTTTTTTTTCATTTAGCACTCAATTCAATTTAAAATCACTAAATGGAAATTAGGCGTCAATTTTTTTTCATGGCTCTTATTCTACTCAACATCTTTAAATGAGAACCCTTTCTTTGTTTATCTATTGGATGAATGAGATTGAAGTTTGCTTCTCCTCTCTTTTGAGCACTCTTTTAAGCTGAACCAACCCTTTTCTGTGAGGTAATCTCACATTCCTCCTTGCTATATAATGAGACCCCTCATTCATTCTTGCTGACCTCAGCTTCAACAACACGACCCCTCAATATCCTCATCGATATCCACTGCAACAATATCATCATCAATGCTCAGGCCGAGTTTTAGCCCAGAGGAACTCTGTTGCCGACATGTAGAGTAGATCTCTTCTTCATACCGCAACCCCACCCTTCTTCTCTCCCTCCCCCTCCATCTCTCGCCGCTAGCCCCCTCTCCCTCCCCCTCCATCTACCCCCGCCAGCACCCTTTCCCTCCCCCTCCATCTCCCCCCGCACACACTCCCTCCCCCTCCGTCCACCCCCTCCACCCTCTCCCTTCCCCTCCATCTCCCCCCGCATACACTCCCTCCACCCCCCTCCGCCGACAGCTCCCTCTCCCTCCCCCTCCATCTCCCCCCGCCCACCCCCTCCACCCTCTACCTCCCCTCCATCTCCCCCCGCACACACCCCCTCCACCCTCTCCCTCCCCCTCCGTCTACCCCTGCCAGCGCCCTCTCCCTCCCCCTCCATCTCCCCCCGCCAACCCCCTCCCCCTCCCCCTCCATCTCCCCCCGCACACACCCCCTCCACCCTCCCCCTCCCCCTCCATCCCCCCCCGCACACACCCCCTCCACCCTCTACCTCCCCCTCCATCTCCCCCCGCACACACCCCCTCCACCCTCCCCCTCCCCCTCCATCTCCCCCCGCACACACCCCCTCCACCCTCCCCCTCCCCTCCATCTCACCCCGCAAAAACCCCGCCCTCCCCCTCTCCCCTCCCACCCTCTCATCCCGCCGAACCCTTCCCCTCCATATTTACCCCACCCCCGCGTTATCCCCCTCACCCTTCCCCTTCATCTCTCCAGCCGAACCCCCCTACCCCTTCCGCCACACCCGCCACTTCAACAGCTATCCCTCCAAGGAATTCAGGAAAATCAGGTTCAACACCATTACGTTCTTCGCCAGAAACAACACCAAAATCGAATCCATACCCTCGATGGCCGATCCCTCCGCGCCGGAAGATAATTCGGAAAGCACGCCTGCTCAACAGCTTCCCAGCCTCATCTCCCCGATCCCGATAGTGCCCGCACCCATTAACCCACCAAATGCATCGCCTTCACCTCTTCCTCCTGCCACTCTTACTATTCCTACTTATTCAATTCAATTTGAGTCCACCGACATATATTCTCCACCTTCCCTCCCTCGCCCTCCTTCTCCTTCCCCGTCTGCTTCTCTTACCCTAAACTCTCCTTCAGGAGATTATATGCACCTTTTTCTTCCCCCTGATTTAGATCTGCAGATTCGTATTCATTTATCCCTCCCAACCATTGAACTTTGTCATCTATTTTCTGTCGAAAATCTTCAGCAGGCAGGTCTCTGGGGCTTGGCTAACGTTTTCTTCAATGATCCCAAATTATACTGAGGTCTATGAAACTCTCCGTCTCTTTCCTACTTTTCGCACAGGAACTCTCTCCATCTCAGATCTTGCTGCTAGTATTGGATCCTCCCTAATCCACTTCAGTAGTCCTCCTTTCTTATATTCTGGAGTGTCAGCCTCTGCCACCATTGCCTTTTGTAGAGATCGCTTTGAAAATAATGCCCGTTTTTCCATCCGCATGACATCCATCCTTAATTCATTTATTTTTTTCTTTTTGCTTCGTAGTCCCACAGCTTCACTCCCATGGTCTGATATTTGAATTGCGGATCCCCTTTTTTGCTTCCTCAATAGTCGACCATACCCTTACGCCGCCCTCATCTATAGTTCCTTAACTTTACGATCTCGACGCCTTCGTGAAGCTATCACTCGGGGCTCTCATACATTTTCCATATATTCTGCACCATTCCTTGTTTAGATCTATCAAATACAAGCACAATCTGCAAATAATCTCGCTTTTCTTCCTCACAACCCTGTTAGCCACCCGCCTAACCATTCCGGGCTACCTTTCTTCTCACAATCTCCTACCTCCCCTCCAATCTCAATTGACTCAGCTTCCGCTTCCACACCGACCTCCGCCCACCCGGATATCACTTCCCTTCCTTCGCCCGCAACTACCATTGCTGCGACAATTCCTACTCCTACCCTTGTTCCTAGACCTTTCCCTCATCAGCTTTCAGGCCGCTCATTCAAACGCAGCTCAACCCACACAACCCCACCTGTACAACCCCTTGTCCTCCGGTTTCCAATTCGCCCCCTCTCATTGATGTTCCCGTCAGCCAACCCCTTCCCTCGAACATTCCTTCACATCCCTCTCCCTCTACCGCTCCCACTCATCCTCCCATTCCGCCTGTCGCCCCTTCTCCGCCAAGTGACCTCCCTTCTGCCCCTTCCTTTTTACAATTGCTCCGCGACGCAAGTGCAGTTGCTCTTGGTAGTGCTCACGCCTCCCAAGTGTCATTGGATTCTGTCTCGGCCGCAGCTTCTGTTCAGCAGCAGTATATCTCTACCATCGACACCATCAACCGCATGACCACTTCTCAATGGCAATCGCTCAATGAAACGGCTCATTTACTCAAACAAGAGCGGGATCATTATCGAGATATCGCCGATTCTGCGTTGAAGGCCTTATCAGATATTCAAAATCGTTCTACCTTAGGGCTCTGTGATAATGCTGCGTGCCATCGTATCAAACGCAAACGGGACCACCTTAGGCAGTGCCTTAGTTCTCTCCAGCATATGATTGAGCAAGCTTCTGCTCCTCTGCCCTCCTCTCCACAACCCCCCGCTGCGGGCCTCAATCCACCTTCTCAATAATTTGCAAGCCAACTTCTCAATCAATTGCTATCGGTTTCAATTTCCCTTATAGATTTGCAAATAAAACTCTCATCCTTCTGATTTTGTCTCATCAGGGATAATAAATATTTGTAGCGTGATTTATCGGGTTTTCTTCCTTAATCAATAATATCAATCCTTATCTATTTTCATGCCTACGTTCCCTCTATGTTTCTTCTGCTGTTCCACTCTGTTCTTGAGTTGCTGTTCCACTCTGTTCTCCCTGTATCGTGTTGCTGCTGTCTCTTCGGGACGGAGAGCACCTTAGGTGGTGGGCATCTGTTGAGCCCTGGCAGGTTGAAACCAGCAAAGTCAAGGTCACAGTTATGCATAAGCAAGAATGAAGTGTTAAAATTCAAGGGTCAAAGTGCACAGGTAGTGCACCTTCAATTGTCCATATAAAGGGTAACTTTTGATTGTTCACAGACAAGAGGTATTGCAGAAGTATTTTTGCTAATTCCCTTAAGGTCAAAGGGTGTTCAAAGTAATCGGGAAGGTCCAGGTGAACCCCTCTTTGGGGCAAAAGTGACGAATTAAAAGGAAAAAAATAAAGGCATGTGAAGCGGCTGTGTACGCACATGTGGAAATATGGCCGCCCAATCAAATTTTTGTTTTGGTCTAAAGTCACTACAGGACAAAGTAGTGAGTCGTTGGCCGCCTCCTAACAAGACAATCTTGGGGACATCAAAGAAAGTCCAAGAGTCTAGTGCAGTTAGGAGCGTACGGGACCAACACACTTCAAGAATGAAAGCAAAGGCTATTCTACACATGTGAGAGTAAGCATAGAGGAGTCTAAGTAGAAGCAAGAAAGAGAAGTGCGAAGACACCAGTGTGCAACGACACTATGAAGGGGAAGTAAAGAGTGCAAGAAGGGTGGCTAAGGAAGGGTGCAAGGAATGCGAAGCTAGACCCCACCGATCACAAGGTCTCTTACCGTGATCAGGCTGCAAAGGTATTCATCCCTTAGCTTGGTGGAAGCTTGGTGCAAGGTATGCACAAGGAGAAGCTTGAAGCAAGTGAAGGACTGGTGCAGAAGAGGCCGGCTGCTGGAAGACTTTGGGATAATTGGTCTTTTGTGATTGAGCATTCTCTGTAGTTGTGCCCAGAAGTATTAACTCGGGTTGTGCTAAACAGTGTAATTGTTCTACTGTAACCAAAACTCAAGATTCAAGGTGTGCTTCTGCAGAAGTTTATCAAGATTAATTCCTCTCTTGTTCTTTTCTTTTTCTCCTACAAACCCTCAAACTCCTTCTCGTCCAAGGATTCCCCAACAACTACTTAAGAAAAGTATGGTTGTATTGTATAAAGCAAAAATCAGATGTGTTTGATGTATCCAAAAGATTCAAGGCACAAGTTGAAAAGGAGACATGTTGCTACATCAAAACCCTAAGGTCCGATGGAGGGGGAGAATACTTCTCCCATGCTTTTTGTGATTTCTTGTAGGACCAAGGTATAAAGAGGCAAATCACTTGCAGGTATACTCCCCAACAAAATGGGGTGGCAGAGAGGAAGAATAGGTATACTGCTGAAATTACTAGGAGTATGTTAAATGAAATGACTGTGCCTTTACCATATTGGGCAGATGTTGTATCTACTACTGTGTACCTGATGAATAGGTGTCTCACATTAGGGGTACATGACATGACACCTGAGGAGGCATGGAGTGGAAGGAAACCAGACCTTTCACACATTAGAATCTTTGGTTGTGTATGCTACACACATGTGCCACAAGAGTTGAGAGGTAAGATGGATGTAAGGGCTGAAAGATGTACGTTTATTGGATATGATATGGAGCAAAAAGGTTACAGATGCTACAATCCTAATACAAAGGAGTTAAGGTATCTAGAGATGTAGTGTTTGATGAACTCAAACCATGTTATGCTTCCAAAGTTCCATTGCAGGATGAAGATATTGAAGAGGTAGAGAGAAGGAAGCTAGGTTTCAAGCTAGCGTGGAAATCAGTGGTCCAAGCATACAAAGGAGTTCAAGCATGGATTCAGCCCATCAATCAATGAATAAAGGAAAGGCAACATTGGTAGAGCTTCATGAAGATGGACATGAAGTTGAAGACTTTGAAGAACCTATGTTAGAAGGGGGAGCTACATCAAAAGAAAAAATCAAGGCACCAAGGCAAAGAAGGTTCATTCCACCAAAACGAGAAGAAAGGAGGTCAATGGGCTTGTTTATGATAGTTATATTGCTAGGCATTATGCTTTCATGACTAAGGTTATCAAAGATCATGAACCTTCTACCTATGAAGAGACCAAAGACACAAAGGAGTGGCAACAGGCTATGGAAGAAGAGTACAAAGCCCTTGAAGACAACAACACATGGAGTCTTGTTCCAAGACAAGAAGGGATGAAGGTAATTGGCAACAAATGGTTCTATAAAGTGAAGAGAAATTCTGATGGTTCAATTGCTAGGTACAAAGCAAGGCTTCTGGCAAAAGGATTTGCTCAATTCTATGTGATTGACTATGAAGAAACATTCAGGCCAGTTGCAAAGATGACCACAATTAAGGAAATCATTGGGGTTGCCACATCTAGGAGGTGGCCAATATATCAATTGGATGTAAAGAATGCTTTTCTTAATGGTGATTTGCAGGAGACAGTCTACATGACTCAACCATTAGGGTTTGAGAACCCTAAATATTCAGATTTCGTTTGTAAACTTAGAAAAGCATTGTATGGTTTAAAGCAAGCTCCTAGGGCATGGAATCAAAGGCTTGTGGAGTATTTTTGCAGGTGTGAATACAAGCCAAGTGATGGAGATCCTTGCTTATACCTTAAGAAGGAAGGAGGACTAGTTGTCTATGTATGCATATATGTGGATGACTTGGTTATAACAGGAAGTGATGATGCAGGTGTCATATGGATCAAGGACAAGCTTGGAGATGAATTCAAGATTTCAGATCTTGTGGTTCTTAAATACTTTCTTGGGATTGAAGTTATTTATATGGAAAATGGCATTTACCTTGCTCAAAGGAAATACTTGCTAGATGTACTTTATAAGTATGGTATGAGTGGATGTAAGCCACTCACACAAACAGTGGATCCAAACACTAAATTATGTGCAGGTGAAGGACAACCTCTTGAAGATATTTCAACATATATAAGCATAATTGGAATCCTTAATTATGGTACCATCACAAGACCTGACTTGTCTTATGTTGTAGGAGTTCTTTCTCAATTTCTAAATTCACCAACTGATGTTCATATGAATGCAGCCAAGAGAGTGCTTAGGTACATCAAGCACACTATCAAACAAGGATTATACTACCCTTATGGAGATGGATTACAACCTCAAGGCTTTAGTGATGCTGATTGGGATGGTTCAAAGGAGGATAGAAGGAGCACATCTGGCTATGCCTTCATGCTAGGTCAAAGAGTCATTTCATGGATGTCCAAGAAGCAACCTACAGTTGCATTATCATCTACTGAAGCTAAGTACAGAGCTTTAACACTTGCTACATGTGATATCATGTGGCTCAGGAAGCTCTTCAAGGACTTGGATGTGGAGGTCAAAGAGTTCACTCTATTTGGAGATAACATGTCAAGCATTCATCTAGCAAGCAACCCTATGTTCCATGCAAGAAGCAACCACATAGAGATACATTATCACTTCATCAGAGAAAAGGTACTAGCAAAGGAAGTGGACATAAAGTACATCAACACAAAGGAGAAACTTGCAGATATCATGACCAAATTCATGGATGCAAGCAAGTTGGGGAAGTTCAAGATCAACCTCAACATAAAGGAGATCAATGGAGACTAACACTTGAGCTTGAGGGGGAGTGTTAGAAATGTGCAAGCTCAAATGTGTGTGAACCAAGGCTTAACTCAAGTGCCACATCATTTCACTTTTTGGTAAAGTCTACAACCACTTTTCCATGACTTTTTTAGCTCAAGATTCCATCTACCTTGATTGAGAAAAGTGGGGAATTTTGGAGGCCTGATTTGAATTCAAATTCTATACCAACTTTTAGAGCATCATATAAGCAATAGCTTGGAAGAAGGTCATGGCCTTCTCAAGCTTCATTTGTGCACCTTTAGGCTCTCATTGGGAGTGTATAGTCTAGGTCTAAGTAAGCCCCTAGCTAAGCTAGCCCCTTGCTTGCTAAAGCTTTCACTTTGGCTGAGATTTTGTATCGCATATATCTCTTTCTGTAGTTGTCCGTTTCATGTGCAAGATAGCTCATCTTAAAGCTCTTGTTGTAAGCTTTCTTTTGAATGTAATCTTAGTATCAAATGTTCCTTATTACTGTGTATATTGAGCTTGGAAGCTCTCTGGTCTATCTTTGCATATTCCCCAACATATGTGTGAAGAGGTATACATAAGTGATAGCTATCTGTTTGGGTAGATTTTGGTCTGTCTTGTACAAAGGAGGTTGACATAGATCACATTCTCCAAATTGAGTGATCTATGGCTTGTTGGAAAGCTTAGAGAGTTTATTTTTACTGTACAAAATTTCATAAGTTTAGTCCTCAGGTCGATGAGCAGTATATGTTTGTAGTAGACGTCTCTTATCCTGTCATGGGATTTGGAAAGATCTCTCTGACTACTATTGATGGTAGTTCTTTCACATTGTCAGATGCCTTATATGTGCCAAAGATCAAGAAAAATTTATTATGAGTTTCAGCACTAGCCAAGATTGGTTTGGTTATCAAATTTGTTGATGATAGTGTTGGGTGTGTGTAGAGGTGAAAGGGACACACAAGAGTCACACACAAGGAGCACAAACGTAGCAAGACACACAGAGAAGACAGATGGCTAGAATAGCTCTCTTTATTGACAATGTTCATAACTGAAGTAAGAGCTGAATAGTATCCCTAAGTACAAAAAGCACCACCACATAAGAGTGAACCATGTATGTGATAACATGGGGGAAAAAATTCTAGACAACACTAGAGTAAAAAGTGCCCATGTATAGGGAAAAGGTTCACATCAAAGCTACTCAAAAAACACATAAGTGTAACAAACCCCCTCTGGAGTGAGTGATGTGAACACATACTGGGAGTGACAGATCAGCCCCCACAAGGTAATAAACCTAAAGCTTTGCAAAAATATTCAAAAATTTCCCGTGAAAAGCTTTGGTGAACATGTTTGCCACATTATCCTGTGTACACGCATATAGCACATCAATATCTCCTGTATGAAGGTGTTCTATCACATAGTGATAATGCACCTCATGAAACACTGGGTTTTGTGCAATAACCAATGCACTCTGACTATTAGTGAGGATATGCATAGCAACATCAATCTCCATGCAAAGTTCCATCAATATGTGTCTCAACCATATACACTCCACTGTAGCTGTGAAAAATGCCTTGTATTCAGCTTCAAAACTTAATGTTAGCACTGTAGGTTTCTTCTTACTCAACCAAGATATGCATGAGTTTCCAAGGAAAAAGCAATTACCACTAGTGAACATGCGAATTCATAACAACTAGCCAATCATTATCCATAAGAGCATGCAAGCATGGCTGAATCTCTCTTCCATAAAAAGAGACCTAAACTTAAAGTGCCTTTGAGATATCTAAACTCTAAACACATGTTTCACTGCTTATCAATGCTTAGTTCCAGGGCTATGCATGAATCGACTCAATTGGGAACCTGCATATTGTAAATCCGGCCTTGTGTTGCATGCATATATAAGACATCCCACATCTTGCTGATAAAGATAAGTGTCAAATGCATCATTGGAATCCTCAACGAAGAACCTAAATCCTATCTCAACTGGCGTGGAAACTGGCTTGCAATCCTCAAAGTCAAAACACTAAAATAGTTTTTCAACGTACTTTGTTTGACGCATAACAATCCCCCCCCCCCCGCAATGGATACAAACTGGATGCCAAGATAGTAGCTCAAAAGACCAAGATAAGTGACATCAAAAGTATGCTGCAAATCAGCCATAATAATTTCAAATTTTGTATCACATGACCCAGTCAAGAGTATGTCATCGACATAAAAAACAAGCACTATAAGATCAGCCCCATCTTTGTGTACATGGAGTGTGCTTTCAATTGGACTATATGTGAAGCCAAAAGCGATCAAGTGCTTATGGATTTTGTCATACCATGCACGTGGATCTTGCTTGAGACCATACAAGGCTTTATGCAAGTGAAAAACCATATGTTCTTTCCCTTTCATGGCACATCTAGGATGTTACTTTATATAGACCTCTTCTTGCAAATCACCATTCGTGAAAGTTGTTTTTGTGTCCAACTGATATAATTTCCAATCTCGATGGGTAGCCAATGGAACCACGATACGAATGGTAGTCATGTGTGAAGTAGGTGCAAAAGTTTCCTCATAGTCAATGCCATATTGTTGCACATATCCTTCGGCAACCAATCTAGTTTTGTGGCGATCAATGCTACCATCAAACTTTCTCGTAATCTTGTAAACCCACTTTGTACTAACGGCATTTTTCCTTTTGGCCATTCATATAACTCCCAAGTACTATTCTTATGTATGGAATCCATTTCTGATTGCATAACACCCATCCATTGTGGATTGTCATATGCATATTCAAAAGTAAGTGGCTCTTCATTACATGTTGTTGCAATAAGAGAATAATCCACAAAATTACTTGATGCATGGCAAGAGCTTGATCTTGTTCTACCAAGTAATAGTGCACTCAATTTGTTGTTGTGCAAAGTTTGTTTCTACGACTTTGGCATAGTTTGTGCACTCTTGATAGACATGTGTTCATTATGTAATACATCATCAGCATATATATCATGTGTGGGATGAATTTCATGTTTGTTTTCAACCATATTTTGACACAAATGTTCAACCATATGTGGATGGAAATTTCGAGCACTTTCGACACTTTTGCTTGAAAAATTTCATCCATGTTTGGCTGGATATTCTATCCATTTTCAGCTCTACTTGGCTGAAATTTTTTGGCCCTTTGAGCCTCAATTGGTTGTTCTACATGGCCACGGTCAAGCACACCACTTTGGAACAAAGGCATGAGTGTATCGAACACATCTTCTGAGCTAACTATTGGCTATTTTTTGCATTCAAGTAGAGGAAAAACTGAGTTTTCAGCAAATACAAGATCTCGAGTCACATTAATTGTGTTCATCAATGGATGATACAAAGGATATCCCTTACTTTCAGCACTATAACCAACAAATATACATTTCTTTGCCTAGTCATCAAGTTTGTGATGTTGTTGTGATGGCACAAGAGCATATACCAAACAATCAAACATGCACATATGATTAACCATAGGCTTATGTCGATTCCAAGCCTCATAAGGAGTGATGGCTCTCAATGCTTTTGAAGGGTAGTGATTCAACACATAGTTTGCACACATGACTAGTTCCACCCAAAACTTGTCAAGAAGGTGCTTTCTTTTAACCATACATCATACCATTTTAAGAAGTGTTCTATTTTTATGCTCGACAACACCATTTTGTTGAGGTGTATATGGCACCATACATTTATGTGAAATACCTCTTTCACAAAGAAAAGCATTAAACTCATGTAACATGTATTCACCACCATGATGTGTGCATAGAGTCAAAAGCTTGTCAATGGAGGTAAAAAAATATACATGCTTCCAAAAGATGGAGTCTTAAGGGGATCACATACATCACTATGAACAAGTTGCAATTTTTTCGTAGTGTGTGTATGACTATCTTTTGGAGAAGAAGCATGATGCATTTTTCCAAGAATGAAACCTTCACATGCTTGCTTTTCAATGGACTCAAGTGTTTGGAAACCAATAACCATGTCCTTCTTTTGTAAGTAAAGCAAACTATTGAGGCTTAGGTGACCAAAACGAGCAAGCAAAGCTCCATCTCAACCATAGAAGAAGTACGTGCAACCAAGGAATTTGAGGAAGCCCTCTTGTATGTATCGAAGCGATACAAACCATTAAATTATGTACCGGACATCATGATAATATCACCATTGCTGAAATCATGAACCATATTGTTATACATTATGGAATATATTGAACAATGCATTGTTGGAGTGTTAATTTCTTAATGTATTAATGTGTTTTGGTGTTTTTGATATAGTAGCTAAAGGTTCGTGAGGGCGTGAAAACATGAAGGGTAGACATCAATAATCCGACTTTAGGGTGGACATCAATAAATCTGATTTATAATTTAGTTTGTAAATAAATCTGCATAGAAGGTTCTACTGTTAGAAATAGTTAGAAAAATAGTGGTTAGAATAAGGTCATTGTAGACTGCAGTTTCTGATATTAAAAGAAAGGCTCTCTATGAAATTCACCAAGTTTTAGTTTCACACATGCTTTTCAAAGCCGCTCTCATGTAACCCCTCTTTTTGACGTAATAAAAAATTCCTATAAATACATGCACTCTGTGGACTGTCAAAACAGAGTGCATGGGGGGAGATTGCACCCAATACTGTGTTCAATCTCGTCTCTTGCTGTCTCTATTTTTCTGTGTTCTGCGTTCGTAACCTATGTGTGTGTGTGTGAGCAAGATCTTGATAACAGTGGTATCAGAGCCTTGCACACATCACTATAGAGGGATCTGTTTTTGTTCGTTTTGGCAAATTACTGTTTCTGTTCGGTTTGGCGAATTGATCTCTGTTTCTCTATTCTTTGTTTGCGATCAGATTCCGGCTCCGACTCTGTCTCCACCTTCGCTTCTGTTTTCGTTTCCATTTCCGTTTTCGTTTCCGATTCCGTTTCTGGTTCCGGCTCCGGTTCCAGTTTCTGTTTCTATTTTTGTTTCTGTTTTTGTTCCTGTTCTAGAACCAGAACGAGAACCTACGTTTACTATAGAGGGATCTGTTTTTGTTCGTTTTGGCAAATTACTGTTTCTGTTCGGTTTGGTGAATTGATCTCTGTTTGTCTCTGTTCTCTGTTCGTGATCTGATTCCGATTCCGATTCTGATTCCGGCTTTGGCTCTGTCTCCATCTCCGTCTTTGCTTTCGTTTCCGTTTCCGTTTCCGTTTTCGTTTCCGTTTCCGTTTCCGTTTCTGTTTCCGTTTTTGTTTCCGTTTTCGTTTCCGTTTCCCTTTCCGTTTCCGTCTTTGCTTCCGTTTCCATTTCCGTTTCTGTTTCTGCTTACGTTTTTGTTTCCGTTTCCGTTTCTGTTTCCGTTTCCGTTTTCGTTTCTGTTTCCGTTTCCGTTTCCGTTTCCGTTTCCGTTTCCGTTTCCGTTTCCGTTTCCGTTTCCGTTTCCGTTTCCGTTTCCGTTTCCGTTTCCGTTTCCGTTTCCGTTTCCGTTTCCGTTTCCGTTTCCGTTTCCGTTTCCGTTTCCGTTTCCGTTTTCGGGTTCTAGTTTCTGTTTCTGTTTCTGTTCATGTTCCAGTTCCAAAACCAGAATGAGAACCAGAACCTACGTTTACTCCTTCGGCTTACTCCAATGCGTCGACTAAGGCAAAGAACTTAGGCATTACATTGGCATCATTGGCACCCAAGGCTCCCTTGGTGTTGGCTATGCACGAACCAATTTTAATGTATGAGTGGAATAAGGACTTTTAGATTCACCAAGGTGGGATGATTTGAACCCACAACCTCACCCACACAAGGGAAGTGTTTTACCACTACACTATCTCTTTGTGTTGTCACTCTACTTCTCTTTTCTTATATTTAACATAACTTTCCTCTCTTTCTTACTTTTTCAATTCCCAAGAACAACCATTCCTTTTACATTTTAACTCAAACAAACTCAAAAATTGTTTTTACATATCTAGGAAGAAGGTTTTGTCTCTACATCCTCATGGACCCTATGAACAACATGGATGATTTCGGTGAATCACCTCTACCCGAGGTCACACTCAAGCAACAAGTGGAGCTCCTATGACACGAATTACGAGGTGCTCGAAACGAGATCCGACGGTGCGACGAGATACTCGAAAAGATGCAAACTGATGAAGACAACCTTACGAGGATGGTCAAAGCTATTTTTCTCTGCCCAGTCAGATGGCACGCATTCCAAGATCGCCGTTAAGAATTACCAGTTTTTATGGTTTTATGGTTGTAAGGATGGCCCTTTAATCCTTTCATGGCTTTCACAGTTTGATGATTTTTATACTGATGAAACATATACTGAGAGTGAAAAAGTCAAATTTTCCACTAAGTATTTAGTAGGAAAAGCCCAACTTTGGTGGAATGTCTTGTGGCACAGTACTGAGTGTTGATATATTTAGTAGTGATGTGTGTGAACACTCTAGGACCGCCGAGGCACTTTTTTCCCTCTTTAGGAGGTTTTTTCCCCCGGCTTGTATATACGCCTATTGCCCTAATGGGCTACTTATCTTTGTACATTCTCCAGTAATACATCCAGTCTTGTGTGTTGTGCTCCAAGCTTCTTCTTCTTCCTTGTGTTGTTCGCGTGCTTCCGCAGACGTCTAACTCCAACAATTGGTATCAGAGCAGGTCGTCGCTTCTTCTAGGGCGCCGTCGACACTCCTCCGTTTGCAGTCTCAGATTCGCACGAAATTTGGTGAGCATACTCTGGGTGTTTCCGAGATCAAAACAGCTTCGCTATGTGGTGCCGAAATCGCGATCTAAGCTAGTTTCGGCCTCCGAACGCACTATCGCAGCGCTTGTGCAGGCTATTTCGTCCTTTTGTGCCAAAGGTATATACCAGTTTCTGTTTGCCATTTTAAGCGTCTCGAAGTCTGCTACAAGTCTAGCAAAACTCGTCTGGGCAGTTCCGTTCAACTTTTTGAGATACAGTCAATTTTCTGCATCAAGGTATTTTAGTCATCGGCCATGGCTGAAAGCAATGATGTATTCCGTATGTTGGCTGTTGAGGATAAGTTGGATGGTACCAACTACCCATTATGGGCTTATATGATGCGACATGTACTGGTTGCAAAAGGATTGTGGAACATTGTGCAGGGTGTTGAAAGACGTCCTGTTACACCTGTAACGACAGGTACTGCAAATACAGGTGTTGGAGCTGATGAAGATGGTGTCGAAGATGATATTCCGCAGATTCCTGTTCGTGCTGCTGTTTCTGTTGCACCTACTGCAGACCAGATTCGTTGGGATGGTAGAGATGCCCAGGCACATGCATTGATAGCTTTGTCTGTCAAACGTGCCATTATTCCTCACATTCGCTCTTGCAGAACAGCAACGGATGCTTGGGATACACTTACCACTTTGTACCAGGATAGGAATGAGGCTCGTGTTGCTTACCTCCGAAAATAGTTGGAGAGTGAGCACATGAATGAAGGTGATTCTATGGACATTTTTCTTACAAAGATCAAAGGCCTGAAGGAACAATTGATTTCTGCTGATGAGGTTATACCAGATAGCTCACTTGTGCAGACCGTTCTGAATGGTCTTCCTGATTCATATCAGAGTTTTGCCTCTACTCTTCGGTTGATGATGAAAGGCAATCTGAATCCCTTGTCATTTGAGGAATTAGTCTCTGTTCTGTTGCAGGAAGATCAGTCCAGGCAGAACAGGTCCATTATGCGTGTTGCAGATCAAGCTTTCCTGGCTAGTCAGAAGGGCAAAGGAAAATGGAGCTCTTCTACTAGTAAGCAGAAATCTGCAAATGCTCCACAATCAAAGAACCAGGATAAAGATGAGAAGAAATCAGAAAAACAGAAATTGTTCTATAAGTACTGTAAAGGAAATGATCATATTATAAAGAACTGTCCAAACTGGTTGCTAAAGAGGCAAAGAAGAAAGAGGCTGGAATGGTTGTTGCAGAGGCCTCTACACCAAAAATAGAGTCTGCAAATCTTGTGAAAGAAGAAGAATGGGTGTTTACTACTGTCTACAGTTTTGACCCATGTTCTCATGATCAGTGCATGTCTGCAGTAGACTCAGATGTTTGGTACTTTGACAGTGGGGAGACCAAACATATTACCTCATAGCGCAGTTTCTTCTCTTCACTCGAGCCTGCCCCTACGGGGAATACTGTCACATGCGCCAATAACTCCTCTTATCCTGTTATGGGAGTTGGTAAGATCATTCTGACTACTCCTGATGGTAGTTCTTTCACTTTGTCAGATGCTTTATTTGTGCCAGGGATCAAAAAGAACCTGTTATCAGTTTCTGCATTAGCCAAGATTGGCTTGGTTGTGAAATTCATTGATGACAGGTGTACAGTCCATGATCTCTCAAATGGCGATGTGATTATTGCTTTTGGCATTTTATGTCGTGGGCTGTATAAGATCATAGACTATGAAAGATCTGCGAATGATTCGGCATGTGCAGCTCATGATTCTCAAGCTATGTCAGATGCAAAGCTTTGGCATGCACGCTTTGGTCATCTGAATTTTGCTAGTTTGTTACGCCTGTAGAAATCTAAAATGGTGTCCTCTTTGCCCAAACTTGAGGCACCTGGAAAACATGTTTGTGAAGGCTGTATTTTGGGCAAAATGAAGCGTTCTTCCTTTCCAAAAGATGGTTCAGTTCGGGCTACGCAGAAATTGCAGCTTGTACATAGTGATGTCTGTGGTCCTATGCACACACCCTCTTTTGGAAATTACCTTTACTTCGTGACTTTCATTGATGATTTTTCCAGGCATGCATGGGTATATCCACTCAAAACAAAGTCCGAAGTGTTCATGTGCTTCAAACAGTTTTTGGTTTTGGTTGAAAATTTGTCAGCATGTAAAATGGGCACCCTCCGTTCTGATCGAGGGGGGGAATATATGTCTTCAGATTTTAATGCATTTCTGGCTGAACGTGGGATAAAACACCAGTGTACAGTGTCGTATACACCTCAACATAATGGAGTTGCTGAACGAAAGAACAGATCACTCATGGAGATGGCGAGGTGCATGGTCAAAAGTCAGGCATTACCACATAGTTTCTGGCTTGAGGCTGTCATGTGTGCAGCATATGTACTGAACAGGTGTCCCACTAAAGCGTTGCAGTCTATCACTCCATATGAGGCTTGGCATGACCGCAAGCCATCTGTTGCTCATCTGCGTGTTTTTGGTTGTTTGGCATATGCATTAGTGCCTGAAGAACATCGTAGAAAATTGGATGATAAGGCAGTAAAATGTATTTTTGTTGGGTACAGTTCTGAAAGTAAAGGCTATCGTCTGTATCATCCACATACTAAACGCATTCTGGTTAGCCGTGATGTTGTCTTTGTGGAAGATGCTATTCAGCCATTGCTTTCATGTACTAAGGAGACATCTGTTAGCTCCAAAGACATGTATGATACTTTGATGCCTCTTTTTATAGGTGGATAGGCTAGTGCTGGTCCTAATGAGGCAACTTCTCAGCCTTTGCAGGTTTCATATGATGATGCAGATCATTCCATTTTTTATGCAGATTTACATGATGCACTTGTTGATGAGAGAGCTGATATTGAGGAGGCAAAAACTATGCCAAAATGGCTGGTGCAGACTTTGCGTGACAGCAAATTAGATGCACCTTTGTCATATCGTACTCGTTCAGGCTCTCATAGTGCCTCCTTTGCATCAGATTGCTATGCTATGGCTGCATCTAGTCTCTGTGATGAGAATGAGCCTCTTTCTTTTGATGAAGCACAAAATTCAGAAAAATTGGATGGCTGCTATGCAATCTGAATATGATGTTATAATGAAGAATGGTACATGGTCTTTATGTGACTTGCCTCCTGGCAAGAAGGCCATTGGCACTAAGTGGGTATACAAGCTGAAGCGTAAACCTGATGGTACAGTTGACAGGTATAAGGCTAGGCTTGTTGCAAAGGGTTATGCACAGGAAAGAGGCATTGATTTTGATGAGACCTTTGCACCTACATGCCGTATGACTACTGTTCGGAGCATTTGTGCACTTGCAGCCCATCATGGTTGGAATGTACATCAGTTGGACATTAAAACAGTATTTCTGAATGGTGACTTGCATGAAGAAGTGTATGTTTTTCAGCCCCGTGGCTTTGTACAAAAAGGGCATGAAAACCAGGTTTGCAGGTTAAAGAAGGCATTATATGGTTTAAAGCAAGCACCACGTGCTTGGTATGAGAAGATATATGCCTATCTGATTGCACATGGTTTTGAGAACAGTCCAACTGAAAGCACCTTATATGTTAAACATGCTAATGATGTGCTTCTGATCATTGTTGTCTATGTTGATGACATGCTGCTCACTGGTCCTATTGAGACACATATTGCTGATTTTAAGGCTGATTTGCATGCCTCATTTGAAATGTCTGATTTGGGGCATTTGCATCACTATTTGGGCATGAGTTTATGCACGTTGATGGTGGAATGGCTTTGTGTCAAACGAAATATATTGACACATTATTGCAGCGTTTTGGCCTTGAAGACTGTAAGCCTATTGCCACTCCTATGGAGACAGGTTTACGATTGAGCCTTGATGATGCTGGAGATGCATTTGATGTTGTTGTCTATCAGCAGACTGTTGGATGCTTGATTTACTTATGCATTACTCGACCAGATATTCAGTTTGTTGTCTCACAGATGAGCAGGTTTATGCATTGCCCAAGAGTCACGCATTGGAAAGCGGTTAAGCGCATCTTTCGCTACTTGAGTGGTACTCGGCTACTTGGGTTGTTTTATCCCAAGGGGGGATCACTACCGCCAGATTTTCATGCTTTTTCTGACTCAGATTGGGCTGGTTGCTATGACACTCGTGTGTCCACCAGTGGTTTTTGCTTCATGCTTGGTAGCTCATGTATATCTTGGTTGAGCAAGAAGCAGCCTACTGTGGCCACTTCCAGTTGTGAGGCTGAGTATAGGGCAGCTTTCACAGCGACTGTTGAGTGTGTGTGGCTCAGACGCCTTATGGCTGATTTGGGTGTTGGCTAGTCTTCTGCCACCACCATCTTCACTGACAGTCAGAGCGCATTGGCAGTTGCGAGGAACCCTGTGTTCCATGCTCACACTAAGCACATTGAGGTGCATTATCACTATGTTAGGGAGAGGTTCTCTGCTGGGGAGATCAGCTTGGCATATGTGCCCACGCAGGAGAACATTGCAGACCTTTTCACGAAGGCTCTGCCTAGGGAGAAGTTTGAAGCTTTCCGCAAAGCTTTGGGCTTACTTCCTTTTGTGGAGTGATTTCCACATAGCTTGGCACTTCATTATACATGAGTGCCAGCTCCTTGTTCACCGCATCACTCCCAAGGGGGATTTGTTGATATATTTAGGTAGTGATGTGTGTGAACACTCTAGGACCGTCGGGGCACTTTTTTCCCTCTTTAGGAGGTTTTTTTCCCCCGGATTGTATATACGCCTATTGCCCTAATGGGCTACTTATCTTTGTACATTCTCTAGTAATACATTCAGTCTTGTGTGTTGTGCTCCAAGCTTCTTCTTCTTCCTTGTGTTGTTCGCGTGCTTCCGCAGATGTCTAACTCCAACACTGAGCTTCCAACAACGTGGAAGGCTTTCCAAGAGAAAGTGAAGGATTCTTTTCGTCCTCGTGCATGTTCGACATGCATGGACGACCCTTAGATGGAAGGAGGGTGATACGGTTACTACCTACACGGAGCGGTTCTGGCAAAATTTACTATTAGTTCAAATGCTTGAAGATGTACCAGAGGATAGCTTGCAGCAAAAATATGAAGATGGTTTGGAGGTGGGAATTCAAGTTAAGCTTTACACCTTATGACCTACAACCCTCAACGAGGCTATATCTTTCGCCTATGATAAAGAAAAAGAATTCTAGTCCATAACCAAGTCACTTCGTCTGCAACAACCACGTCAACGACCACTTTTTGTTAAACCAAATCTTCCCATGAAACGTACTTTTAATGCCCCATCTTACCCTAGTTTTCGTTGTCCACTGCAATCCAATTACTCCACTGCACCTGTTGTTTCATCTCTCCAACCTACCAACCACCTACCCTACAAACTTCAGCGATGGATGCCCAACAGAAGCGACCACGAATCACTCGCTGGAATTGTGGAAAACCTGGACATACAAAACCGAAGTGCCGATTGTGACCTCTTAACATGAAACGAGCTATAGCTCAATTACATAACATGGAGGCCCACAATTAAGAAATTCCTCCTCTTTAGACAGAGGAATCATTGGAGAAGGACTTAAGTACCTTGGGTAATGATATCTCTCTTCATTCTCTACTTTGCAGGTAGGGTACTATAAACAACAAACTCGTTAAAATTCTACATGATGATGGTAGTTCACATGAGTTCATTTCACACTTATTAGTACAAGAATTTAAATTGAAAATGTTTCCTTCTTTGTATAAAGTAAAAGCTACATTTCAAGGTAATTGTTATAATGTAACACGAGAAGTACAAGATGTTATGATTAGCATAGGTCCATATGTTGATTTACAAACATTTTTAATTGCACCTTTGCAATCTTACGATGTTATACTAGGTATGCCTTTTCATCATCATTATAACCCACAGATTGACTACCATACACATACCTTTAATTTGAATTTAAAGGTCAAATCATTACTTTGTCTGCACGGCATGATTTCCAGCCATTTCCATTGATTAGTCATACTCAAGTAGAATGTGCATTTAGGAAAGGATTCAATTCATGCACTGTTTTTGTCAATGTCATCAATGCTTATAATCATACACTTCGTGATGCACATAAACCTTTCATGACTACTTATAAGGATTGTTTTATGTTTGAGTATCCCTCTAAACTACCACCATCTCGAGGATCCTTTGACCATAACATAGACTTAGTCCCTGGTAGTTCTCCTCCTCATAAAGCACCTTATAGACATGGCCCACTACACCAAAAGGAAATAGAAAACCAAGTAAAGGACCTACTACAGAAAGGACTTATAATGCCTAGTTCTTCCCCATTTGGAGCACTAGTTCTCTTAGTAGAGGAGAAGAATAAAACTTATCGAATGTGCATTTATTATGGAGCCCTTAATAAGATCACAATAAAGAATAGATACCCCATACCTCGAATCGATGATCTTTTAGATAAATTACGAGGAGCTCGTGTCTTTAGTACAATTGATCTAAAATCACGATACCATTAGATTCGTATGATGCAAAGTGATATTTTTAAGACTGCCTTTAGAACTCAAACAGGCCATTATGAATTTATGGTAATTGCCCTTTGGAGTTACTAATTCCCTTGGTACATTTGCACGAATGATGAACAACATTTTTCTTGATTACCAAGCTTTTGTTCTTGTATTTTTCGACGATATACTTGTTTACAATAAGAATGATAGTGAGCATGAGATGCATCTTAAAATAGTTTTTCATTTACTATGAGAAAACACTCTTTACGCTAATCCTGAAAAGAGTTACTTATTTCAAGGTAAGCTAGAATATCTAGGACATATTATTTGAAGTGAAGGTGTGCATGTGGATCCAAAAAAGATCAAAGTTATAGTAGAATGGCCTACACCACAATCAGTCAATGATGTTCGTTCTTTTCTTGGGTTGGCTAGTTTCTATAGGAAGTTTGTTCGAAAATTTTCTTATTTAGCATTGCCCCTTACCTTGTTATTCAAAAAGAAAACTAAATTTGCATGGGGACTTACCCAAGAGCAATCCTTTGAAAAACTCAAACATGCACCTGTTTTACAATTACCTGATTTTTCACAACCCTTTCATGTTGTTAGGGATGCTAGTGGTTCAGGGATAGGTGCATTTTTAATGCAAAATGATCATCCCATTGCATTTGAGAGTAGGAAGCTTAAGTCCTAAGAAAAGAATTATAGTACATATGATAAAGAATTGTTAGCAGCTGTGCATGCTATGCGAATTTGGAAACACTATCTTATGGGCTCTGAGGTCTTAATCAAAACTGATCAATAGGCTATTAAGCATTTATTAAATCAGCCCTTAATCTCTTATCACCATCTTAAATGGGCATCATTCATTCAAAATTTCCAACCCATGATCCAATATCAACTTGGTAAAGCTAATGTTGTAGCTGATGCTCTTAGCCAATCCATTAAAACACATTAATGTAATTCCTCCATGAACATTTCCATGTATGTTTCTTTTAACATGGAACATGCTCTTTTTCATTCAGTGATGAAACATGTGACTGACCATCCATGTTTATTTTATTTATCAACTGAGGTCAGTTGCTTTTTCAACAGAGGGGCATGTTATACATTATGGAATATGTTAAACAATGCATTGTTGGAGTGTTAATTTATTAATGTATTAATGTGTTTTGGTGTTTTCGATATAGCAGTTGAAGGTCGTGAGGGATTGAAAGTATGAAGGGCGGACATCAATAATCCGACTTTAGGACGGACATCAATAAATTAAAAGAAAGGCTTTCTATGAAAGTCACCAACTTTTAGTTTCGCGCATGCTTTTCGAAGCCGCTCTCATATAACCACTCTTTTCTACGTAATAAAAAATTCCTATAAATACATGCACTCTGTGGACTGTCGAAACAGAGTGCATGGGGGGAGATTGCACCCAATACTGTGTTCAATCTTGTCTCTTGCTGTCTCTATTTTTCTGTGTGTTTTCTACGTTCATAACCTTTGTGTGCGTGTGAGCAAGATCCTGATAACACATACACTTGTCATCAACAAAGTGTACATGAAGTCGAGCTTTGGAAATCAATAGAACTGAAATTAAGTTCTTCTTGATATCAGGTACATACAATGCATTTTTCAAGAGAATGACACCTCCGTTTGTAGCCGTAAGTTCAATTTCTCCTACTCCAATGACATGATAAGGGGCATTTTTTGCACACACCACATGTCCTCCTTTGGGTGCATCTTTCAAAGATGCAAAAAATCTTTTGCATGAAGTAATGTGTTTTGAAGCACCATTATCAAGGAACCAATCTGAATCAGCATCACTCACAACCATTCATTTAGAATGCAAAGATGCATCATAATAACATGTAACAACACATGCCCAAAAATCTTGATCCATGTTAACTTCATCATTCTTTGCATTTACTGAATTTTCAGCAATAGACATGTCAGATTCCTTCTTCTTTTCATTGCGCTTAGCAAGCTTTCTACACTCATCAATAGTATAATCATCTTTTCGGTAATATTTTCATCTCTTCTTCTCTTGCAAATCAGCATCATTAGAGGGATGAGTGGAAGAGGAAGGTCGAGGCTTTGGCTTTGATGAACCCAAAGCTAAACCATACTTGCTTTTTCCTTTTTGTGAGATAGCAAGTGCTTATGTTCCCTCAATCAAACCACTCCTATTCACTCTAGATTGCTCTCCTTGCAAGAGAAGAGACACAACCTCATCAAATGCATACATATTGGGATTTCCTTTTGCAACCAAACAGAGTGTAGTGGCAAAGCTTTGAAATGATTATGGCAATCCTTTCATCAATGTAGAGATGAGCGATGCATCTGGAATAATCTCATCTATGTTTGCCAATTGCTCTTTCCAGTCCTTGATGCGTGTCACATCCACATCCACATACTCATTTTCAACCATACATACATCCTCAAGTTGCTTCCTCAAGTATGCAACATGTGCTTCATTACGCATGGCTTACAAAGAAGAAAGAGTGTCCCATGTATGACTTGATGTAGAACATGACCGAATGTGTGGAACTATATGATGCTTCATAGAAAGTGCAATCAATGCATGAGTTTGAGCATCTTTTCCATCCCATCTAAGTTGATTTTTGTGTAGGTGGAGAAGGATTAGCCACTGTACTTGAAGAAGAAACTCCATTTGTGACAGTAGACTATGAAGTAGAAGAACATATGGATCTTCGATCTACATCTATCACTATGTTCCAAAGTTGTTTTACAATAAGAACATGCTTAATCACGTAAGACCACATTGGATAGTTGGTCCCATCAAGCCTATCTTCAGCTTGAAGCATGCCAAACAAGTCATTGTTGCTTACCATTTCACGAAAGAACAAGATGTGATAGAATCTTTACTTCAATGAAAGCTGAAATGAGTGTTGATAATTCAGCTCACAAATCATCACTTTGATGGTTATTTTGATTGCACAAATGGCTTCGAAATGGGGGTAAAACCCTAACGAAACTTTTGGAAATGTTTCTTGCCTATTGAAATTCATTGTCCTATGCTCCAAAGTCGATTTGCACTGTTAAAAGTGTGTGTGCGCCACAATGGGAAAAACTAAAACTTGAGAAGGAGTTGGACTTGCTCTGATACCACTGTTGGGTGTGTGTAGAGGTGCAAGAGACACACAAGGAGCACAAATGGAGTGAGACACATTGAGAAGATGGATGGCTAGAATAGCTCTCTCTATTAACGATGTTGAGAACTGAAGTAAGAGTTGAATAGTATCCCTAAGTACAAAGTAACACTACATATGAGTGAATCATGTATGTGGTAAAATGGAGAAAAAACCTCTAGCTAGCACTAGAGTCAAAAGTGCCCATGTATAAGGAAAATGTGCACGTCAATGCTACTCGAGGAACACATAAGTGTAACATATAGATATATGATTCATGATCTCTTGAATTGTGATGTTATCATTGCTTCTAGCATTTTGTGTCATGGGTTGTATAAGCTCATGGATTATGCAAAATCAAAGAATGATTCAACATGTGGAGTTCATGATCCTCAGGCTATTTTAGATGCAAAGCTTTGATATGCATGCTTTGTTCATCTGAATCTTGCTAGTTTGGTTCGCATGCATAAAATTGAAATGATGTATTTGCTATCTAAAATTGAGGCAACCTTTAAATATGTTTGTGAAGGCTATATTTTGTTCAAAATACAACATTCTTTAATCCCAAAAAGATGGTTTAGTTAGAGCTACACATAAATTATAGCTTGTTCATAGTGATTCTTGTGGTCCTATGTAGATACCTTCATTTGGGAATTACCTATATTTCATGACTTTCATTGATGAGCTTTCCATGCATGCATGTGTTTATCCATTGAACGCAAATTTCAAAGTGTTTATGTGCTATAAACAATTTCTACTTATGGCCAAAAATCTTTGAGCATGTAAAATGGGCGCCCTCCATTCTAGTCGAGGAAGGGTGTAAATGTCTCCGAGTTTAATGCATTTTTGACTAAGCATAGGATAAAACATCAATGTACCATTCCATACAGACGTAAAAAAACTAGAGTTGTTGAGAGGCAGAACATGTCACTTATGGAAATGATGAGGTGCATTGTCAAAAGTCAAGATTTACCACATAGCTTTTTGCTTGAATCTTTATGTGTGGAACATATGTACTTAATAGATTTCCAACCAAAGCATTGCGGCCTATCACTCCATATAAGGCTTGATAGGGTCACAAGCCATTTGTTGCTCATCTGCATGTTTTTGGTTGTTTGTCATATCCATCAATGCATTTACAACAATGCAAGAAACTAGATGATAAGGCAATGGAATGTATTTTTGTTGGGTATAGTTCTAAAAGCAAAGGCTATGGATCATCCATAGACTAAAAGCATTTTGATTAGCCATGATGTTGTTTTTGTGGAAGATGTAATTCAACCCTTACTATGATGTACTAGGGAGACATCAATTAGCTCAAAAGATGTATATGACACTTTGATGCCTCTTTTTACAGGTGGACAATCAAGTGATGGTCCTAGTGAGGCACTTTGTCAACCTTTAGATGTTTCAAATGATGATGCAAATCATTCCATTTATGATGCAGATTTACATGATGCAGTTGTTGATGAGAGGGTTGGCATCTATGCTTAAATGGTTGGTGTAGACTTTGAGAGCTAGCAAATTAGATGCACCTTTGTCATATCATACTCATTCGGGCTCTCATAATGCTTCCTTTGAATTAGATAGTTATGCAATGGTTGACTCTAGTCTTTGTGATGAGAATGATACTGCTTCTTTTGATGAAGCAAAAATTTCAAAAAATTGTATGGCTATTATACAATTAGAATATGATGCTATTATGAAGAATGGTACTTGGTCTTTATGTGATTTGCCTCTAGGCAAAAAGCCATTGGCACTAAATGGGTATACAAACCAAAACGAAATCTTGATGGAACAATTGATAGACATAAGGTTAGATTTTTTGCCAAAGGCTATGTTTAAGAGAAAGGCATTATTTTGACACGTGCCGAATGACCACTATTTTGCAGTATCTATCACTTCTAGATCATCATGATTGGAACATACATGAGTTGGACATGAAAACTACATTTTTGAATGGTGATTTACATGAAGAAGTGTATGTATTTTAGCCCCATGATTCTGTGAAGAATGAGCATGAAAAAAATGTGTGAAAGTTGATAAAGGCATTCTATGCATTGAAGTAAGCACCATGTGCTTGGTACGAAAAGATGCATGCCTACTTGTTTATTTGAGAATAGTCCAACTGACAACACCTTATATGTTAAGCATGCAAATGATGTACTTTTAATCATTGTTGTATATGTTGATGATATGTTGCTCAGTGGTCTTAATCAGAAGCACATTTCCAAATTTGTTTTTAATGCATCTTTTGAGGATCAAATTTGGGGCTTTTGCATTATCATTTGGGCATTCAATTTATGCAAGGTGATGAGGGAATGACTTCGTGTCAAATAGAATACATTGATACATTATTGCAATATTTTGGTCTCAAAAATTGCAAACTTATTGCCACTCCCATGGAGATAGGTTTACGATTGATTCTTCATCCAGAGGTGCAGTTGATGTTGTTCTTTATGAGCAAGATATTGGATATTTGATTTACTTATGTGTAACTTGGCATAATATTTAGTCTGTTGTCTCATAGATGAGGGAAGTATATCCATTGCCCATGTGTCTAGCATTAGAAGGTGGTAAAGCACATATCTTGCTACTTGAGTGTTAGCCAACTACTTGGATTGTTTTATCCCAAGGGGGGATCATTACTACCATATCTACGTGCTTTTCGTGACTCAATTTTGGCTGATTGCTATGACATTGATGTGTCCACTAGTGGTTTTCCCTTCATGCTTGATAGCTCATGCATATCGTGGGTAAACAAGAAGTAGCCTACTTCTAGTTGTGAGGCTAAGTATAGTGCAACTTTCACAATGATTGTTGAGTGTGTGTGGCTCATACATCTTTTGGCTGATTTGGGTATTGGTTAGTCTTTTGCCATCACCATCTTTACTAACAATCAGAGTGCATAGGTAGTTGTGAGGAATCCTATGTTCTGTGCTTACATAAAGCACATTGAGATGGATTATCATTATGTCAAGGAGGAATCCTATGTTCCATGCTCGGTAAAACACATTGAGGTGGATTATCATTGTGTCAGGGAGGAATCCTATGTTCCATCCTTGTGTAAAGATAAGATATAGTAAGTTTAAGCCACTCCTTCTTTAGAAATGGAGCAATTTCTAGATGGAAATAGTTTAACTACTCCCCCTTTAGAATGGAGTATAAATGGCCATAGTGAAAATAAGCCTCTATCATGTTTCCCGACTTGAAATATGTAACAATTTGTCCCAAAATGTTAATATTTATACTTAATGTTTTGGAAAAGGGGCTCGATGTGTTCCACAACATACTAATTGGTTTATTTTTAGACACCGAGATGGAAGGAGTAGATAGAAACCTTCCTCGAGTTTTAGCCATTTGTTCAATACTCACCCAAAGAAGGAAGGAAAATCTACTTATTCTAACCATACTAGACATTTGTACAACAAATCTCCTTCATAACTTTGATATGTTTCTAAGAGAAAACATGCACCATGTTCCCACGTAGAAACATTCTTTGGTGCCCAAAACTAGATATCGCTCTCTTTATCCTTAAAGATGACCTCAAAAGTGTCATGTCTTGAGCAGGAGTTCTTTTTGTTAAGGACGTCTAATCCTTGAGATCTACTCTTCTTGATAGCTTGAATTGATTTGAAAGTACAATGAAAGGAATAGCACCCATGGGACCACCCACTGATCCCACACAAGTAGTGGTTGAACACCTAGCATCTACTAGGATACAAAGCCTAAAGGCCCCCTAAAAGTAGAAATAGGGCAGGAACTTCCCTAATGCCAAACAAGAGGATTGTTCTCAACGAGTTTTTGTTTGAAGACCCATAGGTCCCCGAAGGATCTGCACCACATTAAGTGGTGAGGGATGTCATGAAAGCACTGCTAATAGGGGTTGGACCTTTGCCCCCAAGCAAGAGAGGTGAGAACCCAATGAGATGAGCGAGTGTGTCGACGATTGCATACCCAAAATTAGTTTTCTTTTATGTAAATCGATTCGTCAATATAGTCATGGGCAAATTGGTTGGTATTTTAGTGTGGAATTAATGTGTATTATCGATATACAAATGAGAAAATTACAATAACATGAAAAACAAAACAAACATGAAAAAAAGTCCAAATAAAATGTTGGGCTTGACTCTGATAATGACCTATATACCAATGGAAATATAAATTTGTCAGCCACGGAAATATATATTTGTCAGCCAAATTAGTGCTTCATGTCAGAATTCTTTTCATCGACAAGTATACCGATGCCCATCATTTTTAGTTCAACTTTAACTCATGCTTTTCTTGTAGTGAGTTTTCTAGCACTGTGTTTGTGGCACAATTTCAACATTGTCAACGTTGGCTACAATGGAAGAAGTTTTAGTTCTTGTGCTTTCATTATAACTCAACACACTACCGTTGATAGTGTCTATCAAGAATGCATGCAAGCCAATGTGAGATGTCCCGAAGGGCCACATTTTACCTCATCACAAAGATAAGAACATGTCCAACCAATGCAGCCCATGGGGATTGAACTCTCGCCCCCAACCAAGGGAGGTGAAAGGCTTAACTGCGTAAGGAACATTGCTCGATGGTGGCAAAAAGTGTTGGAGTTCTCATGATTTTTCTATTAATAAACAGACTTGAATGCTTTAAACATGCAACCGTTACAAGCTTCCCACATGATGTCTTGAAAGCAAGAATTGATCCGTTGATGCACTACTAGGGATGCCCGTGTACAATGTTGTATTTTGACAGTCTACCATGCACTTCAATTTTGAAGGCTATCTACACATCGTACCTGTATGAGATATTTTTAATGTATTTTTTGAGGATCTAATAAAATTTTTTACCTTATTTTGTGATAAAAAATGGCCAAAATGGGTAATAGGGCCATCAAAAATCAACACTCCCTGTGCATTACAATTCGCCACTACATGACTCTTTGTTGTCTTCATTGTTTTAATTACTTGATTGAACTTCGTAATAAATACACCAATCAAAATAGAGTACTTCAATTCATACTTTCTTATAATGGATTGATCAAAATTGAAGGTGTAAAAAAAAAAGTGTTACAATCAATGGTTATTGACCACTTTTTATTTTTAAAAGAAGGTTCGGCATGCACTTACTCCCCAGCTTTAACTTTGAAAATATAACTATACAGGTGAATGGATATAGTACCTATGAGACCCCCCGTATTCCACAAGGCAAGGGTTAGACTAGGTTATAACAGGTAGGCTAGATTTACAATTGATTTAAAGTAGCCAAAGCCATTACATGTCTGTCGATCTTGAGGGTTGAACTCTAGATCTTCACCTCATGAGGCCAAAGCTTTACAATCAATAATGAATGGGCATAGTAGCCACATGATCCTTGTATCCCACAAAAGGGGTTAGACTGAATTACAACAAATAGGTTAGGTTACAACTAGTTTAAACTGGCCAAAACCATTCCCCTGAAATTGAACTCTGGACTTACACCTCAAAAAGCTAAAACTTTACAATCACCGACCTCTTCAAATCACAAACTCTTTTGCACTTCAATGTGAACCCAGCGTCAAGAGAGACGATGATATATAAAATGTGCTCGTCTGGATCAAATAAAGGGGTACACTCTGAAGACACTTGGCAGCTTTGCTCTATCCACTAAGGAAACGTTTTTTTTAAACAGAAAAGCTAAAGGCACAGAACAGGCGACCTTAAGAAACTAGGAAAGGGTCGTCAGTCGTGCCCCTGTCCCTGGCGAGGAGTTCACAAAACGAGACGCCAAGTCCGCTAAACTTGAACCGTGCAGTCTCAGTGTCAGCCGACATCCTCAAACTTCTGCGGCTTGCAAGCTGACCGACACGCCGCTTACTCGCGCGACCGTACAAGGCGGGCCTTCTCCCCACGAAACGTTTTCCATCACATTGCCAGGTGCAGACAATATAATATATTTATGTATAGCCGACAGTAGTAAGAGCCTTGATTGCTTCGTGGGAATCAATATGGCGAGGTTCTTCATGCAGTCTAGGATCCAAGCTCGCCTTTTTTCGAAGGTAAACCTCTTATTCTGTGATCTGCATCAAGTTGTGACGTGGAGATACACGTTTCGATGCGAGCTAAACAATCCTTCTGGGTTTACAAGAAGCATTGGCCTCTTCTGTCAGCGTGAGCCTCTTTTCCTGATTGAAGGTTGATATAGAATCCGCTATTGAAAACGTAGATGTCGATGGCTATCATTGAAGCTTGTTAATTAAGGCAGGCCCACGTATCTGCAATTGTGATAGTCAAGCTTCTATACATATGTACTTTTGTATATACGGATGTTATCCATTACCAACTTGGGCTTCGTCGTATTGGAGTGAGTGACTACTGTCTTTGATCTTGTTACTTCGATCAGATTGGTGAGCTTCACCCTTATCTAAGTAGGCGTGTTTCTATCCGCCATATGAAGTTAGCGAGGAGGCTACATTTAAGGCTACATGCAAACAACACGAGGTCTGCATTTAGTCCAGGAAAGCGTGGAGCTTTGTGCTTACAATTGCATCTAACTACTCAGGGGGTTAGGAATTGTTCTCTCGAGCTTGAACAGTCAGAAGTATGAGCAATGTAAACAGTGGAAAGGCTTTTTTGTTTTGGTCATCTGCACAATACTATACAGCACGACAAAACAAATTACTAGAGAAAGAAAATGTTAAAAATGGAAAACTAGATTGTTGCAACATTGTGGTATAAATGTACATGATCCTTTCTGTTTTGGGTGAAGGAAGATAAGGATTCCTTACAAGACCTCAAGTCAAGACTCACAAGAATTTGCATCTAGATTTGGAATTGTACTAAAAAAAATATTTCCATTTGGTGCCTTTGAGATGGAAGGTATTGAGAAAGGGAAAAGGGATCTATGAACCATATGAGAGAAACATCAAGAGGCTAGGATTATCGATCCTGCAACTCTCAAGGAAACAATGAAGCAAGATGGGCTTTTTGAGGCACTTGACTTAGGGATGATAAAATAGGGGATGAAAGTGCTTGAAGCATGTCTGGTCTTTTTTACTGTTGAATGATAGGAATGACGAGGAGTGCCATCTTGATTGGGTATCCTCACATATGACCAAATGTTTGATCTTAGGATGGGATTGATAGTCAAGGATCAGTTAAGGATGCCCAATTTTCAAGGCTCCTTTTCGTTTATTTTTTGTTTTCACACAGGTCTACATTGGGAATGCACATCTGTGGTCTTTCGAAAGTGTGGGGTAAGATTAAACTTTAGAAGATGTCGAAACTTGTAGCAAAAGCCATGTACATCAAAAAAGCAAGTTTGTCATGCACAATGGGAATGCACATTTTGTGAGAAAGGGGAAAATTTTTTGTTTGTAATTCATGTCTCATTCATTTATATTTCTTTTCCTTGTTGAAGTGGTATCAAAAACTTTCCAATGGGATGAATTTTGATGGCTTTTATGCCCCGACTCTACCAACTTCCTTAGGCCTCACATATTCTTGAGTTATGGATTGGGGACCCTAGACCAGCTTGTCCTCTAGTTTGTTATGTATCACCCATTGAAGGGTCACCCAGGTCTTCTTCCCATAAAGCCAGACTCTTGAAATATGGATACAAGAGTGCCAAAAAACCATGTATGGGTCTAGATAAGAAAGACCAACGAGAGTCCATTGGTCGTAAAATATCAGATTTCCTACAAAGTAAAATCAACGTCAAATTTGAATTATATAAATATATTAAGTGAAAGAAACATACACATACCTCTCATGTGAAAGTTCTCTTCCTCGCATGATAGCCTGTCTTATGTGCATATAGAAATGGTAGACAAGGCCGAGTGTAGAACCGTCTTTGTCCACTATACGAAGCAAGATATATATAGGCTTCAAAGCAGGCACAAGAGAATCTACTTCCTTCCAAAAACTCTCATCCAACTTTCCTTTGCACATAACGTGCAAGCTCTAGCTGGGAGTGTGGTAGGTTCGTCCACCTTTGGTCTATGACCGTCAGATGCAATGCATCTATGAGTTTCTGAAGTCTACATAGCACCACATATATACAACCGAATCTAGTAGTTGCAGGCCGAATCTCCTCCATGGTGCTATGAGAACGAAATATGGATAATGCAAAGTGATTTTTACGTATGAAACTCACAATGCGTTTGACATCGTTCACAATGGGTTCTATCCATGGTAGTTTCCCGATGTCCTCTAAAAGTAGATCTACATAGTTTGCAACACAAGGTGTCCAATTTATTTTGGGGAACTCGTGTTCAATCATTTCCCCAGTTCTCTTACAGTTGGATGCATATAGTTGGATGCATTATCTGTGATAACTTGTACCACATTTTTAGCTCAACCTCAAGAATGGAAGATTTGATATGCTGAAAGATGAACTCCCCCATAATACGAACCCTTGCTCTACTAGCATCCACGGCATGAAGGAAATAGGTACCTAGGCAAGATGACACCATGATGTTTACAATATGGCGTCGACGTGTGTCACTTCATCCTTCTGAAACAATGGAACATCCATATCACCAAGCCTCTTTTTAATAGGCTGTAAGTGTACCTCAATGTGATCCTTTTCCTCATCTAACATGGTAGTACGCAATCGCTTGTAGTCAAGCCCATACCAATCATCACATGGACCGACATGAGAAATGGCTTTCACCATGCATCTCTTTGCCTCAGTAAGTACCACATTGAATGCAAAGATTGCATTCAATGACACACCTCGCAATTCGCATCCTTGCGGCCTTTTGTCTCTGTTTTTGTATGGCCGAGGATATAAATGAGGCATTGATTCTTTGCCTAGGACGCTGTGTAGGAGGGGTGGAGTCCTCCTCCATATTGCCGGCTCTTTGTGATGAAGTCGGACTTCGAGTAGCACTAGTTGTAGGTTGCATCATCTCTGAAGAAGGAACTGTGTCCTCCATCGTCTCGATATCGGCCGAGGCCAAATCACGATGACGTGCAACACGAGCCTCTTGTGCCAAGGCATGATCACGTATTACGATTTGAGCCACCTTTGGAGGAACGTTATCACATGTAGAAATGCCCATTCCTCCTAAACCAGACACGTGACGTATAAGTTGTGTAGTCGTGGTAGAGAAGGTCTTTGTGCAATATTTGCACGTCCAGTTACGAGTGCGAGAGCTTGAAGTACTTTGAGCATTAACCAATGAGTGGCTAATGGTATGGGCATCCCACATGTCATTCATGCTTCGAGGCATATTGGCAGTTGAAGGAAGAGTGTTTTATGGGGGCAATGGATTATGGGATGAGGTGATATGGCTATAAATTCCAATGCTTTCACTTCTACGCAAGGATTATAATTAATGGGATGATGTGATATTGGTCTATGTTCCAAATTGCAACGCTCTTCCTCATGCAAGGGTGGAAACTTGAAAGCCCTCTTTGAAAGGCACGTGATTTCACAAGCCTCAAGGCTTAGAACTTGAGAAGTTGTCATGAAGGTTCTATCTCACATGCTATTATGTGAGAACTTGAGAACTTGAAGGCTCTATCTCCTGGACTGAAGGGGGCTGAAGCTTGAAGGACCAAGGGCACAACTCACGGGCTGAAGTGCTGAGTGGGCTGAACAAGCCTCAAGCTGGATGTTGAAGGTTGAAGCTCCCACTTGGAAGCTCTAGGGGCTGAACTCGAAAGAAGCTCTTGAAAATCTCACATGAACTCGAAGTCTTACGCGTGAAGGAACCTTAACAACTAGGGCTCGGCAATCGAAAAAACATCCAATTTTTTTGTCTGTCTAGTCATGAACCGAACCTTATCGGTTCGAACCGAATCGATTGAACCGCATGGAGAACAGTTCCCTTATGGTAGGCAAACCGAATCAAGCATGTTGACCACCATGAACGTATACTTGTACTTCCTTTTGAGGGTGAATTTGGGGTTTGCCTGGATTCAGTCCAGTATATATATGGTTGTCGTATTAGCAGATCTGCATTTTTCACGTGTGGATTCTTTGTTCGAGTTTCGACGAGTTGATAGGCGTGTATACCCTATCAACTATGCATTCCCTATAATTTTTCCTATCTTTTGTTTGCATTTTGTGTTAGACTTCATTATGGCTGAGTTTGCCCATCACTTTTGGAAGTGACGAGTTGATAGGTGTGTATACCCTATCAACTATGCATTCCCTATAATTTTTCTTATCTTTTGTTTGCATTTTGTGTTAGACTTCATTATGGCTGAGTTTGCCCATCACTTTTGGAAGTGATAGAAACTCGGTTTGCAGAGCTTCTTGTGAGTTAATGCTCTTGGTGTGTGTGTTGTGGGGTGCGTGAGTGAGCATGTATTCATTTGTAGTTCTATACCCACTATTGGGCACCAATAGATGGCGTTAGTGGGGATGTTATAGTATTTAGTCGATACTATGCATAGTGGAGCTGAAATGCTATATAGTCTTGTGGTTGACTACCATGAGCTTATAGTTGCACTTTCTTTCAAGTGTGAATTTGGGGTTTGCCTAGATTCATTCCGGTATATATGATTGTCGTATTAGCGGACATACAGTTTTCACTTGTGGATTCTTTGTCCGAGTTGTGACTAGTTGATAGGTGTGTATACCCTATGAACTATGCAGTTTTTGTTATCCTTCCTATCTTTTGTTTGGATTTTGTGCCAGGCTTCATTATGGCTGAGTTTACCCATCACTTTCAAAAGTGATAGAAACTCAGTTTGTAGAGCTTCTTGTGAGTTCATGCTCGTGGTGTGTGTGCATTCATTGTTGTGGGGTGTGTGTGTGAGCATGTATTCATTTGTAGTTCTATACCCACTATTGGGCATTGATGACGTTAGTGGGGATGTCATAGTATTGAGTCAATACTATGCATAATGAACCTGATATGCTATATAGTCTTGTGGTTGACTCCCATGAGCTTATAGGTGCACTTCGAGTTGAAGGTGAATTTGGGGTTTGCTTGAATTCATTCTGGTATTGGGATGTCATAGTATTGAGTCCATACTATGCATGATGGAGCTGATTTAGTATGTAGTCTTGTGGTTGACTACCATGAGAGTATAGTTGTACTTCCGTTTGAGGGTGAATTTGGGGTTCGCCATGATTGATTCCGGTATATGAGATTGTTGTATTAGTGGAAATGTAGTTTTCACTTGTGGATTTTTTGTCGGAGTTGTGATCATTTGATAGGTGTCGATACCCTATCAACTATGCATTTTTCTATCTTTTGTTTGCATTTTGTGCTAGGCTTCATTATGTTTGAGTTTGCCCATTAAGTCTGGAAGTGATAGAAACTAAGCTCGCAGATCTTCTTGCCACAGAAGTCAACCTCAAG
>CM035417.1:166164478-166369478 GCA_020310875.1 Ceratopteris richardii | reverse complement strand
ACGATCATGCATCAGAAACAGCCAAAAACTTCTCTATAGAAGGATTTAAGGGCACTCTTTCTTTCATAACATCAATGACTGAACACTTTTGTGCGGGCTGTAATCGATTGCGTCTTCTTGCAGATGGCAATTTTAAAGTGTGCCTATTTGGACCCTCTGAGGTCAGTCAATGCTATTCCTTTATTAAAGATTTTCTGCTTGAGAGCATTTTATTTTGTAGAATAAATAGACGTTACTGTGGCGCAAATTATGCATTTCCAAAGGGGTACGCATCGGTTTTATTGAATTGTTACGCACTGTGCAGCTCATAGAAGTAGAGCAAAAGTAGTTTGAGAAAGAGAAAAGATGGAAGAAATAAATAGAAGTTCCTGTGGAACGAATTATGCATTTCCAAAGTGGATCACATTCGTTTTATTGAGTTAGTATGCAGGCTCATAGAAGTAGAGCAAAAGTAGTTTGAAAAAGAGAAAAGATAGAAGAAATATCTTAATGCCAAAATAAAGGCTGTTTTGGTTGACATTGCTCACTTGTTTGACTTTACCCTTTATTAGATCTGAGATATCTCATTTGTTTGGCTTCACCCTTTTATAGATCTGAGATATCAAAAGGTACTGGCTCTTTAGAAGGTGGGCAGATTCTAGGATTGAAAGCATTACCATCTGGATTTTCAAAACGTTCAGAGAAGTGGCAGTGACCCTTCTTGTTGTTAGTTGGGGAGAACTCTTTTATTAGAGAAGTTTTTCTTTTGTAACCTTCACTAGAAGGTGAACTTTTAAAACTACATCTCTTGTTATCTCTAAAACTTGAGTATTGAAGATCAAACATCTCTCTATGGGTGCATTTTTTATTTAATTACCTAACAAGAATAAGTAGAAGAAGATGGTGAATAGATATAGGATTCGGTATACATGCAGAAATTCAAACACTCACAACTTGGAAGGGAAGATCAGGTTTTGGAAATCACATCAAGTGACCAATCACCTTACCCATGGACTTACGCGAGTGGCTCATTTACTATTCTTTGAGGAAATTCCAGTGGTTTATGGAACCACAGAGCAGGAATGTTGAATCAGTTTTCTTGCAATGAGTCCCACCTAGAAAACATGAACGAGATTAAGAGGTATTCATGACAAGTTTTACTACATGAAGGGAATCCTTGGCCTGCTGTATATGAGCCCTAGAAGAGGGCTTACACCAAAGTTTTGCCTCAATTGAGCTTTTTGGACAAATTTTACTGTTTTGTGCCACATGGAAGGTGTGCGACATGGGCACAATTTGACACGCACACTATCGCATACTTGAGCCTCTTGCAATTGTCACTGTTGTAACCACTTTCTAAGCAATACACTTTTCTTTGGCAATATCTACGCTTGTTTTATTTCTTGTGTGTTGTCGAGTGCACTTTCAATCCCATTTTCAGAGACGTGTACATTTGTCACGGTTGTGGCCATGTCATTTGATATGAGAGCTCGGTCTTGATGGAGATGAGAGATGGATTGTCACACCAAGTGCTTGTAGAGTCATTTTCTAATTATTTTTCTACATCAAACTTTCAAAGAATTCTATTTTCTACATTGGAAAGAAAACAAACAAATAATGTTTTTGACCTTTTATCTACTGGCTAAATCGATCCATATGGCCTTGCAAAGTGTGTTTACGAAGATTGAACCTATGATCCTCCCACTCAGGAATCCATTTTCTCTTCATCTTATCAAAGACAACCGATTGATGGAACAAAGGGTTCTTGACCCTTTTAATACTATGAGCTAGGTGTGAAAGTGCTCTATTAATGGAGTATCTTTGGGTGTTCTCCCAAAGTTGAGTGCACATCTAGTCTTTCAGATAGGTTCATCTTTGATCTCATTTTAAAGGGAGGCTGACCAACCCATAGCCTCTCCAAGGATAGGTTGTTCCCACAAGAGAGCTTCCTAGTTAGATGTGTTGGGGATAAAGGCCCCAAGGACTCTCCTTTTGTATATTTTGACCCTTCCATGTGAAAGCTCTCTTCGAGAGCTTTCCAGACATATTTTTGTTGTATTTTTTGGACCCCAAATTGGGGAGTTATAGGCATTTACATTATTTTTATGACTTTTGGTCATTGGCCATGTGTGAACATGCCCAAATGACCTAAAAGTCACTTATCAATAAGACTTGGTCCCAAATCTCTCATAACTTGATTGGGACTTCTTCAACTTCAGCTTCTCCATCTTCTTCTCCAAATTTCTGCGCAGGTTTCTCTCTCTACTTTCTCTCTCCTCATGCAGCAGCCCACTCCCTTGGTGTTTGGAGCAACCAAGCACACCACGACGTAGCTCTCCGCGGCCTCTTTCAACTGGTATCAGAGCTTTGAGCTGTTCCATCGCGACAAAGTTGCTCAAACTGTTTTTCTATTTCAGCCTATGTTGAGCTTAAGGTGTTTTCTTGCATTTGGGAGAATTTCATCGCGAAAAACCTTCTTTTTTCGCGATAAAAGGGCTGTTTTTGGAGGATTACTTCAGCCCGGAGCAAAGCTGAAGCAAATTTTGTGCTTTTTAGAGAGTTTCATCGCGAAGAATCTCTTCTATTCTTCTTTTTGTATCCCCACAGGTCTTTTTCAGCATCCACATTGCTGATTTTTTCATCTATAGGTCTTTTGTGGCAGAAATTCTCTCATTTTTTCAAGTGGGAGGACATGCACAAAGATTGAGGAAGTGCATACTTGCTGGAAACTTATTACAGTAGGTCATTTCTCTGATTTTACAGGTCATATTGCTGCAAAAATTGGGGCTTTTGTGAAAACAAGCACCCATTGCCTTGGTTTTACATCTATGTATGCCTTTTGTGGTTGAAAAACAACAAATTTGTTGTTTTTGATGCAATTACAGCTTGCTGGAATTTTCTGAAATTTTCTGCAGAAAATTTCAGAAATTGGTTTTTGCAAGTTTTGAACAGTTTTTGGGCTTAATTTCTCAGCTATAGTCTCCTAAGGTAATTGCGCACGACAGCAGGTGAATTTTACCTTTTTGGTGAAATTTTGAAGCTCTTAGTGTGCAAACATGGCCTCTACCTCCTCTGATGTCAAAAGCTTGTTTGAGATCAAGAGATTTGAAGGTAATGGTTTCGATTTGTGGAAAGAGAGAATGTTGGGCATCCTCTTTCTTAAAGATTGTGAAGGGGCTCTTGAGGAAGTCAAGCCTGAAGATATGACAGATGCAGCATGGATGAACCTAAACAGGAAGGCCATCACTTACATCAAGATGGCTGTATCAGATGAAATCTTAGTGGATTTGAAAGGCCTTACAACTGCTTTTGAGGTATGGAAGAAGCTGAAAGCCACTTATGAAAATACCACGCCTGTAAATCAAGTGCATCTTATGCGTAAGCTAGTGTGTATGCAGCTTGATGAGTCAAAAAGTGCGGCTGAGCACTTATCTTTGTTTACAGGTACTCTTTCACAATTGCAGGACTCTGGATTACCTCCATTTGATGATAAGCTTAAGGCCATCTTCTTGTTGATGACCTTACCTGATTCGTGGGAAACATTGGTTGTTTCACTTTCGAATAGCCCCAGTCTTACCTTTGATGGTGTAAGGGGTTCTATTTTGAATGAGGAAATCAGGAGGAAAGCTAGTGGAGAGGGCAGTGGTTCAGCCAATGTGGCTAGAGGAAGAACAGAAAAGAAAAGTGGAAATGTACAGAGGAACAGGAGCAAAAGCAAAGGCAAGGCTGAAGTGACTTGTTATCAATGTGGTAGGAAAGGTCACAAGAAGCCTGATTGCAGATTCTATAAAGCTGAACTAGAAAGAAAGAAGAACACAGGTGACAGGAAGAAAAAGGACACCAAGAATGAAGCACATGATACCTCAAAGGACAAAGACAAAGAGAAGGCCAATGTGGCCTCTAGTGTCATCATTGAGGAGCTATCAGATGCAGAAGATATACTTTGTGCTACTATGGAAGCAGAGCATGCTAAAGTTATTGATCCGTCTATTAATATTCATGCACAAGATATGCAGATCACAAAGAGGGATTTGATTGATGCCTTGCTTACTGCGAATGATGCTTTGTCACAAACATGGATTGTAGATTCAGGTGCATCGTTTCATGTAACTCCTATTAAGGAGTGTTTCACTACCTTTCATGCAGGCAGCCATGGACATGTATATCTTGGAAATAACCATGCTTGTTCAATTGAAGGTATTGGCACAGTGCATCTCACAGTGGATGGTACCAATGAGCTGGTTTTGCATGATGTAAGGTATGTACCAAGCATCAAGAAAAGCTTATTGTCTGTTGGGCAAATGGATATGCATGGATATAGTACCCTTTTTGAGAAGGGGTCATGGAAGCTTATCAAAGGCTCTAGGCTGATTGTTAAAGGTACAAAGAAAGGGACTCTTTATTGCTTGCATGGTAAAGCCTTGCTGGGCAAGTTTATTGCTTTGGCTGAAATCCATTCACATATGGAATTATGGCATAAAAGGCTTGGTCACATGAGTCAAAAAGGCCTTGATAAACTATGTAATTTGGACAAGTTTGATGCTAAAGGCTCAAAACTTGATTTTTGTAATGAATGCCAATATGGTAAGCAAGTAAAGAATTCTAATGTGCTTGATCTTGTTCATTATGATGTTTGTAGCATGCCCACAAAATCTATGGGGGTGCTCTTTACTTTGTTTCTTTTGTAGATGATTACTCTAGGAAGCTTTGGGTATATTTGTTAAAATCTAAAGATGAAGCCTTTGCTGCATTTAAGAAATTTCATGCATTTGTGACCACTCAAACAGGTAGAAAGTTGAAATGCTTACGTACAGATAATGGGGGTGAGTTTACAAGTGCTGAATTCAATAGATTTTGTGAAAATCTTGGTATTAAGAGGGAGCTAACAGTCCCATACAGCCCCTCTTCCAACGGTGTGGCTGAAAGGTATAATAGGACTTTATGTGAGAGGGTGAGATGCATGCTGTCCACAGCTAATCTCCCTCATGGATTTTGGGGAGAGGCTTTGAAAACTGCGGTTCATGTTTGCAATCGATCCCCTCATATGTCCTTAAAAGGTGGCATTCCATAAGAGGTTTGGTCTGGCAAACCAGCTTCATATGACCACCTACGCATCTTTGGTTGCGATGCTTTTGTGCATATAAGGCCTGAGTTGAGAAGCAAGTTAGATGCAAAGTCCATGAAAGGAATCTTCATGGGTTATGGAGATGAAGGTGAAATGGGCTACAGGATTTGGCTACCTCAACTCAAGAAGGTAATACGCAGCCGAGATGTTGTATTTAATGAGGCAAGGCTGCTCAAAAACAATTGTGCCTCTAAAGATGACCATAAAAGAGTCAAATTTCAGCATGTACAGCCACCAGTTAAATCTGATATGGACCCTCGGGATGCACCACATATGGCTGGAAATGACAATGAGCCCGTGGTTATTGAGCCAGATGATGCTGGACAGCAAAATGATGCTCCTGAAGGGCATATGCAGCCACCTATTCATGCTGAAAACAGGGCTGGAAATGATGTACAGCAGCCTGTTAACAATGAAGAAGTTAATGTACCTCCTGATGTAGATCCATTGCCTGGTAATGTTGATCATTGGGTAAGAAGATCTATACGTCCTAGGAGGCGAGTGAATAGATATGATCCCTCTATACATTATATTATGTTATCAGATGAGGGTGAGCCTCTTACTTATAAAGAGGCAAAGCTATGTGAGCACAAGAAGAAGTGGGAGTTAGCCATGCAGGAAGAGATAAAGGCCTTGCATGCAAATGATACTTGGGATTTGGTTGAGTTACCCAAAGGAAGGAAAGCCATTCCAAACAAGTGGGTGTACAAAATCAAAACTGTTGATGGCAAACCCAAGTATAAGGCAAGGCTGGTTGCTAAGGGATATGCCCAAAAAGAGGGCATTGATTTCCAAGAAGTGTTCTCTCCAGTGGTGAAAATGACCACTTTACGTGTGTTGTTTGCTCTCACAGCTGCCTTGGATTTGGAATTATTCCAAATGGATGTTAAAACAGCCTTTTTGCATGGTGATTTAGATGAAGAGCTGTACATGAAACAGCCAGAAGGATATGCCATTCCTGGAAAAGAGCATCTGGTATGCAAACTGAAAAGGAGCTTGTATGGGCTTAAACAGGCCCCCAGACAATGGTATAAGAAGTTTGATGCATTTATGCTCAAACATGGGTTTAAAAGAAGCCATGCAGATCATTGTTTGTACACGAAAAAGGATGAAGATGGCAGCCCAATTATTCTTGTACTGTATGTAGATGATATGCTGCTGGCTGGGAAGAAAAAGAGCACTCTGAATGCTCTAAAACAGCAGCTGAACTCTGCATTCTCAATGAAAGACCTTGGGGAAGCTGAGCATATTCTTGGTATGCGTATAAAAAGGGATAGACAGCAGCATACTTTGCAGCTATCCCAAGAAAAGTACATTGAAAAAGTGCTGGACAGATTTAATGTGGCTGATGCTAAGCCTCTTGGAGTGCCATTGCAGCCACATGTTAAGCTTTCCAAGGATGACTGTCCCAAAAATGATGATGCAGCCAGTTACATGAAGAGTGTTCCATATGCATCAGCTTGTGGTTCACTTATGTATGCTATGGTTGCCACTCGGCCAGACATTGCTCATGCAGTGGGAGTTGTTAGCAGGTTCATGGCTAATCCTGGTAGAGCTCATTGGGAGGCAGTCAAATCTATCTTGAGATATTTGAAAGGGACCAAAAGTAAATGCTTATGTTATGGAAAGGGTCCATTGGAGTTAAAAGGATTTTGTGATTCAGACATGGCAGGTGATGTGGACACACGCAAGTCCACAAGTGGCTATGTATACATCCTTGCAGGTGGAGCTATTTCATGGTGCTCTAGACTTCAGAGGATAGTTGCACTATCTACTACAGAGGCTGAATATATTTCAGCCACAGAGGCTTCCAAAGAAGCCATTTGGTTAGCTCGGCTCTGCAGTGAGTTTGGGATGCTTGAAAAGGCACCTCTTCTTGGATGCGATAGCCAGAGTGCCATATGTTTGGCAAAGAATGCCATGTTTCATGCTCGCACAAAGCATATTGATGTGAGATATCACTTCATCAGAGAGGTGTTAGAGGATGGCCTGATCACTTTGATCAAGGTCAATACTTCACAGAATCCTGCAGATGCTCTCACGAAGTGTCTACCCAAGGCACAACATCAGCTATGTATACAGATGGTGGGAGTTACTTACCTTAAAGGAGCCTCCTTGGTCCTTTAAGTGGGAGGTTGTTGGGGATAAAGGCCCCAAGGACTCTCCTTTTGTATATTTTGACCCTTCCATGTGAAAGCTCTCTTCGAGAGCTTTCCAGACATATTTTTGTTGTATTTTTTGGACCCCAAATTGGGGAGTTATAGGCATTTACATTATTTTTATGACTTTTGGTCATTGGCCATGTGTGAACATGCCCAAATGACCTAAAAGTCACTTATCAATAAGACTTGGTCCCAAATCTCTCATAACTTGATTGGGACTTCTTCAACTTCAGCTTCTCCATCTTCTTCTCCAAATTTCTGCGCAGGTTTCTCTCTCTACTTTCTCTCTCCTCACGCAGCAGCCCACTCCCTTGGTGTTTGGAGCAACCGAGCACACCACGACGTAGCTCTCCGCAGCCTCTTTCAAGATGGAGGGTACTCCAAACCTTGTTGCAAACTCGGACGTTGCTTTTGCAAGATAAGAAAAGCTGAATAATATCCTCCTCTTTTTGAAGGCACCTTTTGCACCAATGGGGGGTCAAGTCAAGCTTGTGAGGCTTTGAATTAGTCCATATCCCTGTTAAGATGTGTATCATCATACAACAGTGGGATGTCCATTGGCATATGCTCCACTTTTGGGTCAAATTTTGGGGCTCAAGGCTCCCCTCAAGCCTCGTTGGTTCTTAGACTACCTAGGTTCTCGTACTTTTGTGACGAATTCCATCACATTTGGAGTCATAGATAAAGGTTCATTGTCTATTTCCTGTCTTCTAAAGTGTGATGTGTTACTATGTCGTGAGCGAGTCTTTGGAATTGTGTTTTCGGGATTTTGGTCTCTATCGGGGTTTAATTGACCCTTTTCAATAATTTAGTTGGGCGATCTTTGTCAGTTTCTTGCATTTTTCTAATCCCTCTTTTTCTAGAACATCTCTAGGGTATCATTGTCTATTTCCTTCTTGTTTTTTGGATTGTGTGCAATGTGGGTCTTCTAAAGTGTGATGTGTTTGTATGATACATGAGCGAGTCTTTGGAATTGTGTTTTCGGGATTTTGGTCTCTATCGAGGTATAATTGACCCTTTTCAATAATTTAGTTGGGTGATCTTTGTCAGTTTCGTGCATTTTTCTAATCCCTCTTTTTCTAGAACATCTCTAGGGTACCATATATTTATGTTGAAGTACGCAAAGACCTGACTTAATTCTAGCATTATAGGCTTTTATCGACATCTCTAGGTCTTTTAGCATAGGATTCACTAACACTAGGCTAGCCTCCATTCTTTTGCTTTCACTTTTTTGTTATGGACTTGGAGGAATTCTAGGTTGTGTATTTGTTCCATTCACTTTTTTTTTTCGAACTCTTTCTCGGGCATGAGATGCTTTTTTCTAGCTCCTCTATGCATTATTTTTTCCATCTTTTCTTCATATGCTTCTTTTTTTCTTTTTAATAGTCTTTCTTCTTCAGAAATCATCACTTGCATTGTTGGTTGAGTTTTCAACCATAAGTATGGTATGCTTTAATTCATGCTTTCTTCTTGGGGGGGAGGGAGGGGGGGGGGGGGAGAGGGGGGGGGAGGGAGGGAGGGGGGAGGGGGGGAGAGGGGGGGGAAGAGAGGGGGGGGGAAGGGGGGGGAGGGAGTGCGGGAGGGAGGGAGGGAGGGGGGGAGGGAGGGAGGGGGGGAGGGAGAGAGAGAGGGGGGGAGAGAGAGAGAGAGAGAGAGAGAGAGAGAGAGAGAGAGAGAGAGAGAGAGAGAGAGAGAGAGAGAGAGAGAGAGAGAGAGAGAGAGAGAGAGAGAGAGAGAGAGAGAGAGAGAGAGAGAGAGAGAGAGAGAGAGAGAGAGAGAGAGAGAGAGAGAGAGAGAGAGAGAGAGAGAGAGAGAGAGAGAGAGAGATGCCAACTTGACAGGTCAGCTTGAGGGATGCAATAAGAAGTGGAGCAGATGACAATGCTTTGAGAGAATTAATAAATGCAGCAGTAAGTACGACTTTCCAGTCTTGGATTTTCTCATTTAAGAGAAAAATAAAATGTAAAAGCCTTGAACGAAAGTTTCTTCCTCGGATTGCCTAATTATAAATACTTTTTTTAATTACAGTAGTGCAGATTTTTATATTTCTGACTGCACCTTCTCTTCAAATTTCAGCAATATTATTGCAAATCTTTTTTCTAATGCAAGTGACATGCTTTCTCTTCCAATTTGTTCGAATGATTCCATCATGGACTGCAGGATTTTCTGGCTACATATGTACATATTCCTCATGCAATCCTCATTATGGATAGATCTATCAGTTTTGACAGATTTTCTGGCTCCTGAAAGTGCATGTACATATTGCCAAAATTTTATCTGCAGATGACTTTTCCAAAGCTTCTGATCTAGTATTTTGAGAATATGTACGCCAGATCATGGGAAAAATTACCTTGCAAGTCAATTAGTGTCAAGTTAGGAGGGGATTGTTAGAAATTGTGAGTAACCTTCCACTAGGGAGCTCAAAGTTTGGTCAAAAACTGCTCAAACCAGGTCAAAGATGGTCAAATTTTGCCTGAATTTTTAATTACATATTTTGTTAACACTTATCAACCACTATCAAATTCAAGGTGAAAAGTCTAACCCTAATTTTCAGATTTGACAAACAATATTTAAGTATGAAAAGCAAGTGACATATCACAAACAATCCTATGCAATCAATCAAATTAGATCCAATGGTTATGATTGCACCCTGTGGCTCAAGAAAAAGCTAAAAATCCCACGATTCTAGGTTTTCCATAAGAACGACCACAGGTTGTGGAAACAGCTAGTTTGGCTTTTTTGAAGATTTTCTTGCACAACTTTTTGATGGACTAACTTGTCTATATAAAGACCAACATATTGGTCATGTAATTATTAACTTGTACACTAGCACAAGCTCTTGGATGTGATCTTCTTGGAGCCCTTGTAAGTTCTTTTGTATTATTAATTTTGGAGCACTTCACTTCTTTCTGCATATGTGAGTGTCTCTCTTTTGTCTCTCTCTCTCTCTCTCATCACACGTGGGTATGCAGCACTAGCTTTGATGGAGAGACAATGCCACCAGGCATATTTTCAGGAGCCCCGCACAAAGGGGTGGCTCTTCGATACCTTGTTTACGCCAGCACTCATGTATGGGGCAGCCATATGGGGACCAAGCTTAGCTACATCAGTATGGACAGCATTAGAGAGGCCACAGATCCTCATGATCGCCAGACTTATCCGTAGCAAGCCTTCCATACCACATGATATTATTAGAGCAGAGCTTGCTGTACCACCGATGCTAGTTGAGGCATTATTCCAGAAAGTATGCCTACTACACAGACTTCGGAGCATGGATACAGAGCGCATTGTCTGTCGTGCTTTCCAGGCATCACGTGATATGGCATTAGCAGGGGACACCTCCTCATGGTATGCACAGATACGAGACTGGCTGGCCCATCATGGCTTTGACATAGACAGGCTACCACCACTACAGTACGACTCACATGTCAGTCTTTGGCACAGGCCACAGAGATGGCCTTGGTTTATGAGGACGGCCACAGGAGCACAAGTTCCCAAGGCCAGAGATCCCCATGGACTAGGGTTAGCCGACCTTTCCATACTTACGACTCTTGGTTCGGTCAGTGCACAGCCTTCTAGGGAGGCTAAGCAGGTGCACATGATCCATACAGTCTCAAGAGGAAAGAGAAAAGTGTCTCCTCTGGCTGAGAGGGCATATAATCGATCTATTCTTACCCCTCGGCAGAAAGAGAAGGCAATGAAAGAGGGTTTGTGCTATGGTTGCTTAGGGAAGCACTTGTATAAGGATTGTCCTAAAAAGAAAAAGATAGCAGCCACCATAGTCATAAATCCGACTCAGGCAAGGGGTGGGAGTGAGGATGCGTTTGGGGACTCCCCATCTCCATTATCATCTCCTCCCATAGTGGCCATGACGGTCACTAAAAAGGTTCCGACTGTGCCAGATGCTGTGCTTTCGCCAGTGGCACAGAAAGGATACCGGTTCCCAGATACTGAGCTTATTGTTATGAGAGGAGTCGTGGCAGGACAGCCTGTCAAGGTACTCTTTGACACAGGTTCGACTCATAATGTTATTAGTTCCCGATTAGTCAAGAGATTATGCTTAGATACGGTACAGTCAGATTATACTTATACCGTAGAGTTAGCCGACGGAAAGGGAACTGAGACTTGGGATAGACGAGTAGTTGATCTTCCTATTCAAATCCAATCCTATGAGGACAGATTGGATTTTGAGATAGCAAGATTATCTCGATTCGACATAGTTCTTAGTAAGAAGTGGCATGCGAGGAAGAAACTAGTCATTGATTTTGCTTTGCATGTGTATCAGTTTGAGCATGAGGGAAGGAGATTACTGATCCGTGGAGAACCAGATCTCTGTCCACAAGTTTGTGGATGAGTATCTTAAAAAAAAGGGCTGATTAGACCCAGCTATTCACCCTTTGCCGCTCCAGTTCTTTTTGTGAAGAAGAAGGATGGATCTTATAAGATGTGTGTCGACTATCGAGCACTCAATAAGATCACTATTAGACATAGATATCCCATGCCCCGGATTGATGATCTTTTGGATGCTCTAGATGGAGCCATTGTATTTAGTAAGATAGATTTAAAGAGTGGCTATCATCAGATTAGAGTAAAAGATCATGATGTACATAAGACAGCTTTCAAGACCCGTTTTGGTCATTATGAGTATTTGGTCATGCCTTTTGGTTTGACAAATGCTCTAGCTACATTTATGATGTTAATGAATGATATCTTAAGACCTTTCATAGGAAAGTGTGTTGTTGATTTTTGTGGATGATTTGCTAGTGTATAGTAGAACTGTGCATGAGCATGAAAATCATTTAAGGTTTGTGACATGTGTTGAATATTTTAAAAGAAAATCAGCTGTATGTAAATCCTGAGAAGACACAGTTGTTTCTTCCAAGGATAGAGTATCTAGGGCATGTGATTTCAGTCGATGGGGTTCAGATGGATCCCAAGAAGATTTCAGTTATTTTATCATGGCCTACTCAGGATGAGGAGCAATTACGGTCATTCTTAGGACTTTCCGGTTTCTATCGAAAATTCATCTCTTCATATTCGTCAATGGCAGCACCTATGACGAACTTGCTTCAAGGCAAAATTCCATTTGCATGGAAGAAAGAGCAGCAAGAGAGTTTTGATACTCTGAAACAAGCTGTTTCAGAGGCTCCTATACTCAAAGTGGTGGATCCTCAGAAACCATTTGAGTTAGAGACCGATGCTAGCGGCATAGCCATAGGCGAAGTCTTGAGTCAAGATAGCATGCCAATAGCTTTTGAAAGTAAGAACTTAAGTAGTGCACAACGCAATTGGCCGGTGCATGAACAAGAGTTGTATGCGGTGGTGCATGCACTTAAAGTTTGGAGATACTATCTTTATGGTGTAGACTTTAATGTATTCACAGATCATCATACACTCAAGTATTTTTGTAGTCAGCAAGATCTTCGAGGATGACAGTCTTGTTGGGCTGAGCTCATGCAGGAATTTCACATGGAAATCTTGTATAGAAGAGGCAAAGAAAATATAGTAGTTGATGCATTATCTCGTATAATGTATCAAATGAGCTTTATAGTTTTAGAAAGCTCATTGCTTCAAGAAATTAAGGAAGCACAAGTGGAAGATCTACATTTGTTACAAATAGTTAGAGCCATTAGTGATGACTCTATTTTAGGAGACGGGACAGTCCCAGCTGTTTCTTCTTCTACTAAAACAAACAAGTCCTTTCCGTATTCTAATTTCTCACAGGAGAATGGAATAGTGAAGCGGAAAGGAAAGGTTTGTGTGCCAGATTCCCAGGATTTGAGAAAGAAAGTCATGCATGATAACCATGATGTTCCTTGTGCAGGACATCCTGGTGTTGACAAGACAATACAGCTTGTTAGAAGAACATTTTGGTGGCCTGGATTAGCCAGAGATATCCATACTTATGTTAAACAATGCTTTATGTGCCAAGTCAACAAAGCAGAAAGGGTAAAGACACCAGGTCTTTTACGTCCTTTACAAGTTCCAGATAATATTTGGGATAGTATATCCATGGACTTCATAGTGGGGTTACCGCGGACCCAAAGGAAGCGGGATACAATCCTAGTTGTGGTAGATAGACTGAGCAAGATGCCTCATTTCATACCAACGAAGGAGACGATAGAAGCTCCACAGGTAGCGGAGTTGTTTATCCAACATGTCTTCTGATTGCATGGGTTACCTACATCCATAGTCTCAGATAGGGATGTTAGATTTACAGGACATTTCTGGAAGTTTGTATTTGACAAACTGAAAGTGTCACTAAAAATGAGTAGTGGTGATCATCCACAAACAGATGATCAGACCGAGAGGGTCAACCAAATTCTAGAGGATATGTTACGGGCATATGTGTCTGAGAGACAGACAGATTGGGATAGTTATTTGCCATTAGTAGAGTTTGCTTATAACAATAGACCTCACAAGGTGACTGGGATGTCTCCTTTCGAGATGAACTATGGCATGAATCCCACTCCTCCCAGTATCATAGGAATGCCTAAGAAATGTCCTAGTGCTTCCGAGTTCTTAGCGAATCTCCAAGCAAACCTTGAAATAGCTAAAGCCAAGATGCAGCAAGCAGATTGTGGGATTCGAACTCAAGACCTACCCGCTAAGAGTACGATGGGCTAACCACTTGCCCCAAAAGCCATGGTTGAGGATTACTTCCTAATCCTCCCTCTTAGGGTGTGGTTCAACCATCTCCTTCCAGTCATATCTTGATTCTAACACTCTCTTCCCCTTCTAGAGATCATTGTCCTAAATGATCAATCCTTGTCTCCCCTTGGATTGATATCCTCACCCTCGCATAGTCTCTTGAACCATCTTGTTCTCAACCTTGGTCTCTTGAGCCTTGCCTTTCCGCTTCTTGGCCACTTTGCCTACGGACTTGCCTTTCTCTCAACCTCAGTCTCTTGAACCTAGTTCTCACCCATGCAAGTTCTCTTGGATCCTCAATCTAGTGCTTCCCTCTTGGGATGTACCCTAGGGGATGTACCCTTATAGGATGTACCCTGATGTACCCTTGGACCATGTACCCTGGCACCATGTACCCTGGCACCGTGTACCCTGGCACTATGTACCCTGGCACCGTGTACCTTGTGACGCGCTGCGTCGCGCCGTGCCACCTTACCCAAGTCTACTTCCTAGGCTCTGATACCAATTGTGGGATTCGAACTCAAGACCTAGCCGCTAAGAGTACGATGGGCTAACCACTTGCCCCAAAAGCCATGGTTGAGGATTACTTCCTAATCCTCCCTCTTAGGGTGTGGTTCAACCATCTCCTTCCAGTCATATCTTGAGTCTAATATCACATGCACCGACCTACTCGCTCTCTTATCAAGAGAGGAATAGGGTCATTCGTCAGGAGATATGGCATACATACATACATACAGAGGACATGGGTGAGCCCTAGGGATACATTACCACAAAAAATTCTCTATTACCGTGAGCATTTTCAGCATATATCGGACGAGGGCTTCATCGAGATTCCGAGATACATGCAGACATACCTACCCCACCACCTTCGAGTCGTCATGGGCAGCTCCGGGTTTCATCACATCAGCTCGAGATTGAGAGGGGTCGGTCCAGGGGAGTCCCCCGTGAGGAGAGGTGGTGCCCAGTATGCGAGATAGAGGTAGAGAGTGAGGAGCATTTTGTTATCAGATGCCCAGCATACTTAGACCTACGAGCACACTTCCAGATAGAGGAGTCACTCCAGTTGTGCATGACTATGGGAGACCAGCGACGCTTGGGACGCTTTCTCACAGAAGCATACGAGAGGCAAGAGCGGTCACTACAGCCCACATATCAGACACGGGTGAGTACCCAGCAAACCATTACCCAGTTCTTTCAGCGAGCTGAGCTACATTAGAGAGGTCCATCTATAGGGCTCACGCTCCACCAGGCAGAAGCACAGAGAGCACGGCGCCGACCACGCATGGGCGGATATCGTCGACCATGACTATATCAGGAGGATATCTCACGCATCAGGACAGCCTACGACCACATGATGGAGCATCGACATACCACCACCCCCTGGGTTGTCTTCCTTCAGGAGGAACTCAGACCACCACCGATGTATCACATACTACACCCACCTCCACCCATCATCAGTAGCTAGGGTGTTTTTACTCACATTATGGATCCCCCATGTATTAGGTTGCCACTATCTGAAGAGTTAGAGCCACATCTCCCCAGCCTCTTCCAGCCCCATATAGCTTTGTGTAGCGATATACTTTTTATTTCATTTCATCTTCTACATAGGGTTACTACACTTGTATATGGTTTTTGTCTCATAGGCCAAGTTTGGCCTCCAGAAGACGTTAATATGACTTTCTTTCTTTCTCTCTCTCTCTCTCTCGCGTTAATTTGGGCCTAAAAAACCAAGAACCTGGCTGTCGACCTTCTTTTGGCTCAGTTATTAATGGTTCATTGTCATTTCCAGCCATATATGGTGCATTCTGAAGGTTAAATTCAGGCCTAACGTGCGGTTGTACATATTAAAATTTGACTCTTTTATGGTCATCTTTAGAGACAATTATTTTTTGGCAGGCTTGCCTCATTAAATAGAACAACTCAACTGTGTATTACCTTTTTGAACTCAAGTAACCAAAGTCTATAACCCATTTCATCCTCATCTGTATATCCCATGAAGTTTCCTTTCATGGACTTCACATCCAATTTGTTCTTCAACTCAGGTCTAATATGCAAAAAAGCATCACAACCAAAGATATGTAGAAGATGATATGAAGAAAGTTTACTTGACCAAACCTCTTCAGGAATGCCATTTTCTAAGGACACATGAGGGGGCCTATTGCAAATATGTATCACAACTTCTCCCCAAAATCCATGAGGGAGATTAGCTCTAGATAATATGCATCTCACCCTCTCACAATGAGTGTACCGTTTGACTGCCCATTAGAAGAGGGGCTGCATGGAATTGTTAACTCCCTTCTAATGCCAAAATTTCAGCTCCAATGAATTCAGCACCCATAAACTCAGCTCCGTTGTGTGTATATAAGCACTACAACTCTCTACCTGTTTGGTTGGTCACAATTGCATGAAATCTTTTAACTGGAGCTAAGGCTTCATCCTTGAATTTTAACAAAATAAGCCCAAAGCTTTTTTGAATAGTCATCAATAGAAGGAACAAAATAAAGAGCACCCCACATAGACTTGGTGGGCATGCTACACATTAGAATGGAGTTTGGACAAAGATCAAGCACATGAAATGTGCAAGTGACACGAGAGTAGTACAAAGGTGAGATTTAAATCATAAAGATTTAGAAAAATGAAAATAAAAATGAAGGTTTTCATTCCTCATGGGCGATTTTTATTTTATTTTGTACTTAGTCATGGCATCTAAAAATCTCTTCAAATCTCATTAGCAATAGCAATTACCATGGTTTAAGGGATTCCCAATAAAGATATCACATTTCTCCATAAGCACATCCACTCTAGGTATTTTACCATTTTCTAAATCTTGGTGAGCACAAAACATCTCTTGATAAGCAAAGCTTTTGCCAAGACCATGCAATGGCTAGGATAATGGCTGAACATAAGAGGGAATGAAATCCATACCTTGAATCTACTACAAAGAGGATTTGTTAGAACTACCCATCACATTCTGAAGCATGAAAATATCGTTCACTTTTTCAAAGTATGATAACACATACAAAACAAAATATTGGTATTAGAGATCATTCTTCACCCAAAAGCAAAGTGAGCACACAACTCAAGAGATACTTTGATAAGCAACAAATGTCCATATGTATGTATTCTTTAAAATTGCAAAATCATGTATAAATTCATTATGCATGCCAAACTATCCTCTTCAAAAGATCCTTTATGATATTTACAATATATCTTCTCAAAACATATCTCAACTGTCAACATATAAATCATCGTACAATTTTTTTAATTATGGACTCAAGTACTAGGAACTTTTAACATGCTTTGCATATTGATAATCGTTATAAATATCAAGCTTTGGTCCTTAGCATCAAGCTTTTCCAAGTTGCAATGTTTATGAAGGCCGGGCTCATATGGCCAAACTTTTTGTGCCATAATTTCATGTGAGAAATAATTAAAGTCAAAGCAATTACTTGCCCAAAAGGGCTTTTCCATGCAAGCAGTTAAGTGTTCCTTTCTTTATGCCTTCGCAATCGGTCTTGAGCTTTTAATTAGCTTCCATGGCTCTCTTTCATAAAAGACTATTTGTATGTTAGGATTTTAGGTTTAAGACATTATGAAAATTCTAATTTGTATATTTCAAGGATAAAGTGACTCAATCATTGTATATATTCATGAACATTTTGATTACATTAGGTCATATATAGAAAGTCAAACTAGATCAAATCAGGTCAAAGATTGGGTCAAAAATGGTCACTTTTGCATAAGAAAGTGATCACTTATTTAGTAGATAATATGAGTTCGTTCAACTGTCTCTTGCTCTCTCTTTGGGAGAAGTGCTTGGAGGAGGAGTTGCTCGACTCTTGGAGGTGTTGGAACTTGGAGTGCTTGGAGTAGTGTCTGCTCATACACTCTTGCAGACCTCACAAACTCTTTAAGAGGTTGCTTTGGAGTTCCTTATCAGCCTAAGCTTTTTCATACCTTTTTCTCTTATCTTCCACATGTTTTTTTTTTGGTATTCATGGGTTGTCAGTATTTCTTGTGTTATTTTTGTAGCTATATTTGGAGTGTGTCATAGTTCGAGTCTTGTACATGTATTATCATGAATTGCATCATATTAGTTTTGAACATATTTTGTGTATTTGTTCCATTGTAATTTTGTTTTTGTATGCTTTGTCTTTCATGTGTATTGTTATTCATGTATTTGGGCAAACAATTTGGCAGCAGAGCTAGATTTTGTGTAGGTACATCGTACAACAGGACTTCATAGAATTTGGAACTGGTCAACTCTGTTTGACTAAGGTCGACTCAGTTTGACTTTCAATTTTCAGCCATATTCTCAGCTATCTAGCCATTTTCTTTCTCTTTTTTATTTCCTCTTGCTTCGTACTATCTTGTTTGACTTGTTTCAAAGTTGGCAACTCTAGTCAACCTTTGGTCAGCTCTAGTCAAACCTGATCGACTCTGTTCAGTAGGGGTCAAACTTATGAAAGGAAGGCTTTGTTTCAAGGAGAAAGGTATACAAATCTGGATTTTCATCAATTTGTTGCCAAATTTCAGATTTTAGAGCTTTTGTAGGACTCCTAGTGTCTGTTCTTGCTTGCAAAATCAGTACACATTCATGTCTAGATTTAGCACACCTTGTAACTCCTTTTAATCATAGATTTGCCCCCTTTTCACAATTCTTAATTTTCTTAGTATTTGATTTGTTTAATGTTGATTATTTGATTTGTTCAATGCTGGCAATTATTCCTACTTTCACTACATCTACTCTTAAATCTTGTTCACTATATTGTATATGTACTTTGTTATTTTGAGTGCATTTAAAGATTTTTTATTTGCATTTACTAATTTAGAGAATTTTCCAATAGTTGACGATTTTATCTCTTGATGAGTGTTTAGGAAGGAAGCTCCGATTATCTATTTTGGAGTTTTATATGCAAGAACCTTTTGATAGCAAAGGGGCTATGGGATGTTGTGTGTGTGATTTGCCACATGGACCTAGGCAAACACCTAATAGAAGTAGACCATAGAAGATGTGAGATTGTTAGAGAATTAGATGAAGCTTCTACATTTGCTGATTCACAAACCCAACCTAGAATTGCTCTTGCTATTGGATGAGTTTATCTAGTTCAAAAAAGATAGGGTACAAAGAATTTGCTAGCTTTGGCATCATACCTCTTTTACTTAAGGAATTTATTATTTCTTAAGTAAAAGAGGCATCATACTATAAAAAAACCTGTAGAATATTTATGAGTGTACAAGAAAAATCTTTGTCTACTACTTGTGATTGTGAATGTAAAAGACTTGTGTACAATTTTCCTTTGTTCATGTGAATTTGAGTAATGTGGATCTTGCAACTGATCTTACAGAAGAAAGTTCTTACATAAAAGCAGTACCCAAGTTATTTCACATGATTCACTTGCACTTGTTTCTTCTTTGCACATATATCATAGGCGGTAGTAGATTCACCAAGATCTCATCTATAATAGGCATTTTTATGTAGGTTGGCCTTGTTATTTCGATTAGACCACGTCGCATCATGCATGTCCTCTAGCTTGTGTTGGATAAGCATCCCTTTATAATTTCTGAGGAAAAAGATCCATCGCATTCTTTTTGTCCATAGGTCAAAGGCATTTCCCCCAAGCCTCTTAATTTTGAAGAGATTACATAGGAGAAAGAGGCCACATTTGCACAATCTAAGTCTCAGAAAAGCAAAATATGATTTTTTGAATTTTTATTAGAAAAATTAATAATTCGTGAAAATTTGGGAAAAGATGCACCAAAAATAGAAAATTAATGCACGAATGTGTGGGGAATAGCTTAAGAGGCTAAAAATGAGGCTTAAGCTCAAATTCCCAAAAAATGTTGAATTTTCTAATATTTGATTTTTTTCTCAAAAAATTGCAGCGCACATCAAAAAACAGAAAGCAAGTGTCTAATGGAAGCTTGTATCAACAAAAGGCCCAATTTTTAATAGCAAATATATCAGAATTTGTATTTTTTTGGGCCAAAAGAATGTATTGTTCAAGTATTCAAGTTTGTAATGGTTTTCAACAAGTTTAATACATGTGCTCCCACTTGAAATGGAAGTCAATCCTGCAAGAAACACCTCCATGTAAAGATTCCAGCTGTATGGAGGCTGGACAAAACTTGTGCAATGGTGCTTGAGACCAGAAGAAGAGGTTCTTCATTATGAAACTCTTTGCGAAGTTGAAATTCGTGTTGAGTTGTGCTTCAGGCTGAAAATCACTTTGTTCACAACTCTTCTATCAGGATGGAATGTGTCTAAGCTTTGGTACGGATTGAAACGCGATGGAGAGAGATTTGGAATGGTACCCTTGGGTGCTCAGAAGCCCCAAGAATAAGGCCAGTGCTGGAGGAGAGAGAATGTAAAGCGAGAGCTGTGCATGCAAATTGATGGAGAAGAGAAGGGTCAATGGTTTTATGAACTGTCTCATGTGCTAGTTTTGAGAGGGGGAACTAATCTTTTATTAATGTGTGAGCTTTGGTCACTTGGGCATGTTCACACATGCCTAATGGCCAAAGGATTAAAATAATGTGCAAGTGGCTATAGGGGCCTCTTAAGTGGGCCAAAAAACCCCAAAACATAAATATCTAGAAAGCTCTTAGTGAGAGCTATCACTTGGAAGTAGTAATGGACAAAAGGAGAGTACTTGAGGCCTTTATCCCCAATAGAAAATAATAAAAGTCTTATATTCAATCCCTTTACAAGACCATCAAAGTAGACAAAGTTCATCACTTGTAACAAAAGTTTGAGGATAGATATGCCCAAGATTTGCCCTAGGCGGGCTAACAAGATATGGTTAAAGCATATCCCTTGACGCAACAAGTTTTGCCATGGAGAATTGTTTGGGCTGGATGGAAGTTGTGATTTTCCACAGGTGCATAATCCATTAAAATCTGAAATCTTGTTGCCCTCATCGTGTTCTAGCCAGCGAAAGTGAGAGAGATGCATTTTGGAAGTGCAGATACATAAAGGGGTAGTGGCAAGAGCCCTTTTTCATTTTAGCTGAATACCCATGCATTTTGGAAGCGCGGATGCATAAAGGGGTAGTGGCAAGAGTTCTTTTTTCATTTTAGCTAGATATCCAGAGGGAACGGATAGACGGAAAAATCCAAAACCAGTCTGCTTGCACACTACTATGTAGAAATACCAGGATATATTTATAATTACCACTTTCTGTTGCAATATATACATATGTAAGATATGTTTGCAATTTATTGTTATTGTTATTGCTGTTGTTGTTGTTGTTCTTCTTCTTCTTCTTCTCCTCCTCCTCCTCCTCCTCCTCCTCCTCCTCCTCCTCCTCCTCCTACTCCTCTGTTTCTGTCTCAGTCTCTGTCTCTGTCTCCTTCCACCCTTCTTCTTCTTCTTCATCTTCCTTCCTACTTTCCTTGTCTTCTTTTTTGTGGTCTTCCTCTGTGTCATCTTCCTCTTCCTCCTCCTCTTCTTTTTCCTCTCCCCCTTCCTCTTCCTCTTCCTCTTCTTCTTCTTATTCTTCTTCGTCTTTATCTTCATCTTGATTATGTCAAGGATGATGATGATGATGTTGTTTGATAACGTGATAATGAGCTTCCATATCATACAAAATCAGCTGTATTAAACTTGTTGAGAAGAAGTTTACTATGCTTAGTACTGAAGAGAAGACTTAGAAAATTGAGAGAGTTGTGCCGGTGTGCATGTTTTCTAGCTCCATTTCTGTAATTAAGGCGTTTTCACATTATAACATTTTAAAGTCCAGGTTAAAAGGAAGAAAGCTGCTCATGCAGGCATGTTTGAGTTGGCGAAAACACCAAATAGGCCTATGATACATATTGGTGGTTGAGCATACCAACTTTGTTGGCTTTTGGTTCTTACACAAAGGAAACTGTCAAGAAGTACATCTCTCTTGCATGCATTGTGAGAGAAGGTGAGAGATCTCCCAAAGTACAATGCATATTACATTTTGTTTGGAGCATTCTAATGATTTGATTTTGCATTTGCCAGTTAAAGAAGCATCAAAAGAAGAGGAGAAATCTGCTCATTACTGTCATTTTCTGTCGTACTTTCAGGCAGCTTTGCTCCCATAAATTGTGCTTATATAAGTTGTTGTATATTGTGTAATAAAACATCTCTGATATATGTAGCCTATGGAGATCGAGCAAAAGACCTCCAACTCTGTATCTTATATGCATAGATGATCCAAGCAAACATTTGCTTGAAAGGGATAGAACAGATTAAACAGTAATTTGGAACAGTGAACCAGCTTATCTTTGTAAAATCCATCATTGAAATATAAGCTAGCAATTCTACTCTTCAACCATTTGCTCCAGTTAAAGCACACAAATATTCCTAGATTTACCTGTCTTCAGACGTCGATAATGTTTGTTTGTTGTACCATCTAATTAATGCAATGAATGATCAGGGTTATCTCGAGTTAATTTTCTTCTTGTATTTTTTTGTCATATACACTAGGTGTCAAGCACAGTTCTTAAATAGAGGTCTCAAAACATCTTTTTGACTAATGTAACATGGCAAAATAAAAAACTGTGATTTTTATCACTTAGTAGATACTTGTATTTCTGTCTGCTATGGGAGAGAATGTATGGTGGGCTGCTATCTGTTCTGTTGGGTGCTTTGGCAGTTGCAGGAGGCTAGGAATGTAGTACTCTTTGATGGCAGAATTTTATTTCTATAAGAACTCCCATGCAAGCTTCTTAAAGTTTCAAACATTTATTCAACAGATGCTCTATCTATTGACCAAGGAAATCATATAGTTCAGTTCACTGATCACATTGTGTGTGATTTTACAAAGGCCGTTGAATATTATTTCCAGAAGACTTTGTTCTTTTACAAAGGGGGGGGGGGAGAGAGAGAGAGAGAGAGAGAGAGAGAGAGAGAGAGAGAGAGAGAGAGAGAGAGACTTGGTTTTATGGTGGGCCATCATCTGCACCATCTCACACACTATAAGTATAGGTATGCAGTGTGCACATTGTAAACTCTCTAATGTTCATTGTCCACGATATAACAACTCACAAGTCGCGAGAGAGAGAGAGAGAGAGAGAGAGAGAGAGAGAGAGAGAGAGAGAGAGAGAGAGAGAGAGAGAGAGAGAGAGGAAAGAAAGTGTTTGTGTCTATTAGAAGGCTTTTGTCAATCAGGAAAGATAGAAGTGCTGAAAAAATTGGTAAAGCAGATATAAATCTCCATAGTATGCATGTGGAGATGTAATGAAAGTGGGGTGGGTGTACGGAGTGCTATCTCTATGATAGTCTATATGCAAAAGGATAGTACAAGTATAAGAATGCATCTGAGGGATTTAACTAGCTCCATCCTATATTGTGGGCGAGTGTAGGATGCAGTACATAGGTAGAGGTGGAGTCAAGGCTGCCCAGATCGCTGCAGCAGGATCAACCATCATCTGGGATCATCTCCCCTCCATTGCACAATAGCCATGAGCCTGGATCTCTGCAATCTGTTCAGTGAAGTATCAGGGCCTACCCTCGAGCTATGAGGCATGTAAGTATCCATGTAGCATGGTAACTAGATGACCCACCCGCTAGTATTTCTAAGAACTGGTCTCAGTACTGTGATAGTCTTGATCCCATGTATGGTGTGAGCCATTTCTGACTAATGTAAAGCTGCCAGAGATTCTATCTGAGCACAGCATTCATCTCACTAAAGGTGTGTGTGTGTGTTGCAGGTGGTGGTGGGGGGGGGGGGGGGGGGGGGGGGGGGAGAGAGAAAGAGAGAGAGAGAAAGAGAGAGAAAGAGAGAGAGAGAGAGAGAGAGAGAGAGAGAGAGAGAGACTTATATCTATGTGTTCCTATTATAATATGGTTTAAATATTTATAGTCTCCTTCATTTGGGAGTTCCAATGAACAAAACACTTTTCTAGTTCGGCATGTATCAAGTGATAGTCTTTTAGTGTGGTAAAGAACTTGATTTCATCGTACATGAACCATGATGGCCTTGAGACTTGATTGTGATCTTCAATTCACAAACAAATCGAGACTTGACCATCTTGATACACGTCATGACTGGACATATAATATGTATTTAGGGATATCTTATAAGTGATGCTTCTGTCTTTTATTTTAAGTTTAAAAAAAGGGTGCTTGACCCTTCTGTGAGCGTCAGTTGATTGACTTGTTGTTGCTTTCCTGACCCTTACCTTTAGTGCAACATGTCCAATGGTTGATCAAATTGGTAAATGAATACTTTCAAATTCAATGCTCAGCTATTTAGCTTCGCAATCCGTCACCATTATTAGTCTCTCATGTATATCATCTACTAGTTAATTCAATCGGCAAGATGAGAACCTTGAAAGCACACATTCGTCTTCGGCTCTTTTCAAAGTTTAGCTCTTAAATGTACACAGCCAGTTAGAGATTTTCAATTTCCTTCCCGATAAGACGTGTAACATAAACAAACCACACCATCCACATAAGTCAAAATCAATAACAAAAAATGAAGTGGCAACCTTGTTAGTCGATTAAAACAACGATATTACCTATGAAAATTCTATCATGAAGTAGAAGCACAATTGCTGATCCTGCGCACATATATAATACAAACCAGTTACTGCGCAGAATTTTCAAGTCGCACAAACACTATTCGCATCAATCACGAGTCAAAGAAAGCTGAGGCTAAAATCTTCGATGGTAGGAGGTGTTTAGAAACACCCAAATGTAAAGAGATAACACAATCTAGCCGCCAAATCCATAGAGAGTTCTTCCTTGACGCTTCAAAGCATAAACAACATCCATGGCAGTAACAGTCTTTCTGCGCGCGTGCTCTGTGTAGGTCACAGCATCTCTAATTACATTTTCGAGAATGATCTTAAGGACACCTCGAGTCTCTTCATAGATGAGACCGCTGGTACGCTTAACACCTCCCCTGCGAGCGAGACGCCTGATAGCAGGCTTTGTAATACCTTGAATGTTGTCGCGGAGGACCTTGCGATGTCGCTTAGCACCACCCTTACCAAGACCCTTTCCTCCCTTGCCGCGTCCTGACATACCTGCGCAAGCAGACGATCAACAATGAGTATCGTGCTGTAAGGATGCTGCAGATTTAGTTTTAGCTCGACGTAGGAGACGCGTGCCATTCCGCTACATTTATACCTCTGATCGATCTGTCCCTCGGATCGACACTCGGATCTCCCTAGCCGTTCGATCGGCTCAAAACTTTTTCACGCCGTTGAATTTCTGGATTCTCTCGATGGGTTCAGATGGGGCAGGAGTAACCCTGTTTCCACATTAGCTCCACAATAGTTGTTTGAGACTTTAGAGACCCTCCTCATATAGATTTAGAGCGCTCTCTCAAAGTACAAAAGTAGAAGTAACATGGAAAATGTCATTAGGAATAAAGAAACACAAAATGGAGATGCTCTTTTAGAAATGAGCTACAATAGATAAACAAATGGAAATATGAAAGAGTAGGAGACGATTTCTTCACCACCCCCTTTGTAGCTCCATTTTGGGGATGTTGAATGTTGTAGAGGTCTACCAAGTACTAACGCAAAACTAGAGTTAAATCCTTTGTGAATAGGTGTACTGAGTTCTCCTACAAAGTGCACTACTCCAAAGAGATATCACAAGACGAGATCTCTTGGATGAAATGGTTGTGGATCTTGATGTGCTTTGTCCAAGCATTAAACACTAGATTCTTGGACATCCAAAGTAGACTTAATGTCAATGTGGATGCGTGTAGGTGATTCTTGCAAAAAATCAATCTTAAAAAATGAATAGAAAAGCCAATCAACTTCACAAGCTACAAAACATGATGCTCGAAAGTTGGCGCTTGTGGATGAAAGTGTTGATATATTTAGGTAGTGATGTGTGTGAACACACTAGGACCGTTGGGGCATTTTTTTTCCCTCTTTAGGAGGTTTTTTTCCCCCGGCTTGTAAATACGCCTATAGCCCTAACGGGTCACTTATCTTTGTACATTCTAGTGGTAATACATTCAATATTGTGTATTGTGCTCCAAGCTTCTTCTTCTTCCTTGTGCTCTTCGCATGCTTTCGCAGACCTCAAACTCCAACAATTGGTATCAACGTAGGTCTCCACTTCATCTAGGGCGTCATTGACACCCCTCCGATCACAGTCTCAAAATCGTGATATGAGCTCGTTTCAGCCTCCAAATGCACTATTGTAGTGCTTATGTAGGTGATTTTGTCTTTTTGTGCCAAGCATATATACAAGTTTCGGTTCGTCAGTATAAGCGTCTCAAAGTCTGCTATAGGTTTAGCAAAAATCGGCAAGGTAATTCTGTTCAACTTTTTCAGATACAGTCATTTTTCTGCATCAAAGTATTTAAGTCAATGGCCATGGCTAAAAGCAATGATGTATTCCGTATGTTGGCTCTTGAGGATAAGTTGGATGGTACCAATTATACATTATGGGCTTATATGATGTGTCATGTATTGGTTGTAAAAGGACTGTGGAATATTTTGCAGGGTGTTGAAAAACATCCTATTACACTTGCAAACATAGTTGTTGAAGGTGATGTAGACGGCATTGAAGATGACGATATTCTTCATGTTGTGGTTCCTATTGCACCTATTGTAGAGCAAATTTGTTGGGATGGTATAGATGCTCACCCATATGCATTGATAGCCTTGTCTATCAAACATGCCATTATTCCTCACATTCCCTCTTGCAGAACATCTACGGATGCTTGGGATACACTTACCACTTTATAACAGGCAAGGAATGAGGCTCGTGTCGCTTACCTTTGAAAACAATTGGAGAGTGAGCACACGAATGAAGGAGATTCCATGGACAGTTTTTTGTAGAAGATCAAAGATTTGAAGGAACACTTGATTTGTGTTGATGAAGTCTTGCCTAACAGTTCACTTGTGTAGGCTGTTCTGAATGGTCTTCCCAATTCATATCAGAGTTTTGCTTCTACTCTTCATTTGATGAGAGGCAATCCAAATGCCTTAACATTTGAGGATTTAGTCTCTGTTCTGTTGTAGGAAGATCACTCTAGGCAGAATCAAAATGGCTAGTGTAGACTTTGCATGACAACAAACTAGATGCACCTCTGTCATATTGTACTTGTTCTAGCTCTCATAGTGCTTCTTTTAGAGCAAGAAGCAACCTATTGTGGCCACTTCTAGTTATGAGGCTGACTATAGGACAGCTTCCAGAGTGATTGTTGAGTGTGTGTGACTCGGACGTCTCATGGCTAATTTGGGTGTTGGTCAGTCTTCTGCCACCACCATCTTCATTGATAGTCAAAGCACATTTGGAGTTGCAAGGAACCCTGTGTTCCATGCTCACACTAAGCACATTGAGGTGCACTATCATTATGTCAGGGGGAGGTTCTCTGTCGGAGAGATTAGTTTGGCATATGTGCCCACATAGAAGAACATTGTAGACCTTTTCATGAAGGCTCTGTCTAGGGAGAAGTTTGAAGCTTACCACAAAGCTTTGGGCTTACTTCGTTTTGTGGATTGATTCTGCATAGCTTGGCAGTTCCTTATACATGAGTGCCAGCTCCTTGTTCACCCCATCACTCCCAGGGGGGATTTCTTGATACATTTAGGTAGTGATGTGTGTGAACACACTAGGACCATTGGAGCATTTTTTTCCCTCTTTAGGAGGGTTTTTTTTCCTAGGCTTGTATATATGCCTATAGCCCTAATGGGGCACTTATCTTTGTATATTTTAGTGGTAATACATTCAGTATTGTGTGTTGTGATCCAAGCTTCTTCTTCTTCCTTGTGTTGTTCGCGTGCTTCCATAGACCTCGAACTCCAACAGAAAGTGCAATCGTCAGCTTCTTCTTCCTTGCCAAAGAGATATATCATGAGCCAAGCAAGAACATATATCCTGAAGTGGAACATAAAAAATCTAAATCTTCAACCCAATTTGGATTTGAATAACTAATGGGATTGATGCCCCCTTTGTTTGTACCAAAGACAATGATGTTGGGTAAGATCCAACTACCGCAATAACCTCCAAGTTGTTTGCCAATGGGTTTGACAAGGTTGATGGGAGATTAGATTGAGAACACCTACTACATAGGAGATATTTGGCCTGATGTTGACTAAGAAAAGTAAAGAGCCAACAAGTTGTCAATAATCATGCATATCAATTAATGGGGTAGTATCCTCAAATGTATGCTTGGTGCTAGGATCTAAAGATGTAGAAATGCAGTGACATTAGTCCATTTTATATCTAGAAAGCAAGTCAAAACAATATTTTATTTATGAATGAACTATACCTTTGTGTAGCTACCAAGTTGCAATGCCAAAGTAAGTAATGTAATAGATCAAGATCTATCATATAATATTCATGATGAATATAGTATATAAAAAATTATATATGATCTAACATAGATCCATTCAAGAAGAGTTCATCTACAGATAGTGTGAGAATAGCAATGCTTGTATCCTTCTGATAGATGGCATCTATAGATTCGATGAAATTGATGGTTTTCAAGGAAGGCATCAATCTTATGGTACCATGCGTGAGGTGCTTGGTTCAGTTCATAGAGTGCTCTGTGAAGTAGATATACTTAATCTTATTTTCCTTTGACCTTGAAACCTTTAGGTTTCTAGATGTACACATCTTCTTGAAGATCACCATTTAGAAAAGCACTCCTAACATCTAAGTGATATATTGGCCACTTGAAGTGAGCGGATAATGCAAGCATTGTGTGAATGGTCATAAATCTCACGGTTGAGTCAAAGGTTTCTTCATAGTCAATGCCTTGTGTTTGTTTGTATCCTAGCTAGCAAGCAAGCTTTATACTTGTTTATGGATCCATCCCAGTTATGCTTCACCTTGTATCTCCACCTAGCTCCAACAATGTTGATTGGATGGCCTAGGATTAAGAGTCCAATTTTTGTTGTGTTAAATGGATTGGATCTTAGATCTCATGGCATCTTCCCATTTAGGTTATCCTTTAGCTTCTTTATAAGTAGATGACTCAAGTATCTCTTGAATTTTATGCATTACTACATAGTTGACCAAATTACTATACTCCCTTTGTTGCTTTTCCATAAGTCTTTGATATCTTTTGGGTTGTGGAGAAGTTCTAGCCTCTGAATAACCATGATAAAACAAACATACCTTCTTTATGCCCATGAAAAATTAAAAATTTTCTACACCAATCTTGAAATGTGTGCCATCTTCTTGTGTTGTGGTACCTCACCCCATGAACAAGATTTTCATCTTTAGTTTGCATATTTTGAAGTAGTATCATTTGGAGGCGTTGGAGTTTGTGCCACAAGAGCTCAAGCTATTACTCAACCAGCATATCATGTAGAGGTGATTCATCAAAGTCCTCTAGTATGGGTAGGGTCCATGGGTTGGTGGATGAAATATTGTTGTAGAACATAGAAGTAAAATATATCATTATAAAAAAAGGAAGGAAAAACCTTGGAAATTTAAAAAGGTAGAGAGCGTTTTTTGGTAAAAGTAAATAGTATAATTTAGTTGTAGTGATACATTGCATGCATATAATATAGTGGACATAGCTCTTCAGTTTTGTGGGTTAGATGGTGGGTTCAAATCCCACCCTTGGTGAAATTGGTATTCCATGTTGGCAATTTATTGGTTTAAGAGGTTCATGTGTAGCCAATGCTACCAACATAGCCTTGCAACCATGGACATTAAGGTTTCCAAGGAGCTCCAAGGTGATTCCAATCTTTATGCCTTTATCGTAAGCCATGGAGTAACTGAAAGTTGAAGCCCTTGCCTATCCTTTTACATGTCTTCGAAACATGGATGAATAATCCCTAGAAAACAAGAACATGTTGGAACATGAATGAACAATAGGGACAAGTTCCAAAATTCCTCTACAATGATACTTCCAAGCTTTGACACCACTATTCAAGGATTCAAGGATTTGCAAACATACCTACACAAAGAAAATATAGATATAGGAACACATAGAAACAAAGATACACAAAAGATAGAGATAGTACACAATGTTGGGTACAATCTCCCCCCATGCAATGGCAAAAAAGTTCTTAGAGTATGTGTATTTTTAGAATATGATTTTCATCAGATCCAAATAAAGAGGTTTCAGTACATGCAGGCACTTATAAAAGTGGACTCATGATGCAAATGTTTCTTTCTTTTATGTCATCCTTAGCTTTACTTACAAAAGTTTCTTTCTATAGTGATCCTTATTTTCAAAATTCTATTTCAAAGCTAACTAGAGTTAAGACTCTAAGTGGGTTTCTATTTAAAAAATATATGGAAAGTATAATATCTCCAATCACATCCAAATGAATCCATGCCCTCATGAACCTTCGCCTACTAGATCAAAACATAAAGCACCTTAGATCCTCATATTTAATACACATAATGCAGCTAGGAAGGTCACTACTATGCACTAAATAAAGATAAATTAAAACCCTATAATTCAATATTCAATAACTAGTAATAGAACTCTTCACATCTAGCTAATACATGGGCCAATGAAAGCTAGTGATGAGTGCTAGCATGCTACAAATAATAGTGAAGACATTCATAGCAGCAAATGCTTCCTCTTAAATGATGTCATGCTTTTGTTTGTATATCTTAGTCACCAAGTGAGCTATGCACTTGTCCAGAGTACCATCCAATTTACATTGGACTTTGCATATCCACTTAACCCTAATAACTTGATGATTAGTTGGTCTAGGTATAAGAGTCCAAGTGCCTTTAGAAGTGGAGGTTCCTTGTATTTCTTGAATACATTGCATATTGAAATTGATTAAGTATGATTGCTCTTTGTCTTCTTTTTCCTAGATTCATTAGAACTACCATGGTTACCATGAAGTACTAGCCTCTAAATAGGATGTTCGAATCAATTGAACCCTCCTCTTAAGAGTAGATGGGAGAATATTGGGTCTCAGTCTTGGATGTATACTTAGAGTGTTCATCAAAAATTACATCTTAAAGATAGTGATTGTATGATGCTCAAGAGCATAGAGATGATACACCTTTGAGTTATCATTATATTTGATGAAAATGTGCTTTTTATTACTCTCACTTTGAAATTCCTTTCATTATAAGTGTCACTTTTACATGCTCACCATATTATTTTGTACTTGAAGGCAAAGTAGTGTGTTGCTAGATAGCCAACATGACCTCAAGGTACATTAGGCATATGTGGATGTGCTTGAAAGCACACCTCCATGCCCTCTTGTGCAAAGAAGTATTTCTTAATAGTTGACACACTTACACTTCACTTTGTAGAAGTACAATGCACACTCGTATTTTAAACTTCTATTTGTTTCATCTTGTGCAACATGTTTATTATTTCAAGTGGTGATGTCGCCAAAGGGGTCCCATCAAATTTTCCAATATCAATATTGGTTTACAGTCATCAACATCATCATGAGCAACAAAAATGATTTTAATCACTACCCACTATAATATATAAAAACCAATTTTTTTCCATGTAATGCTCCATTTTGTGCGAGCTCAGGATTCTCAAGCTTGAGGAGCTTAGATAGAAATGTGCCTACCAATTTTCATATTTCTTGGACATCGTTTGATACCATAAAAGTAGCATATGGTTAAATTTTTAACTAGACTGACCATTAGATGTGAAACTCATCACTTCACCTCAAAAATTATAAATAGAGCTAGAAAGCTCATTTTTGGGGAGAGCTTTTGGAGTTAGTTAATTTTGAGGTGTGAGCTTTGTAAGAGATCTTTTGTACATTGGATAACGAACATAAGTTTTTCTCCTTCCATTATCTCTCCTTTTGCCTCTTCAATCTGTGTGTGCACTAGTGTGCTTCTCACCTTCACCTTCACATACATCAGTATTCACGATCTTCATATCATCCTTACATCTCCACAGATTGAGAGTTAAGGAGGTGGAGCTCCTCAATGTGATACTCATCCTTGTCTAGAGCAACACAATGCGACACTTATATGTGTCTTGAAAGCTTTTTGTCTTGTGGGTAAGAAGATCCATAATGAGACTGCTAGACCTCCAGTACTCCGAACGATATTGTACTTGATAATGATTTAGATGATATGTATGCCAAGTTTTTCTTGTTGGCCGAGTTAAAATAGGTATTTGAGGCACTTGGTGTGTGAACTATGTTTTCATGGAGTGCCATGGTTAGTGTGTGTGTGTGTGTGTGTGTGTGTGTGTGTGTCGAGCATGGCTACTTTGATAAAGCCCTTGTATATTATGAGCAAATGCAAAAAGATCATATTTTTATGGATGTTGTAACCTATGTTTGTATGTTGAAAGCTTACAACAATCTAGATTCTCTTGCAAATGGCGAACTAATACATGTAGAAATAGAAAAAGCTTCAGATATCTAAAAGTAATTTGCTTGTTGGAAAAACCTTGGTGGACATGATATGTTGAACATGAACATGGTGAGGAAGCACGGAAGTGTTTTGAATAGATGTAGCTTAGTGATCTCTCTCCTTCACTAGCTAGATTTATTTCTAGAGTAAAAGCTTATGGTATGGTGTGGTTACTATTAAAGGGTGAAGAAGTCTACAACGAGATTGAAAAATGGGGTTTGATTGAGGACAATCACACAATCAACAACTACTTCTTTTATGTCTTTAAAGTTCCAATCCTTGTACATTGCCTGCCAGCTATTTGATAGAATTCCAATGCATGATGTTGTGTCATGAAGTACACTTATTGCCATGTACACTGAGCATGAGCTTGGTGAGGACACACGATTGTTTCCAGAATGTTGTTTCTCTTGTTTTTTGTTTGAAAGCTTATGGATACATAGATGGCATTGATAAGGGTAGAGAAATACATGTTGAGATTGAAAGACAAGTACTAATAGAAGGATGTGAAGTGCTAGGAAATGCCGTGATCAATATGTATGCAAATTCTAGTCTAGTTTCCTTTGCAAAGCAAGTATTTGATGATTTTCCAAATCATGATGTGGTCTCATGTCAAGATATGCAAACATTTTGTAAAAGAGAATGTTTTTCATGTTTTTAGTGAGATGAAAGGTGTTGGAGATAGACGTCTACCGAAGCACGTGAACAGCATAAGGAAGGAGAAGAAGCTTGGAGCACAACACACAATACTGAATGTATTACTAGAGAATGTACAAAGATAAGTAGCCCATTAGGGCAATAGGCATATATACAAGCCGAGGGAAAAAAACCTCCTAAAGAGGGAAAAAAGTGCCCCGGTGGTCCTAGTGTGTTCACACACATCACTACCTAAATATATCAACAAATCCCCCTTGGGAGTGATGCGATGAACAAGGAGCTGGCACTCATGTATAAGGAAGTGCCAAGCTATGTGGAAATCACTCCACAAAAGGAAGTAAGCCCAAAGCTTTGTGGAAAGCTTCAAACTTCTCCCTAAGCAAAGCCTTCGGTAAAAGGTCTGCAATGTTCTCCTGAGTGGGCACATATGCCAAGCTGATCTCCCCAACAGAGAACCTCTCCTTGACATAGTGATAATGCACCTCAATGTGCTTAGTGCAAGCATGGAACACAGGGTTCCTCTCAACTGCCATTGCGCTATGACTGTCAATGAAGATGGTGGTGGCAGAAGATTGACCAACACCCAAATCAGCCATAAGGCGTCTGAGCCACACACACTCAACAACTGTGAAAGCTCGCCTATACTCAGCCTCACAACTGGAACTGACCACAGGTTGCTGCTTCTTACTCAACCAAGATATACATGAGCTACCAACCATGAAGCAAAAGCTACTAGTGGACACACGAGTGTCAGATTCTCAGTAGGTGTATGTGGATCTATGTATGGCTTCACCTCACTACCACTAACCAACCCCCAAAGACCCTTTCCCATGAGGAAATTAGAGATTCTAAACTTCCAAGGTTGGTAATTGTTGTTTTCCATCTTCTCAATCTGAGTATTATACTCTCCCATTGTGTATGAGAATATATGTGGATCCTAATCCCTCCTTGGATTGTGATAGATGTGAGAAAGAATGATATGTTACCTTCCCACAAGAGTTTCCACTTGTCGTGAACTTTCGACGATGATAGAAGCTCCCCCTTGCTTCAAATCCTTCTTCAAATCTTGTTGGTCTTTGCTTCAATCCTTTGCTCTCAAGCAACTTCAAGGCCTCTTCTTGATGTCTTCAATGCTCAATGATGAGCTCTAATACCACTGATGGAGTATATCCACTCTTAGTTGCAGTAGAAGAATGATAGGACCTTCCTAGGACCAAACAGTTCACTACCAGAGTCCACCAAAAATTGAATTGCTCTCTGGACCTGAGGACTGAACTTATGAAATTTTGTACAGTAAAAATAGACTCTAAGATTTCCAACGATCCATAGATCACTCAATTTTGAGAATGTGATCTATGTTAACCTCCTTGTACAAGACAGACCAAAATCTGCCCAAACAGATAGCTATCACTTATGTGTACCTCTTCACACACATATGGTGGGAATATGCAGAGATAGAAGAGATAGCTTCCAAGCTCAATATCCACAAGAATAAGTAATATTTGATATTAAGATTACATTCAAAAGAAAGCTTACAACAAGAGCTTTAAGATGAGCTATCTTGCGCATGAAACGGACAACTATAGAAAGACATATATGCAATACAAAATCTCAGCCAAAGTGAAAACTTCAGCAAGCAAGGGGCTATCTTAGCTAGGGGATAGCTTAGACCTGGAGTATACACTCCCAATGAGAGCCTAAAGGTGCACAAATGAAGCTTGAGGAGGCCACGACCTTCTTCCAAGCTATTGCTTATATAATACTCTAAAAGTTGGTGTAGAATTTGAATTCAAATCATGCCTCCAAAATTCCCCACTTTTCTCAATCAAGGTAGATGGAATCTTGAGCTAAAAAAGTCATGGAAAAGTGGTTGTAGAATTTACCAAAAAGTGAAATGATGTGGCACTTGAGTTAAGCCTTGGTTCACACACATTTGAGCTTGCACATCTCTAACAGTAAAGCATCCAATTTCAATGTTAATTTATGACAATTTCATTGCTACACATTATAAGGGATCAAGGGCCATCTATCTTTGAAGAGGCAAAAGACACAAAAGAGTGAGAAAAGCTACGAGGGAGGAATTCAAAGCATTAGCGGATGAAAATACTTGAGCTCTTGTACTAAAGCAAGAAGGAATGAAGGTAATTGGTAATAAATGGGTATATAAAGTGAAAGAAAATATCATGGTGCAATTGTTAGGTATAAAGCAAGGCTAGTGGAAAAAGGGTCTACCCAATCATATGGGATAGACTATGAAGAAACCTTCAGCCCTATTGCCAAATTGAACATCATTGGAGTTAGCTACATCAAGGCATTGGCTTATCTATCATTTGGTTGTGAAAAATGCATATTTTGAACAGTGATTTGTAGGAAACAATGTACATATCACAACATCTAGCATTTGAAGACTCCAAGTATCCATATTTTGCATGTAAGGTTAGGAAAGCTTTATACGGCCTCAAGAAAGCACTTAGGGATTTAAATTCGAGGCTTGTGGAGTATATTTGTAGGCATGGATATAAACCAAGTGATGTAGATCCTTCTTTAAACCTCAACAAAAGAAAACAAGGTGGCTTACATATGCATGTGTAGATGAATCAATTAAAACATGAAGTGATGATTCACATATCAATTCCATCAAAGCAAAGCTTGGAAATGATTTCATGGTCTCTAACCTTGGAACTCTTAAATACTTTCTTGCTATTGAAGTAATCTAGGAAAAGGATGGTGTATACTTAGCACAAAGAAAATATATGCTAGATGTGTTGTATAAGCATGGGATGAGTGGATGTGAGCCACTCACACAACCTATGGACCCAAATACAAAGCTTTGTGTAGGAGAAGGACAACCACTGAAGACATTACATCATATAGAAGCATTGTTAGAAGTTTAAATTATGCTATAGTTACAAGGCTAGAGTTAGCATATGTTGAAGATGTATTATTTCAACTTCCTAATGCACTTCCTAATCCTTATTTGAATACAACAAGAAGAGTAATTAGGTACATTAATCATACAATCAACCAAAGAATATTCTACCCATACAAAGATGAAGAAAAAACTAAAGCCATCGATGATGCACATTGGGCTATCTCAAAGGAGGATGAAAGGATTATATTAGGTTATGTGTTTATGATAGGCTCAAGAGTGATCTCTTGGATGTCCAAGAAGAAACCCAACTTTATGTTCTAAAGAAGCTGAATATAGAGCATTAGCCCTTTCTACATATGAGATCATGTGGCTTAAGAAGTTGCTCGAGGATTTGGATGTGCATAGTGAAGATTTCATCTTGTTGCAGATAACATTTCAAGCATTTACCTTGAAAATAATTCAATGTATCAAGACCAATCACACATAGGTCCACTATCACTTCATCAGAGAGAAGGTTCTAGCCAAGGTCGTGGACATAAATACATCATCACTAAGGAGTAGGTGGATTATGAACAAGTTCATGGATCCAACCAAGTTGGAGAAATTTAACAACTTTGGAACATAGTGGTAGATGTAGATTGAAGACCCATGGGCTCTTCTACTTCACAATCTACTGTCACAAATGGAGCTTCTTCTTCAAGTATTGTGGTAACTCCTTCTCCACCTATGTTGGAAAACAATGTCACATCAGTCCAAAATCAATTTAGGGCAAAAACCCTAATTTTGGTACTTAGTCATTTTTGGCACAAAAATGGGTAAATTTTTATGAGCCTATCTTGTAGAGCTTGAAGAGAGATTTCCAATGGTATATGACATGCAGTCATCAGAGATCAGATTTGGGAGAAAACCCTAACCCTAATTTTTTTGATTTAGGGTTTTGACCTCATATGATAGCTCTAGGCATGAGGATCATAAAAATGTTGTCAGATCATTCATCAGGTAGTCAGAAGTGTGAAAAAGCAGGTCAACAAGCTATTTTTAAAGTTAGCTAAAAGCAACTTTAAAAATAAAGCAAACTCAATTAAAAAATAGCAATTAAATAATTTAAAAGCAAAAAATCAGCTTTTTGTGGAAAAAATTCACCCTAGCTTTATTTTTTATCGCTAGAAGTTTGGAGGGCTATATAAACAGTGCCTTGCGTCACTTTTAGAGTTATCCTACACCAATTGCAACGCTAGCCTTCGTCCCTCAGTAGAGGTGGTGCTCTAGCACACATGGGGTAGCCATGGTGCATTCTAGGAGCATGTTGAGGAGCAGCTATGGAGTTCTTCTTGGAGAAGAGTGTGCTCACACTCTTGATTATGGAGAGGACTTGCCCATCAGCAGCTTGGTGGTGTGGATAAGCCATCTACATAATGTATTTGAAGATTGTCTTCTACAAGAAGATCTCAGTGTACTTCAAAGATATTGGATGGAGGTTAACATAAGATTTGCATCTTATGTTAAGGATTCAGGTACATATTCTCTTTATGCACACAGGTACTACTTGGAATTTATGGAGGCAGTGGCATCCATATCAAGAGGAGTCCTATTCGGCATATCTAAAGGAGAATTAGTACATGCATGCTACATACATTCAGATGAGGTGTTAGAGAAGGTGTGTTCACATGAGTATGAGGATTTCTGGCAGCAACATCTTAGAAATCTATGCTAATTCTGTAAGTATGTGATCTTTCACACAATCTGATTTAGGGTCTTCCATAGCCTAAAATCAGATTAGGATTTGTTGAATATCAGTTTCCAACTGATCTTTCCTCTTTTTGTCACTCATATACACTCTTCTACAACCTATCAGGTCATACATCTCATACATATTCAGAAATCTGTTCCTACATCTGAATATTCTTGTAATTTTTGTACATTCACTCATCCATCTATTTTTGTTCACATAGACTGGTTAAGATTTTGACTCCCACATTGTAAATTGACATTTGTATATATGATAGTGTGAGTAAGCAGTGGCTTACGTAACACTTTACACATGTTGTCTAATCTTTCTCTATCTTTGTCTCATCATTTGTATGATTAAGTGTGGTATGTTCATGTTTTGTCAATATTGGAAGATTGTTGGATTCTATATTGTAGATCCTGGACCTATGGAACCATGGACCTGTGGTATTAGTTATGGGCCTACTAAATTTCCAACATTTGGTATGAGAGCATCCAGGCTCTCAGATTCCCACGTTCCCAGACTCTCAGGTTTACAACATATGATATAAAAGCATCTTCTAACATTTGACATTTAACATACACACTTAATTTGGATGAGTAGAGATTTGATAATTAGACAATTCAGTCACGTGTTTATTCATCAGTGTGGAGTATGAAGATTTGTTAACATCCAAATACTTTTGGAAATATGAAAATACTTTACATAAGTATTGCTTGAAGACCAAGACTTGATGAAGAGAAGGCTACTTCAAATTCAAGGAAAAACAATGGTTTGGAGAAGATGAAGGAACCAGATCAACATCAAATCATAGGTATCAGTTTCTACTATCAGATTATCATTTGCACGTCATATCTTAGAAGAGCAGTTATGAAGAGATTTGAAGGATTAAAGAAGTGATTTTATACACTTTCATTTTTTGAAAGTAAAAGCATTAGCTACATCAAAACAGGTATCTAGAGGTTGTTCTTGACAGTCTTGATAAGATCTCTTTCTTGGCAAGAAAGCTCATCTAAGAAGACAAATTTGGAGATCAGATCAGTTTTGTTTTCAGCCAACCTTGTGTGTAAGTTGGTTGGAAGTTCTTATCTAGGTACAAAATCTGATCTAGGTACATTAGAAAGGTAATTCCATATTCAGACAACTCAAGGTAAAAGGTTGGTGAATTCAGTCATATCAGTCACATTTGAAGCAGAGTTTTGATTTAGAGATATGAGGAGATGGTAAAACATGATTCTATATTCACTTCCATTTATATACCATGTTTGTTTTGTTTCTTACTCTTAGCACTAGAGGAAGAGAAAAATTCATTTGAAGAAGTTAAGAGTGCTTGCTACTTCAACATGAAGAGAACAAAAGGTATTTGAAGAGAAGTTTGAAGATGTTGACATCATCGGGTGGAAGAACGATGCAGAAGAAGAAAGTCTAACAATTCCAAAGGAAAAGTAAGACTTCCTTTTCTCCTATATTTTCCATATAACTTTCCTACTTTATTCTCTACACCCAAAGACAAGTCTACAAGAACATCTTGTGAAGAAGAAAGTCTAAAGAAGAAGCAGTTTCTTGTTTTGCACTATACTTGGTCATGTTTTAGTAGATTTTGACAAAGAATTGCATTGAGAGAAAGAAAGGCAGCTTATATATTTTGAGTCATATGTGTATGAGTTATGTATAAGTTGAAGATTTTGAGCAGACAGCTATATGTTCCCTCAAAGAATTCTTGAAGTGTCAATTCAAAGCTACTTGGTATATGACAAGTTACAGAGATTCTTCTTGATTTGACTCTTGAGGTAAAAGAGTATTTGTAGCAGATGTTGGAGACTTGGAGTGAGGTTTTGTGCTTGAAAAACGTACCTCATATTCTGTATATTTAGTATATTCAGAAAATTCAGAGTTTTTCATGATAAAAAATCAAAAAAATCAGTATTTTCAGAATTTTAGTGTTTTCAAAAAAATCAAAATTTTAGAATTTGCAGGAAAATTATGAAATTTCAGTATTTTCAAAAAATTTTAGAAATTTCAATATTTTGAGAAAATTCAAAAAATTCACGAAAAGTCAAATTTTTGTGTTGTACCAGTCAGTTGAAAATCTACTTCCTATGATTGTCTTATTTTTTGGATACATGCTTGTATTCAAAAATGTGTTCCATCAAATCCTATCACTTGATTGAGAAGTGGAGTTAGCCAAAGAAAGTCAAGTAGATACTATCACATTTCACCCAGGAAGAATATGAAAAGATAAAGTATCAACTTGCAACTTTTGGAGTTCTCAAGGTGAGAGTTTGTCCACTCATGTTTCAAGTAGGAGTTGTAGATTCTTGGGAAAGATTTGGTTAAAGAAATGTTTTACAACTTTATGTGAGAATCATGGACACTTAGAGACATTCAGGTAGCAAGTCAAACATTTAGTCATGAAGGTTTGATGAGAGCAGATTCTACACAGGTATTTTGTTAGAGAGATCTTGATAGATCTTGAATGATCTTAAAGATCTTGAGCATTTATGAGTCAATTGTCTATCCTTTGTTTGAAAAGTTCTTATCATTGGAAGAAGTAAGTCAAAGATTCAAATTCTATGAGATTTGTGTGGTAGAGAAAAAGAAGAAGATACTTGTTATGTTGTAGAAGATTATGGATCCTAAAATTTTGTTTCAGATACAGGTATTGATCACTGAAGATCAGATTTATTGAAAGAAGGAAGACGTTCCAGATTTCATAAAGTCTGATATAATTTGAAGAATTTTGGATACTAGTATTAAATCATCCAAGGGGGTGATGAAACATGAAGACTTATTTTCAGCCATATGTAAAAGAATGCAGAGTCATACCTACAGGTGTATTCCTATAGGCTATATCAGGTATTCCTATATTTCCTTTGTCAGTTTCTCTTTATGTTCCAGCTTTGAAAGAAGAAGGAAGAAGGAGAATATCTCGAGAAAGTTCCTGTTCAGGAGAAAGTTCTAGAGTTCTATTGAAGAGAAACTTGATATTTCAAAGAGGTATGTTTCAGAGGTGCGCACATACATGTTTATACCAAACTGTGGAGGAAACATGTATGAAAGAGGATGAAGACAAGATGACATCATAAATATGAAATTTTGAGACTCATGGGTTGAGTTGAGTTGAGTTGAGTATAGTCAGAGATGAACCAATAGTGTTCATAATACATTAAGTTGTGAGTTGTTAGTCACAAGTCCCAGGATTCAATTTCTAATTTTGTTTAGTGTATCTACATGACACAACAGAAATACGTTGAGAAACCTTTTGTAAGGTAAATGCAAATATGTGGATTCTAGTGTATGTTTACAAGTTTGAGAAGACAGGAGATAGCAGGTTCAGAATTAGTTCATGTTACATATGTTGTCAAGCAGTGATTTCTTCATGGATACACTATTGGATATCTAGTTTGCATATTTTCTCAGGTATTATGGTTCATATTCAGCAAATTCACTTTTGAAGAAGATTTTTGAAGAAAAGGATTGAAGGTCAATTCGGGAGTACAAGTTTGAAGTTTATGACAGTTTGCATATGAATGAAGTTGTACATCTAGTTCAGTTTGTACCAATATGACATTACAAGGGGGATTGTTGGAAAACAATGTCACATCCGTCCAAACTCAATTTAGGGCAGAAGCCCTAATTTTGGTAGTCATTTTTGGCACAAAACTGGGTAAAATTTTTATGAGCCTATCTTGTAGAGCTTGAAGAGAGCTTTCCAATGGTATATGACATGTAGTCATCAGAGATCAGATTTGGGAGAAAACCCTAACCCTAATGTTCTCCTAATTTAGGGTTTTGATCTCATATGATAGCTCTCGGCATGAGGATCATAAAAATGTTGTTAGATCATTCATCATGTAGTCAGAAGTGTGAAAAAGCAAGTCAAGAAGCTATTTTTAAAGTTAGCTAAAAGCAACTTTAAAAATAAAGCAAACTCAATTAAAAAATAGCGATTAAATAATTTAAAAGCGAAAAATCAGCTTTATGTGGAAAAAATTCACCCTAGCTTTATTTTTTATCGCTATAAGTCTGGAGGACTATATAAAAAGTGCCTTTTAGAGTTATCCTACACCAATTGCAATGCTAGCTTTGGTCCCTCAGTAAAGGTGGTGCTCTAGCACACATGGGGTAGCCATGGTGCATTCTAGGAGCATGTTGAGGAGCAGCTATGGAGTTCTTCTTGGAGAAGAGTGTGCTCACACTCTTGCTTATGGAGAGGACTTTCCCATCAGTAGCTTGGTGGTGTGGATCAGCCATCTACATAATGTATTTGAAGATTGTCTTCTACATGAAGATTTCAGTGTACTTCAAAGACATTAGATGGAGGTTAACATAAGATTTGCATCTTATGTTAAGGATTCAAGTACATATTCTCTTTATGCACAGAGGTACTACTTGGAGTTTATGGAGGTAGTGGCATCCATATCAAGAGGAGTCCTATTCGGCATATCTAAAGGAGAATTAGATCATGCATGCTACATACATTCAGATGAGGTGTTAGAGAACGTGTGTTCACATGAGTATGAGGATTTTTGGCAGCAACATGTTAGCATCCTACGCTAATTCTGTAAGTAGGTGATCTTTCACACACATATCTGATTTAGGATCTTCCATAGCCTAAAATCAGATTAGGGTTTGCTGAATATCAGTTTCCAACTGATCTTTCCTCTTTCTCTCACTCATATACACTCTTCTACAACCTATTAGGTCATACATCTCAGACATATTCAAAAATCTATTCCTACATCTGAATATTCTTGTAATTTCTGTACATTCACTCATCCATCTATTTCTGTTCACATAGAGTGGTTGAGATTTTGACTCCCACATTGTAAATTGACATTTGTATATATGATAGTGTGAGTAAGCAATGGATTACGTAACACTTTACACATGTTGTCTAATCTTTCTCTATCTTTGTCTCATCATTTGTATGATTAAGTGTGGTATGTTCATGTTTTGTCAATATTGGAAGATTGTTGGACTCTATGTTGTAGATCCTGGACCTATGGAACCATGGACCTGTGGTATTAGTTATGGGCCTACTAAATTTCCAACAACCTACATAGGCGCAGCTTAGATGGGATAGAAAAGATGTTCAAGCTCATGCATTGATTGTGCTTTTTGTGAAGCATCATATAGTTCCACACATTCGGTCATGTTCTACATCAAGACAGACCTGGGACACTCTTGCTTCTTTGTATGCCATGTGTAATGAAGCACGTGTTGCATACTTGAGGAAGTAACTTCTGGATGTATGTATGGCTAAAAATGAGTCTGTGGATGTGTAAAAGACACACATCAAGGACTTGAAAGAGCAATTGGCAAACAAAGATGAGATTATTCCAGATGCATCACTCACCTCTACCTTATTGAAAGGATTGCCATAATCTTTTCAAAGCTTTTCCACTACACTCCATTTGGTTGCAAAAGGGAATCCCAATATGTATGCATTTGATGATGTTGTGTCTCTTCTTTTGCAAGAAGAGCAATCTAGAGTGAATAGGAGTGGTTTGATTGAGGGAACACAACAGTTGTTGTCTCACAAAAAGGGAAAAGCAAGTATGGTTCAACTTTGGGTTCATCAAAACCAAAGCCTCAACCTTCATGCAAAAGAAGATAAGATGCAAATATTGCCAAAAGGCTGGTCACACTATTGATAGTCTTGAAAGCTTGCTAAGCGCAATGGAAAGAAGAAGGAATTTGGCATGTCTATTGCTAAAAATTCAGCAAATGCAAAGAATGATGAAGCCAGCATGGCTCAGATTTTTGGACATGTGTTGCTACATGTCATTATGATACATCTTTGCATTCTATATGTAGTGTTGTGAGTGAGGCTAATTTGGATTGGTTGTTTGATAGTGGTGCTTAAAAGCACATAACTTCATGCAAAAGTTTCTTTTGCATCTTTGAAAGATGCACCCAAAGGAGTGTAGAGAGAGATGGTGGATGCAATCCGAATATGAGTTGGTGTTGCTACAACGAGCTTCACACTAACCAACTGAGACTTCATAGTTGGTTAGTAGACCCTTTGAGCTTCCTAAATCCACAAAAAAATCACCCAAACTTTTTGGAACAAGTATCTCAAAAGTTTGAGTCAAGACAAAATAGTTGCAAAATGACTAGCTCCCAAAACTTGCTATTTTTGTACATACACCTACTGGAAAAGATGAACGGTTCTCTCAACCTAGTAGGAATTTTAAAAAAAATCCTTTTGGACATAGCAAATAGACTTAGATAGCTTGCTAATTCAAGTTAAAGCACTTCAATTGATCAACTGAGCATTGAGAATAAGATTTAGCAAAGTCTGGAACCTTCCTGCTATTTTTAGGCTCCGTAGAGATTTGACTAGTTAGGAGAAAAACATAGATTTCTCACCAAAAATAAAGATAATGACCATGATGTTTTATGCACATAAACTAGACTTAGAGAGAAATCCAATGCATTTTAAAACTCTGAAAAAGTTTATGTATAGCCCGAGATATTAGCTTCTAAAGTTATTGTTCTGAGTGCGTACAGTAGAGAATAAAATAGAGAAGAAGTAAATGATGAATGTGAAGATTCATATATAATTACAACCACATTGGCAATGAGTACTTGGTTAGTGGGAGTAGAATGATAGAGCTATGGAGTAAGCTCTTCAATCTCTACAAATGAACATGAACTGGGCACAAATCAAGCTCTCTAATGGTGACTTCCTTCTTGCTCTTTTTATAGCTATTTTTGGAGGTAGTTTTGAATTTGAATTCAAATAACTTCACCTAAAAGTGATGCTAATAATTAGGAGATATTCTCTCAGCTGATGGATTTGTGGTTTTAGGTAGTTAGAGCCACGAATTTCCTTTTTACATCATGGATGACTTAATCCATTCTTTCTTTCACAATTACAGAGATAAAATATACACTTTTACAAGAGGTGTTCATATGTTTACACATATTACTACAAATGAACATAAATCAAATCATATCAAGCATGTAGGCTTGGGTAAAATGCACCAACAAGGAGGACATGTGTTGTGTGCAAACAATGCCTCTTATCCTATCATTGGGGTAGGAGAAATTGAGCTTATGGGTACAAATGGAGGTATGATTCTCTCAAAAAATGCATTGCATGTACTTGAAGAACTTAAATTTAGTTCCATTGATTATTGAAGTTGGACATCACATACACTTTGTTGATGATAATTGTATGGTTCATGATTTCAAAAATGGTCATATTATCATTTTCCCTCTACTTGAATGCAAAAAACAACCAACAATTAGTTCACAAGATGTGTTCGATACACTCATGCCTTTGTTCGAGATGGTGTGCTTGACTATGGCCATGTAGACCAGCCAACTTAGACTCAAAGGGTTGAAAAATTACAACAAAATAGAGCTGAAAATGCAGAGAATTTCCAGCCAAACATGGCTGAAATTTTTTTGCCCAAAAATTGTATGAACTGCTAGAAATTTCCAGTCACATATGGCAGAACATTTGCATCAAAATATGCCTAAAAATGAGCATGAAATTCAGCCACACATGATATACATGTTGATGAGCTATTACATAATGAATGCATGTCTATCAAAAGTGCATAAACTATGTCAAAGTGGCTAAAACAAACTTTGTAGGACAGCAAATTGAGTGCACCTTAACTTGGTAGACCAAGATCAAGCTCTTGCCATGCATCAAGTAATTTTGTGGATTATTATCTTATCGCAACAACATGTAATGAAGAGCCACTTACTTTTAAAGATGCATGTGACAATCCACAATGGATGTGCTATCCAATCAGAAATGGATTCCATACATAGGAATGGTACTTGGGATCTATGTGAATTGCAAAAAGAAAAAAATGCCATCGGTACAAAGTGGGTTTACAAGATTAAGAGAAAGTTTGATTGTAGCATTGATCGGTACAAAGCTAGATTGGTTGCCAAAGGATATGTGCAACAATATGGCATTGAATATGATGAAACTTTTGCACCTACTTCATGCATGACTACTATTTGTACCGTGGTTGCATTTGTTGCCCATCGAAGTTGGAAAGTACATCAGTTGGACATAAAAATAGCTTTATTGAATGGTGATTTGTAAAAAGAGATCTATGTGAAGCAACTCTTGTATTTTCTATGAAAGGGAAAGAGCATATGGTTTGTCGCTTGCATAAAGCCTTGTATGGTCTCAAGCAACATCCACGTGCATGGTATGACAAAATCCATAAGCACTTGAATGCTCTTGACTTGATATGTAGTCCAATTGAAAACACTACATGTATGCAAAGATGGGGCTGATCTTACAGTGCTTGTTATTGATGTTGATGACATACTCTTGAGTGGTTCATGTGATGCAAAACTTGACATTCTTATGGTTGATTTGCAGCATATTTTTGATGTCACTTGTCTTAGTCTTTTGAGATATTATCTTGGCATCCAAATTGTATCCATTGAGCAAGAAATTATTATGCATCAAGCAAAGTATGTTGGTAAACTACTTTAGCATTTTGACTTTGAGGATTGCAAGTTAGTTTCCACACCTATTGAGACAAGATTTAGGTTCTTAGTTGAGGATTCCAGTGATGCATCTGACACTTGTCTTTATTAGCAAGTTGTGGGATGTCTTATATATGCATGCAACACAAGGCTGAATATATAGTATGCAGTTATCGAGTTGAGTCGATTCATGCATAGCCCTGGCACTAAGCATTGTCAAGTAGTGAAATGTGTGTTTAATTATCTCAAAGGCACTTTAAGCTTAGGTCTCTATTATGGAAGAGATATTCAGCCATGCTTGCATGCATACTGGTGTGTCCACTAGTGGTAATTACTTTTTTCTTGGAGACTTATGTAAGCAACCTACAGTGGAAACATCGAGTTGTGAAGCTAAGTACAAGGCAATTTTCACAACTACACTGAAGTGCATATGGCTCAGATGCTTATTAAAGGATCTTTGCATGGAGATTGATGTTGCTATGCATATTATCATTGATAGTCAGAGTGCATTGGTTGTTGCATGAAATGTAGTATTTCATGTGCGGACCAAACATATTGAGGTGCATTATCACTATGTGAGAGAGTGCCTTCATACAAGAGATATGTCATCTACAGAGGATGTGAATGCCCGTTTATTTTAAAAGAAATCTCGACTATTCCTTATGTGCCTATTGCAAGAGGTACTCATGGTATACTTTTGCTGGATAGCACATGCAAATGCATGTGTATGCCCTCATATTTTAAAAGTAATCTCAATTAGTCCGTAAGTGTCTACTACAAGAGGTACACATGGTATACTTTTGTTGAATAGCACATGCAAATGCTGGTGCACATACATATACATATACATACACACATACATATATATATAATCCTTTATTTTCCTTCTTACATAGTAACAATAATACATGATTTTACCATTTCGCTGCATAATTAGAGAATTTTCTAAGAATCCATCTTTAAACGAAATCATTTGAGCATAGCTTTTTGTAGTATGATGTGAATTATCATTTCAAGTGTGCCTAAAAAACATCAATTCTTAATGTCGAATTAGATTAGACTTTGTAATCAAATTCATTTTTCTCTTGTATGGGTATTGCCAACAAGTGTCAAATCTTGGATTTGGTCGACATTGTAGTTGTGGTTGTTAAACATTGATATAATTCACATATTTATATGCATGTATACATATGATGGCACACTTATGTATTCATACATATACACATGTGTATATATATTGTATACACACTCACAAATACATATAAATGATCTCCCATATAACATTTGTATGTATTCACAAGTCTCTCTCTATCTCTCTCTCTCTCTCTAAAGAGGTAAAAAAGTGCCCCCGTGGTCCTAAGTGTGTTCACACACATTATTACCAAAATATATCAACAAACCCTCCCTAGGAGGGATGCGGTAAACAAGCAACTAACACTCAGGATTAAGGAAGTGTCAAGCAAGGTTGAAGACTTATTAACACCCAAATCATCCAAAAGGTGTCTGAGTCACACACACTCAACAATCGTGAAATTTTCCCTATACTCAACCTCACAACTAGAAATGGCCACAATAGGCTACTTCTTGCCCAACCAAGATATGCATGAGTTACCAAGCATGAAGCAAAAACCACTAGTGGACACACGAGTATCATAACAACTAGCCTAGCCAAACCCACGAAAAGCATGAAATCTAGTGGCAATGATCCCCCCTTAGGATACAACAATCCAAGTAGCCAAGCACCACTCAAATAGCAAAACATACACTTTAGCACTTTGCCAATCCTTGAAGTCTAGGCAATGCATAAACTTGTTCATCTATGAGACAACAAACTAAATATCAAGTCGAGTCATGCATAAGTAAATCAAGCATCCAATAACCTACTTATTTACTTATTCCCCCATCAACTTGCGTAAATTGAATGCCCAAATAATGATTCAAGTACCCCAAATTTGCCATCTCAAAAGAGACATGTAATTAGCCTTAATTTAGCAATATGCTTCTCATTAGGACTAGTACATAGCATGCCATCAAGACACACAACAATGATCACAAGTACATCATCTGCATGCTTAAAAAATTAGATGCTCTTAATTGGATTGTTCTCAACATCATGTGCAATCAAGTAGGTATGTATTTTTTCATACCAAGCACATGGCGCTTGCTTCAACACTTGTATAGCCATTTAGTGCCAATGGCATTTTTGCCTGGAAGCAAATCACATAAAGACCAAGTACCATTCTTCATAATATCAACATATTCTAATTGCATAGCAACCTTCAAATTCTTTTAATGTTGTGCATCATCTAAAGAAACATGCTCATTCTCATCACAAAGACTAGAGGCAATTATCCCATAGCAATCAAATGCAAAGGAAGAACTATAAGACCGTGAACAAGTACAATATGACAAAGGTGCATCTAATTTGCTATCTCTCAAAGTTTGCACAAGCCATTTCGGCATAGTTTTTGCCTCTTCAATATCATCCCTCTCATCATAAGTACATCATGTAAATCTACATGTGCAAATGGAATGATCTTGGATCATCATGTGGAACTTGTAAATGTTGGGATATTACCTCATTTGGACTAGCACTTGCATGTCCACCTCTAAAAAGAGGCAAAAAAGTGGCATACACATCTCTAGAGCTAATTGAAGTTCCCTTGGTACATCAAAGTAATGGTTGAATTACATTTTCCATAAAAACAACATCATGGCTAATCAAAACTCTTTTAGATTCTTTAGGTGAGACTCAACCTAACCACCATGACTATTAGATCTCCTTGTTATCTTTAATAGAATAGTGTCACTCCTATGTAAGAAATCTAAAGGTATAACTTTGAAATCCAAGCTCTCTCTATCTCATCTTGTGCAAAGTGTCATAGGCAATTCAATAATCCAATACACAATGGTTTCTAACCTTGGAAAGGCTATATAATGACTCTCAAGTGCAATTCTATCCTACAAGTGAGGAATGGAGATACTGTTCCCCTCTCCAATCTTCAATACGCTCTCTAAAGACTACCTCTAAAGCAAAGTATTACCCAAGGTAAGCAACTTAGTTATATGGGCTCTCATTTGAGTGTCATGGGTTGATTTCACTAGACACATGTGAGAGCTTTGATTCCATTATTGAAAACTACACCCTTTTTGTAGCATAGCCTCCATCTCCAAGATTATAGGGGATGGGATCCAAAATTTGGCCTATTTTTCCTCCAAATTATGCCAAAATGCTTCTCATGCTAAGTCCCACTAGACCCCTCTCATCCATTCTTTCCATTAACCTCTATTGGCAATTGCATCCTAAGATGCCATGTGACATTCTAACTCTAACCCATAAGTGTTCCCACCTATATAATGTTGCAAAGTATAAGTAATAAGCAAAGTAAACCATCTCTATGTATGGAACATGGACTAGTCTATCCAAGACCCTTAACGCAAGAATTGTTGTCACGCACCTAAAGAATAATGAAACGACTGTGCACAATGGGCATATGTACAAACACAAGCGTTACAAGACTATCCAATTTTTTTTGTTAACCATGATAGATAAAATGGGACTACAAACACGCTCTCCAAAGTTATGATACACTGCCCACTGAATTGTTATGCCAAAAAAAAAGAGCCAATTAAGTAGGTTTTATGAACATAAACGACTATGCTACATTTGTAGTTTGAACACCTGATATACTGATATCCATAGATCATAAGAGACTCCAAAAGCGCACTAATCTAACTTAATATTAAGAATCACATTACGCATATCTACTTGTGCCGTTAGATTAATGAGCAACTCGTATTACCCGCAAGTAATCCCGCACCTGTTTCTACAAAGACCTACATCAATGTTCTATCCTTCACTAACCGCCTCGCCTGCTATTTACCACACTATCTGCACCAAAAGCCTCAAACATATAAAAACCTGCCTGATACGAACATTGTATGTGTGTGTGTGTGTAGGGAGGAGGCAAAGGGGGCACATAACAGTGTCACGCGAACCACGCGTGAACTCATTCAAGTATCAGACACATGATCACTACGAGAGACCATTTTCAAGTTTCAGGTACATGATCACTAATCAGAGTCAGCCAATTGTACGTGACCCTACAGATATATACAGATCAAGTGCAAAGAAAAAACGCATAGGTATTCCACATGCTCCCCCAAATCCTGCAGCGCAGTAGGCCAGATCGACTGAAAAATTAAACACATTTCAGATCCAACTACAGACAGACTGCCCTGCAAGTGAAGCAGATAACTCCGGTGAACGGGTGCAGCGACACATTGTATTGGGACCTCACAAGAGCAAGAAAATAGGCCACGCGCAAAGGTGGTGTTTAAAAACACCAAGTAGAGCTTTGCCAAATTAACCGCCAAAGCCATAGAGAGTTCTTCCTTGGCGTTTCAAGGCGTACACGACATCCATTGCAGTAACAGTCTTCCTTCGAGCATGTTCGGTGTACGTGACAGCATCTCTGATCACATTTTCAAGAAAAATCTTAAGCACTCCACGGGTTTCTTCGTAGATAAGTCCACTGATACGCTTCACGCCACCCCTGCGAGCTAGCCGCCTGATGGCTGGTTTTGTGATGCCCTGGATGTTATCACGGAGCACCTTGCGATGGCGCTTAGCCCCACCTTTACCAAGCCCCTTTCCGCCCTTCCCGCGACCTGACATGCTTACTGAACCTGTAACGCAGTCTTCGACGGCAAAGAACGATGGAGAAAGAACACGAATGCCTGGGTAGACTGAACAGGTTCGTTTACATTATAGTCGCCATCGATCTGATGTCGGATCGACAGTTTAACAATTTAAGCCGTCCGATAGGGATACAAAGTCTACGGCCGTCCGATCTTGCTGGAGTATTCTTGACTACGGTTTCCCAAGCGAGTAGCTGCACGAGTCTGAAGTAAGGGTTCGTTCACATTGAACGGTGAAAATTCTTGAGAGGGGCCATTTTCTACTCTTATGTGTGGCTATAGAAAGTTTGTTGAAATTGGGCTGAGAAGTTCTTCATTTTCTTCGTCCGCACTTATTCCCTTATTTTGGAGAGCTTAAGGCTACCTAAATCAATGTTCATGGAAGTGAAAATCCAAATGTTGGAGATTTCTTCACACACAAACCATCAAGTCGGATTGAATAACACATGGAAGCCAACCATATGATGACGTGATGTGTCACGTCCAATGCAAAAATGACTTTCATGCATGCCTTGTCATCAAGGACGCTAAGTTATCAATAGATTTCAAAAAAAAATTACATCATTAGATCATGCCCTAAAAGTTCACCACCTTGGAGTATTGCTTTTATAACCTAAGAGCACTAGGTATACCTCCTCGATGTCGTGGCATCTTCAATAATAATAATGATGACCCTTGGCTACCCTCCAGCACCTATAAAACAATGGTATGTCATCAAGTTTCTTGGTCTTGCAAGCGCTAATCTTGGAACTAGCATCCAAGTAAGTACTCTCAAGTTTTGGTTCTATTTTCTTGTTCAATATGGAGCCCTAGTCTTGACTTGTGTTACTCATAGATCATGTTGTTTTATTTAAGTGATTGATGTCAATGGGGATTAAATAATAATACCAAGGATCTCGTGATGAAAATGACAAAATTACATGCTCTAAATTCCATTGTACAATCTAGTGAATATCATATACTACCATTTGAGAGAGAAAATCTCAACTTGAACATTCAAGACAATGAATGCATGTTTGCTCTAGTACCTCAACCAACTATCATAGAAGAAATGGTATCATCAACTTCAAAGATCTACAATATAAGAAATGAAACATTGTATAAACAATGTATTGTGGTCTTATTGGAGATATGGTCTAGGTTTACAATATGTCCTGATTGATGAAATCAAATCATAGTTGAGAACTCCAAAACCATGATATCATATCACACAAAAGCTATTAAGATTTAAAGAAATGATATATTCCATCAAGAAAATCACAAATCTTGATTCCATATCTAAAATCATTGTAAATAATGGTTTTCCCTCCACTATGGCTACCATCATCCTCACGTTGTAGTTCTTGAAAGACTAGTGCTATATCCCACATATATCTTTCATGTTGTTTGCATTGCAAGTCGAAGTGGGTGATTGAAATAGTTAAATTGACAATAGGACTATCTTACTCGGTCGAGGGCATGAAATCGAGCTTGAAAGCTATGGAGGAGAGAAATCTAAGAGAAAATGAAGAGAACTCAAGTTGAAAGTCTACAAAACTTTTGGGAGTAATATATGCATGGGTGCCAGAGATGCCCATCTCTTGTTGCATATCAAAACATGTAGAATTGACCACTGATATGGTAATACTCTCAAGCTTTCAAACAAAAGGCATATCGAGAGAAAAGGAGCTTCAAAAGTCTTGCAAGATTGAACTTTCCTCACATTGGAGCTCATCACACATGTATCAAACCACCAATGCATGGAAAAAGTCTCTCAAGGCTTGCATACCCCCCTACGAACACTCATTTCTCATAATATCCACCTCATGGAGCTAGAAGAAGGGGGAAAAGTGCATGACAAGAGAAATTTACAAGGTTTGCAAGACCCCTCTACTCACCAAATGGCAAAAGTTTACAAAAATGGGCTCTAGTTTAGCTTTATATGAAAATTAATGGCCTTGTCCACACCCAAAAGTGGTCACTCTAGTTAAAAATAGTCCTACATCACCTTAGAGCTATTTCTAACCGGTTTATTGATCTATCTAATTTGTGGTAGGTTAGGTAATTACAATGGTGAGATTTTGCAGACTCTTAGGAATTACAAAATTAAATACATCCATAAGAATTTAAGGTTCTAAGCTAAGTGGGAATATTACAAAGTTGTATGGGGATTCCAAGATTTTATGTATGAGCCTTTTCATTGTTTCACTTCGTCTTGCATTATTTGCCTTGCTTGCCATCTATGGATTTGAATTTAATTTTTAATTTAGAGCAACCCCCCCTTCCTAGATGTTGTCTTCCCTAACAACGCTTAGATGTTTTGTTAGGTAGATGTTTTGTTAGGTTGTAGTCCTCCAGGACTTTGAGATACTTGTCATGATCTTGTTGTCTAAGCTTTGTGGGGAACCTTTGAGATCATTTGATTTCATTTTACTTGCAGTGCTATTTTTGCTTTGGATATTTTGGATAGCTTCTTCTGTATGACTTCTAGGCAAGCAATCTCATGGAAAATCCAAAGTTGATCTTGAAAAAATATTTTAGAGTGACTTATGCTTGCTAATTCCTTCAATCTATAGCCATGACAATTTCAAAGTCGGGTGTCTCTTTAAGGTCATAAACCATCAACCTATTTCCATACTTGAAACCTTGCCAATTTAAAAAGGGTATCGATGTCCCTTTGAAGGCTATGAAGGAAGTCTCCATCATGATTAATATCTTCCTTAGATGTATACAAGTGGGATCCGGAAAGTTTTGAGTTTTCACCATCCCATGCTCAAATGTGTAGAGCATATACTCCTCATTCAGTGTTGATCCCTTAGGTGGCCTACTATAAACAGATAGTTCAACCATTGTTCTCTATTCTTATGATTGATATGCATAAAGTGGTAATGTGCATCCTTCCCATGTCTTGCAAATGGAGCATAGATTGGAATATACTATAAATGATTTTGTGCTTAGTTGAAGACTTTGTGGAGATGAGTATTGTCCATTAGAAATTTCATTTCGTCCATTTAAAAATTGTTGTATCCATTGTCAATGCATGGATTCTTGGTATGGCCCAAATGACTTCACATATTCTTTGTTCAGTTCTACTTTGAATTGGTCGGAGGGTAGGGACTCTTATTCCTTGATGACACTTTCTCTCATGGTGGCCCCTGGTGGCGGATATGGTACAAGAATCCTATTGAGTCTTGTCCTTTTGATGTCCTTGAGTAAATGACAGTCTACCAAACTGCACACACAAATCATGTATGAAATTATATCTAATTCTTGACCCATGTTTGTGGTTGTTATTTTGTCAATGTAATCCTAACCCTCTATTGTCCTCATAGTTGACAAAATTCTTTCTAATGTGTCCATCTCTTGTTCTAACTCTAATGGTAGTGACTAAGGTTTCGTATAGAAAATATCTTCTTTAGTTGTACCTTTAGGTCGAGCACTTGTGCTTGCGGATGCTCTCTCTTGCATTTATTGGATTTGTGCCTAGTACACTCTCATGGTAGAGTTTTTGTTGATTGTTTCAAATCATAACTATTCGAAATCTTTATGTATTGCTACTACTTGTGCTTACAACACTTCTAGTTGAAGATCTGGTGGGAATTTTATATCCGAGTTTAGTATTTGTAGCAATTTATGGTTTTCTTCTCTTAGTTTGTAAGTGTCCTCCATCAAATTTTGTATGATAGTGCAAAAGATCCTTCCTTCTTTCTATTTTGGCCTATTGCAGCTTGAGTTATTCCAATTATGCTCTCAATTGGTTGAATCCATTGAGTTACTCCTCATTGGCCTTGCGTAGTGTCTCTATGTTGGTCATAATTAAGGTATGTGTTGTATGTAAACTCATTACTTCTTTTTGAAGGTCTTATATCTTCTCCATGTCGACTTCTCTACTCATTGTAGGCTTCATTAGCTTTGCATTTATTCGTGGAAATATGCCGACCATGCACTTTTCTTCTAGGTGGGCTCTTGAAATTGATGTCGTCGAGTCTCAAGAATGGGTGTATTGCTCCTCCATAGATGATGTGATTCTTGATGTCTCTATTTGTGTGGTTGTGGTTAAGGGGAAGGGAAATGTGATTGTGATAGATGTGGTGTGAACAATTGTGATTGCAACGGAGAATGATCATATATCCATGGCAATAGGTGCATTATTCAATAGTTATGCTATGGTGATAGTTTGTACAACAATAGGTTATGGAGGTGATAATGGTGATGTGTCCATGTGGTCTAGATCTATAGTGTCAAATACATTTGAAAGTGTCCCCATAATTGGTGCTTCTGCTTGAGTTTCTCTTTCAGTGGATGTGGTCATTGGTGGTTGTGTCAGTGATGTCTTTGATTGGTGAGTGCAATGCCGAGACAAATATGGATTTCCTATCATTGCTTATGCTTCCTTTTCTTGGTATGTGATGGGTTAAGTAAACAACACTGTGATCTTTCTTGTTGTACCTCCACTAGTCCTCTTTGTGCTTGTGGAATTTCTCCTCTTTAACTTCCTCTTTGTGCCTTTTGCAAAGGGTCTCCAAACTGATTGACAAATAAAAAATGACCTCCCTTGAACTGGTGGAATGGCTTAGCCCAACAGGCTGAGTTTGCACTCCTTTAGCCACATAGCATCTAGGGGTGCCTATTAGAGCTCTTTTAGAGGAGGAAGTGGTGAAGTGTGAACGTTGGAAGACTTCTTCTACTATTTGGTAAGTGGCCCTTGTGTTCCTGAGCACTTGTTCTTCCTCTTGTTGCTCCTCTTCCTCTCTCTCTCTCTCTCATCATCCGCTAATGTATGTCCGAGACTCTCTTTGACTCTTTGATCTTGATATTCACGTAATCATTCCTCCAGCCTCACCTCTCATTTTTTTTTGCGCACTTGGGGTAGATGTTCCTTCTTGAACTAGCCCCTCTGTCTTTACATGTCTTTGATACCATAATGAATTTTTGGTGCATGCACACTATAGTGTTTTCCACTTAGAAAGAAAGGCGAAAAAAATTGTAGTGATAGTGTTTGCGCATTAACATCATGTAAGCATGAAGATCATGAAAGGACAAAACATTATAAATCACAAAGATGGGGTGTGATGTGACTTGTGTGTGTTGTACATGTGTTCAATCAAGAGTCCACGTGAGAGTGTCCGCTCAAAATCCAACATAAAACAACTAGGAAACAAAAAACTAAATTAGAAGGTATGTTTAAAGACAAAGCCACTTTATATATAAAACTCATACGACACATATGTACATTGCTTGCATAAAGATTTTTTTGAGTTTCGGTTATTTTCTATATTTTTGCATAAAGATGAGTGATTGAAGTGGTGTATGCTCTCTTTCCCTTTATACCTACATTTAGCTTCTTGTATGGTTGCTTTACAAACCCACAAGTTTGTGCCTTTTTGCCTCCGAGGTAGAATTCTTTGAATGCACACTATGTAAAGAGGTTGTCTCTTCATCCTCGTGAAAGGCTTTTCATTGTAGTGGAGCAATGTATCTAAAGTAGAAGTTTCTTCGATTGATCTTTATGGTTACACCTAAGTGTTGCAAGTATAAGGAATCAAATACCCAATCTTGAATCACTTTGACTTCTCACATGAAAGGTCTTCCAAAGATCATCTCATAATTTATTGCCTTTCCAAAATGAAAAATGGTGAGTGTTTGCTTAACCTAAGTCCATAAGTTGAGAGTAATATTCCTTCCAAAAGTCCAAGAGGATGCTCTACATGTACATTTGTTGGTTGTAATTTCATTTGTGCGGGCCTCAAGGTAGGATTTTCCCATTTCCCCCAAATCTCTTTAGTAGTTATGGCCACTCCTGGGCTAGAGTAATTTATCCAATGGAATTTTCTTTAAACAAGAACTAGCTTCAATAGAAGCGGTGTCCAATTGAGCTTCTTTGTGTGGCTTCACTTGTTGGGCTAGCTTGTCCCAAAGATGCAGTTTTACTTTTAATAGCTCTTCTAGGGTGAGTGTACATTGGACTCCCATCTTTCTTAGGGATTTGTCATTTATGGTTTTGGTTCAATTTCTGCAATGAATCATTTTCTTTTTGTTGGTGCTCTCTTGTACTTTGTTCTGGCTTCACATTCCCCCATGTAGTTAAGAAGTGTGTGTAGACTCATAAAGTCTTCCTCATGCATGCTGAGGTTTTGAGCATCACCATAACAAGATCCTTGAGATCAATAGATGGTAGATGTGAACCACTGCAAGTAGAAGAGTTTGATGTTGTGTGTACATGTGAAAGCTTTAAGTCCCTTTCTAGATTTTCTTTCAAGTCTATACACTCTTTCAAGCATGAATTGAGTGATTGAAAGCACTTTTAATAAACAAATGCTCCAACTCACTGTTAAGTAGTTCATCCAAGAACATGGAAATCCGCTTTTCTTGGGAAGGAAGCTCTCGAATTGGACATCTATTCACACATTGCTTGAACTTTTGAGTGGCAAGCCATAGAATGTCATGAATATGTTGTTTGAAAACATGGATCAAAGAGGAGGTATCATGTTTGATTCCTTTATTCAATAACTCACGAATGAAGTCATCTAAAAGATGACCAGCATCTCTAAATGTCTATCTATCCAATGCTTGGAACCAATTCAAGGTTTTTCCTACAAATGTGAGTCCTTAGCTTTGAGCTTAGCGAAAAAGTCATTCACGTGCTCCGCTTAGAGCACTTGCTTGAACTCTACCACATGATTGTAAGGATCAATTGTGCCATCATAATGATTCTTTGTGCATTCGACGAATTCTGAAGGATGAAGCCATCTACCACCATCTTGTGGGCTTAAAAGTAGAAATGGATGAGCATTTTGTTGCATGAAATGTGGATAAGGAGGTCTTTTCCCTTTTTGATGTCTAATTTGAGGATCAAGGTCTCCTCATCCTAAACCATTTCTATGTTTCTCTTCTAGCATCATGCGGGAAAGTGGGATTACTTCTCGTCTAGTTTCTTCTTTTTTAGATATATGAATTTGACTTTATCCTCTTCCAACACTTTCCAATATAGTTTTTGCTTTTGATTTGTGTATGTCATCACTCTTTTTCAAGATCTTACATCTCTTGCACTATAGGCCCTTCCTCACTAGGTGATCCAATGGTCCATAAAGCTAGGTGAGCTCCCATGACAAGGTAGTATTGCTTGAATGATCCAATAGTCCATAAAGCTAGGTGAGTTCCCATGACAAGGTAGTATTGCTTGAGTGCAAAGCCAGTTGATACTCTACCCAAATAGAGTATTCTATTTAGGATACAACTTCCATTAGGATTAATGATCACTATTTTGCGTGTTTCTCAAAAATTAATCAGGGAATGAACCTAAGACTCAATGAACACAAAATAGAATATCAACAAATCAAAGATTACATAAAATGGATTCCTAATGAAGGAGAAATAATGTTGAGAACCTAGGGGTGTAGAGTTCCAACATTGTTTGCACACACGCAAATGTATGCCTACTCAAAACCAACAAAAGAGCAAGCAAGGAGCTAGCTTAAGCAAGGAACTTGCTTGTTTACACTTCAACACACTAAGGATAACTTTTCATTGGATATACCCATGCATGCCTGTAAAACTCATCAATGAAAGTCACAAAGTAAAGTTACTTTCCGAAACAAGGTTTTTGCATAGGACCACAAACATCAATGTGAACAAGCTACAATTATTGAGTAGCTTGTAATGAACCATCTTTTGGGAAGGAGAATGTTGCATTTTACCCAAAATACAACCTTCATAGACATGTTTACCAGGTGCCTCAAGTTTAAGCAGAGAGGACACCATTTCATATTTTTGCAGGAGTAGCAAACTAGCAAAATTCAGATGACCAAAGTGTGCATGCCAAAGCTTTGCATCTGACATAGCATGATAATCTTGAATTGTGCATGCTGAATCATTCACAAATTTTGCATAATCTATGAGCTTATACAGTCTATGACATAAAATGTCAGAAGCAATAATGACATGATTGTTTGACAGATCATGAACTATACATCTGTCATCAACAAATTTCACAACCAAGCCAATCTTGGCTAATGCTGAAATTGATAACAAATTTTTCTTGATTCATGGCACAAATAAAGGATCTGATAATGTAAAAGAAATGTTGATATATTTAGGTAGTGATGTGTGTGAATACACTAGGATTGTCGGGGCACTTTTTTCCCTCTTTAGGAGGTTCCCCCCCCCTTGTATATATGCCTATTGCCCTAATAGGCTACTTATCTATGTACATTCTAGTGGTAATACATTCAACATTGTGTGTTGTGCTCCAAGCTTCTTCTTTTTCCTTCTGCTGTTCGCATGCTTCCGTAGACATCTAACTCCAACAATTGGTATCAGAGCAAGTCGTCGCTTCATCTAGGGTGTTGTCTACACCTCTCCAGTTGCAGTCTCACAATCACACGAAATTTGGTAAGCATACTCAGGGTGTTTCACAGATCAACACCGCTTCGCTTTGTGGTGTTGAAATCACGATATGAGCTTGTTTCGACCTTCGAACGCACTATCATATTGCTTGTGCAGGCTATTTCATCTTTTTGTGCCAAAGGTATATACCAGTTTCGGTTTGCTAGTATAAGCATCTCAAAGTCTGCTACAGGTTTAGTAGAATCAATTTTTTGAGATACAATCAATTTTTGCATCAAGGTATTTTAGTCACCGGCCATGGCTGAAAGCAATGATGTATTCCATCTGTTGGTTGTTGAGGATAAGTTGGATGGTACCAACTACCCATGATGGGATTATATGATGCGTCATGTATTGGTCGCAAAAGGACTATGCACAGTGTTGAAAGACGTCCTGTTACACCTGCGAATATAGGTACTGTAAATAAAGGTATTGGATCTGATGGAGATGGTGTTGAAGATTATGATATTCTACAAATTCCTATTCATGCTGCTATTTCTGTTGCACCTACTGCAGAGCAAATTCATTGGGATGGCAGAGATGCTCAGGCACATGCATTGATAGCTTTGTCTATCAAACATGCCATTATTCCTCACATTCGCTCTTGTAGAATAGCTAAGGATGCTTGGGATACACTTACCACATTGTACTAAGCTAGGAATGAGGCTCGTGTTGCTTACCTCCAAAAACAATTGGAGAGTGAGCACATAAGCGAAGGTGATTCTATGGACAATTTACTCACAAAGATCAAGGATTTGAAAGAACAATTGATTTCTGCTAATGAAGTTATACCAGATAGCTCACTTGTGCAGACCGTTCTGAATGGTCTTCCTGACTCGTATCAGAGTTTTGCTTGTACTCTTTGTTTGATGATGAAAGGCAATACAAATGCCTTGTCATTTGAGGATTTAGTCCCTGTTCTGTTGCAAGAAGACCAGTCTAGGTAGAACATGTCTATTATGTGTATTATAGATCAAGCTTTCTTGGCTAATCAGAAGGGCAAAGGTAAATGGAGTTCTTCTACTAGTAAGCAAAAATTTGCAAATGTTGCACATTAGTAGAAGGAAGACAAAGATGAGAAGAAATCAAAAAAGCTGAAATTGTTTTGCAAATACTGTAAAGTAAATGATCATGTCATCAAGAGCTGTCCAAAACTGGCTACTAAAGAGGCAAAGAAGAAAGAGGCCGGAATGGTTGTTGCAGAGGCTACACCAAAAATAGAGTTTGCTAATCTTGTGCAGGAAGAAGAATGGGTGTTTACTACTGTTTGCAGTTTTGACGCATCTTCTCATGAGCATTGCATGTCTACAATATAGGTATATCCTTGGCATGAATATTTAGGTCTTCAAATAGTTTCATTAGCCACATGGCTTCACATGTGACTTGCACCAAAGTTCTATACTCAGCTTTGGTTGATGACAAAGCAACTACGGGTTGTTTCTTTGAGCTCCGCGAGATGTTCTTCCCTAGCATGACTGCATAACCACTTGTGCTTCTCCTATAATCCATCGAGCCAACCCAATCAGCATTAGAGAATCCTTTGACTTGCAAATCACTCTCAGAAGGATACTATAAACCTTCATTAGTAGTGCCTTTGAGGTATTTAAACACTCTTTTAGCTGCTAGAAGATGTGGCACTCTAGGAGCTTGCACGAATTGAGAGAGGACTCCCACTACATATGAAAAGTTTGGTCTTGTGACTCTGGCATATATCAATGAACCAATGATGGACCTATAAAGTGTAAGATCTTGCACCATCTCCTTCCATTGACCTAAGCTTGACATTGACTTCCATAGGATGCATCAATGACTTGTAACCTGTGAGACCAAATCTTTCCAACACATGTAGTATGTACTTTCTTTGCATCAACCAAATGCCATTTGATTTACATGCAACTTCAATACCTAAGAAGCACCTTAGCTCTCCCAAATATGAGATCTTAAATTCTGATCCTATCCTCCTCTTTATGCCCTTTATTCCTTCTTCATCATCACCTATTATGATCACTTCACCTACATATACACCTAGGTAGACATATTTTTCACCTTCGCTTATTATGAATAGTGATGGATCCACCTTGCTTTGTTAGTAGCCACATTTCAGTAGGTACTCCACAAGCCTTTGATTCCTAGATCTAGGCACTTTCTTGAGTCCATACAAAGCCTTTTTCAACCTACAAACATGACTTGATTTATTACAATTTTCAAATCTTAGAGGTTGATCCATATACACTATCTCTTCTAGTTGTCCATTGAGAAGGTTCTTGACATCTAATTGATGTATTTTCCAACCCTTACTTGCAGCCAAAGCAATCAAAGTTCTAATTGTGGTGTACGTAGCCACAAGACTAAAGGTTTCCTCAAAGTCGACTCTATATGTTTGAGCAAAAAGTGGGAATACTAAAAAAATAGTACGGAGATTCCAAAAAGCTTTATTTGAGTCTTTGCATTGCTTGGCTTCCTTTTGCATCCTTTCTATTTCTTGTCATCTACAAAATTGAATCTAATGTTTCATCTTCACATGCTCATGTGCATTTCGATTTGTATATGAGTGCATTTCCATTTTATAGGACTCTTCAAATTGTGTTTAAGAATCTTAACATGCAACTTTTTTGTGTACTTGATCTTGATATCATGTCTTTTTGCCAAACGTATATACTAGACTTTGCCCATAACATTATACACAATGGAAATATCACTCTAATTCAAATGCGATTTCTTCCAATCCATGATATAATCAATATTTTAGATGCATTCCCTTTGATTCCATCTCTTTTTCGTGTGTACTCGCTATGTGTTATTAGAGCATGCCTATTAGTGGAGGTGGTCGTCTTGGAAGATATGCCATCCGTTGTGGAAGATATGCCATGTTGAAGTGTCCTCTCCCAACTTGTCTTTTTTGCAGATATCTACCCCTCATGGCTACTACCCCTCATAAAGAAATGTTTGTTTTGGAAGCGGATAAATCTTCGTGCATGTGTTGATTTCATACCTTATGGATTTAGATAGCTTCATCATGGACCGAAATCCTGCAAAAAAGCACAAATTTACTGGAGGCATGGTAGCCTTAAGGAGAATAATTTACTCATATTTACATCGATTAGATGCTTTAAAACGAGCTTTGACATCCAAGCACGTACCGAAATGGTAGAGCTCAATAAATACTCCAAAATCTCAAAGAAGGGCTCCAATGTTCGCACAAAGGAGAAAGGCTCAAGCAAGGGAGGAGAAATATTATCATTAGTTGTAGGAGAGATTACTAGGAGGAGAAATATTCTCATCGACTACTTACTTATTGTGATTGATGAAGAGAAAACAATTGATAAAGAATAGATTGTCATCCCTTAGAACCACAAAATCCGCTCGTACCCATTTCCTACACAAATATCAACATTAACCTCCTCTAGAAGGAAATAAGAAATCATGCTAGAAGTGTTAGAAAAAATGAAAGAAAAATAGAGGAATCCATAGGAACGGATGGAGAAAGAAGTTAAGAAGATGTGTAAGAGAGCACACACTCATGATTTCATCTCTCTAGTAGAATTCATCGATATTCTAGTTGAATAAAGAAGAATCTATTATCTGATATCCATTAAAACGATTCAAGTTATTTGATCGATAACTAGAGTAGGATTTACTATCTAATCTACTCATATGTTTTCATTATTGCCATCATTTTGGTAAGACATTAATATAGTCTCATCTTCATTATCCATATTGATTTCATTTATTTCTTTTATTGTTAAATGTGTGTTCTCCTGAATGACATCATCTATTGATGGATTAATATCGAAATCTAGTAATTCCTCTTCATCATCAGTAGAATTAGCATGCAGAGTATTATCCTCTTCATAAAAAAAGATCAGTACCATTATCATGTATAACGATTCTAATTTCTCTTTCAGATGTTGATATATCAATATCTTATGGTGAATCATCAAGAGGAATTTCTTTGATCTCTCTAACAATAAAGTGTTCAAACAATGACCTACCTCTAGGTTGAACATGAATGACTTTCCACCAAGGATGAGCATCTGGGTTTTTATAAAAAAATTCTTGTTCAATATGCCTAGGAAGAATATATGGTTCTCTAGTAGATCGCATTACCTTGGAAGAATCAATTGCCCAAAACCTAGATAATTCCTTTATACTCGGCTCGAAACTAGTCAACCTTCAAAATGACCTATCAAAATATATAAAGACAAAAAACCATTATTAGGTGCTTAAAAAAATAGTAAACTCTATCATAAAAAATATAAACTTTTTTCTACCTGTTTGAATGTACGAAACGATATTTCGTAGATACCAACAATAGTTCCCACGTAACCAAGTTCACCATCTATAAAGTTCTTGTCTTTTGAGCTAGCACGTGATAGTTGCTTGAAAGAAGAAACAATACTATAATCCTATGTTTTACGTAAACAATCAATAGCTTTGATTCTAATATGCTATCCAAAAGCCCACATATTAGTGAAGATTTGAGCCTGCAAAAGAAATTAAATTAGTAAAGAGAAACTAATATACATATATGAAAAAGACAAAATATTATTAAAATAAAATTACTTTTCATTCACAACCTATTTTTAACTCTCTCTGCGTACACTTTGCCGCTTCACATGCCTTCACATTTCCTTTTAATTCTTCACTTTTGCACATAAGGGGGGTTCACCTGAACCTTCCAAAACACTTTAAAACACACTTTGAACCTTAGGGAAATTAGAGAAAGTACCTCTGCAACCTGCAACCTATTTTCTCCAATTTACCCTTTGTGGACAATTCATTGTGCACTACCTGTGCACTTTGACACCTGCACTTACGCACTTTGACTTTGCACCTGTTGACTTTGACCTTGACCTTGTTGACTTTGACCTGTTGACTTTGACTTGTTGACTTTGACTGCAGTTGACTTTGACCAACATGACTTTTATGGGCTCAACACATAGACACACACATACACACATAGATACACACACACATAGACACATACACACACATACACATAGATTTACACACACACACATACACACAAATTTACACACACACATACACATGCATACACACACAGTCTAAAAGGCTTGAAGTAGACCATCTTTTGGGAAGGAGGAACGCTGCATTTTGCCCAAAATACAGCCTTCACATACATGTTTATCGGGCACCTCAAGTTTGGGCAAAGAGGACACCATTTCAGATTTCTATAGGCGTACCAAACTAGCAAAATTCAAATGACTAAAGCGTACATGCCAAAGCTTTGCATCTGACATAGCCTGAGAATCGTGTACTACACATGTTGAATCATTCATAGATTTTCATAGTCTATGAGCTTATACAACCACGACATAAAATGGCAGAAGCAATAATCATGTCACCATTTGAGAAATCATGAACTGTACATCTGTCATCAACAATTTTCACAACCAAGCCAATCTTTGCTAATGCAAAAACTGATAACATATTTTTCTTGATCCCTGACAAAAATAAAGCATCTGACAATATAAAATAACTAACATCTACAGTAGTCCGAATGATCTTACCAACTCCCATAACAAGATAAGAGGAGTTGTTGGTGCATGTGACAGTATTCCCTGTAGAGAAGGGCTCAAGTGAAGTGAAGAAACTACACTGTGATGTAATATGTTTGGTTGCCCCACTATCAAAGTACCAAACAACTCAGTCTACTGTAGACATACACTGCTCATGAGAAGATGGGTCAAAACTACAAACAGTAGTAAACGCCCATTCTTCATTCTGCACAAGATTAGTAGACTTTGTTTTCGGTGTAGAGACCTCTATAATAACCATTCCAACCTCTTTTTTCTTTGCCTCTTTTGCAACCAATTTCGGACAATTCTTTATGACATGATCGTTTCCTTTAGAATACTTACAAAAGAGTTTCTACTTTTTTTATTTCTTCTCATTTTTGTCTTCCTTCTTCGAATGCACAACATTTGCAGATTTTTGCTTACGACTAGATGAGCTCCATTCACCTTTGCCCTTCTGACTAGCCAGAAAAGCTTGATCTACAACATGCATAATGGACCTATTCTGCCTAGATTGATCTTCTTGCACTAGAACAAAGACTAACTCCTCAAATGTCAAGGCATTTGGATTGCCTTTCATCATCAAACAAAGAGTAGAAGCAAAACCCTAATATGAATCAGGAAGACCATTTAGAACGGTCTGCACAAGTGAGCTATCTGGTATAACTTCATTAGTAAAAATCAACTCTTCCTTCAATTCTTTGATCTTTGTGAGAAAACTATTCATTGAATCACCTTCATTCATGTGATCACTCTCTAGGTGTTTTCCAAGGTAAGAAACATGAGCCTCATTCCTTACCTGGTATAAAGTGGCAAGTGTATCCCAAGCGACTAATACATGATGCATCATATAAGCCCATAATGGGTAATTCGTACCATCCAACTTATCCTCAACAACCAACATACAGAATACATCATTGATTTCATCGATGGCCACTGTCTAAAATATCCTAATGCAAAAAATTGATCGTATCTCAAAAAGTTGAACAGAACTACCCTATCCAGTTCTGCTAAACCTATAGCAGACTTTGAAATGCTTATATTGGCAAACCAAATCTTGTATGTATCTTTGGCACAAAAAGACAAAATGGCTTGCATAAGCACTATGATAGTGAGTTTGGAGGCCTAAACAACCTTAGATCGTGATTTCGGTACCACAAAATGAAGTTGTTTTGATCTCCTAATCACTCTGAGTATGCTCACCAAATTTTGTGCGATTTTGGGACTATGACCAGAGGGGTGTCGACGATGCCCTAGATGAAGCGACGAACTACTCTGATACCGATTCTTGGAGTTTGAGGTATGTGGAAGCACACGAACAACATGAGGAAGAAGAAGAATCTTGGAGCACAACACACAATACTGAATGTATTACCACTAGAATGTACAAAGATAAGTAACATGTTAGGGCAATAGGCATATATACAAGCCAGGGGAAAAAAGCTCCGAAAGAGGGAAAAAAGTGCCCCGATGGTCCTAATGTGGTCACAGATATCACTACCTAAATATATCAACACATCAATTGGACATTAAAATTGCATTTCTGAGTGGTGATTTGCATGAAGAAGTGAATGTTTTCCAGCCCTGTGGCGTTGTGCAAAAAGGGCATGAAAACCAAGTGTGCAGGTTAAAGAAGGCATTATATGGTTTGAAGCAAGCACTATGCTTGGTATGAAAAGATTCATGCCTACCTCATTGCACATGGTTTTTAAAACAGTCTACCTGAGAGCACCTTATATGTTAAGCGTGCAAACGATGTGTTTCTTATCATTGTTGTGTATGTTGATGACATGCTCCTCATTGGTCCTCATGAGAAGCATATTGTTGATTTTAAGGCTGATCTACATGCCTCATTTGAGATGTCAGATTTGGGGCATTGGCATCATTATTTGGGCATTCAATTTATGCTGCATATCATGGTTGAGCAAGAAACAGCCTATTATGGCCACTTCTATTTGTGAGGCTGAGTAAAGGGCAACTTTCACAACGATTGTTGAGTGTGTGCGGCTCAAACGCCTTATGGCTGATTTGGGTGATGTTTAGTCTTCTCCCATCACCATCTTCATTGATAGTGAGAGTGCATTGGCAGTTGTGAGAAACCCTATGTTCCATGCTCGCATTAAGCATATTGAGGTGCATTATCATTATGTCAGGGAGAGGTTCTCTGCTGGAGAGATCAACTTGGCATATGTGCCTAGGCAGGAGAACATTGCAGACCTTTTCACGAAGGCTCTCCCTAGGGAGAAGTTTGAAGCTTTCTGCAAAGCTTTGGGCTTACTTCCTTTTGTGGATTTATTCCTCATAGCTTGGCACTTCCTTATACATGAGTGCCAACTCCTTGTTCATTGCATCACTCCCAAGGGGGGTTTGTTGATATATTTAGGTAGTGAAGTGTGTGAACACACTACGACCGTCGAGGCACTTTTTCCCTCTTTAGGAAGTTTTTCCCTTGGCTTGTATATACGCCCATTGCCCTAATGGGTCACTTATCTTTGTACATTCTAGTGGTAATACATTCAATATTGTGTGTTGTGCTCAAAGCTTCTTCTTCATCCTTGTGCTTTTCGTGTGCTCTTGCAGACCTCAAACTCCAAAAAAGGGACAACTTAAGAGCAAAGAATTTAAGCTAATTGGATGAAGAACACCAAGTACGGCAAACCTAAGTGCTCTTGACGACACATGTTTTAAGATAAGGAAATACATCCTAAAGAAGTTAAAAAAAAGTGATTGATAGCAAAGGAATCAGTAACATGGTTGTACAAGGGTATGGCGAATCAATAGGGTATATGAGACTTAGAAGAAGCAAACACCTAGGGAGAGATCAAAGAACTATTAGATCATCTGAGGCTAGTGATAACCACACAACAAGATCAATTGATCAACATCTTAGCAACTACCATGTTGAGGTTAGAAAGAAGTGACTCAGAGATGTCATTTCGCATGGAAAGACCTACAAGAAGCTCAAGAATGGATTACTTGGAAACTCTTGAAGGATCCTATAAGACCCAAGGAACCATGTATATGGTCACAAGCTCACGTGATAGGACAGATGAGTTCGGAATACTCATTCTCGAGTAACAAATACAAGATGTAGGTTAAGAAGACATAGGAAAAGAGCAAAGAACACCTCAGTTTTTCTTATCCAAGCTAATCACACCAGAGTGTATTCTCCAAGATAATAAAAGCATAAAAATCTTCTTGAATAGAGATACTAACAAATCCTTCTAGAGATTCAAGCCAGATAAACCCAATGGCATAAGTGAAGTAACAATCTATGACTTCAAGGACCCAAATGCCCTAGGAAAGAATATTTGTGGTATTGGAGAATAGTAGACAAAAATATACCTAGAAGGGTGAGCTGATATTCCCCTCTATTAGAAACCATGTGCCTCAGGTCCCACAAGGTGTAGGATTTTTGCATGTATTTGGAATTCAAAAAGAAAGGCCTAGGGAAAGACCCGAGGTCAGCTTTGCACACCCAATAGGAAAATATCGATCATGATTTCAGACAAGAAAGGACTGATCAACAAAGGCCTAGATGCCCAAGAAATCAAAGGGGCATGGATTAGTTTGCCATGCCAAGACCTAGAGAACACCCTCGGATCTTGAGGTCAACCCAACTAGTTAAATCCGTGAAGAATTACTTTGATGGTACTAGAGACTCGTACGATCATGTAGTGGAGTTTACAGGTGTTAAGAGTCAAACACATTGATGACTTATTCACTCGATATAATCCCTTTGTTCTAGCTCTCAAAACACATCCTTGAGTGGTTTCAACCACTAGACCAAGGTCAAGTCAGAAACATAGATCAATTGCTAGAAGCCTTTATCATTGAGTTCTCCAAGAGTAGCATCAGACACAATACCTTGCCCCTGATACATAGTTTCAAGAAAACACCCCAGGAAATAGTTAGACTAGTAGGCAGATGGTTTAAGCAATACTTGGAGAGAATCCTGATTCCAGACCTACCCACACCAGCCAAATAAGTGGCATTATTCTTGGATGGTTTGCTAAGCACAAAATTGAGATCTTATGTGTATCTGAAAGAGCATACAACCATAAAGCAATGTGTTTCTATTTGTATTGAAATAGAGGACAAATTGGGAGATGAATTAGAGTTGTCAAAGATCTATAAGGACTCAAATAGTGCTACTAGCTTCACCTCAAAACCATCTACTTCAATAGATGAGTTGGCAGAGAAAGTCACCCAAAAAATTAGGAGTCTCAAGAAACATATGCCTTGGATGGTCTTGATGAAATGATGTTACAACTATGGAGGAGACCACATGGCCAATGTGTGCCTGATCATGGCTCAACCCCAAGGGCACCTCACTAGCCATTATTGCATGATAGAAAGGAGATACACCAACCACATGACACAAGATTGACCTTACAACAAGGAAGTAGTTAGGAAGAATTATCCATGGCCATATCAACAATAGAGAAGATATAAAAAACAATACCAACCACAATAGTACTTTATGCCACAATAGCCTTACGAGCCACAATACTAAGCTCAGCCAAGACCTCAACCAGTGTTGAGTCAACAACCCACTCCCCCAGTCAATGTTATCCAAGTAAAATATGCACCAATTGAGGAAAACTTGAGTAGAGCCTTAGTATCATCACCTCCATCGATTTCTGAAAGCAATCCAAATGCTCATAGCTTTGAATCAATGCATGTAGATAGTCCACTAGCTTTCTACATGGATTCACTGGAGCATAATGAAATCTATCCTTATAAAACCCCTAATGAACCTAGTTGGGAGCCAAAACATTCAAATTTTATGTACACCAACCCTAACCCTAGGCCCCAACCAGACAAATGAGATCCCAAGGACCATGTTATAGATATCAAGGAGATCATTCCATTAGAGATTTCCCAATCCCTACACCAAGACAACCACAAAGCAGTTGCCATTCAAGGATTTTGTCCGTATTGGAGTAAGGTTCATCTCCTAAGGAATTTCCCAAAGAACCCTGCCACTGCATAGAAAAACACACCTTTCAATGTTTTTGGCTTAGTTGTAGATTCTAGTGGAAGTATGAGTACGACAACCCTAGTGCAAGTTGTAACTAGAGCTCAAGCCCTACAACAAAACAAAGGCATATGTCAAGAGAAGAGCCCATACAATAGTGAGACTGAAAGCACAACAAAAAAAAAAGAGAGCTTAGAAAGGTAGCCGGGAAATAATGAAACGACAATGAACTAAGAAAATGAGTGAACTCCAAGAGAGAATAAGTCTACTGATCCTAGAATAGCCACATCATAGATCAGTATCACTGGAAGTGAAAGCATAAGCTTGCCTTCCAAGAAAACTTACATTCCTAAGTCTATTGATCCTAGAATCTCTTCGTCCATGGATCAATATTCACAGGAATTCTGAATAGAGATTCAAGAAGAGAAATGGGCCAAGGAGAGCGAGAACCTTCCCCCCATTGAGCTAGTAGATGATCTTCATGATCAGTTTCCACAAGATATTCCCTCTATCTATGGAGAACAAGAGGATACACGATCTAGTGAATGCGGAGCTAATACCTACCGGTCCTAACAGTAAACACTTCATCGCCGCTTGTTTACCTTAACGGTATTAGCATAGCACCTTTAGGTAAACGGAAAGCGTAATTGCAAGAATTGCATCACTTTAGAGGACCATGGGAGTCTAAGTCTATCCATATGAGAGTACCCATGGTCATGATATGAGACAAAGACTCAGTCTTACCTAGGAATACGGATGTAGTGAAGAACACTAAAGTGTAGTGCGACCTCACTCTAGAGGGCATACCCAAAGTCAAATGAGAAAAGTGGAAACACATAGCTAATCAAGTGCAAAAGTCACAAAAACTCATTCCCAATTAGGAACACATAAGTCAATCCCAAAGATACCCCTGGATGAGATAGGACACATGAGCGAAGGAGAAGAAGGAAATACCTATCTCCCTATCACTTATCAAGGTTACACAACCAAGGCAATTTCGGACTCAGGAGTAGGTCTTGCCATTGTTACCACCTCCTTATGGAAGCGTTGGGGCAAGCTCATACTAAAACTGACAAGAATGAAGTTACAAATGGCAAATGGCCACATCAAGAAGCCTTTAGGGTTGTTGGAAGGAATAATTCTCGCTACTTGTGGTGTAGGGTTTGAGCACGCTTTTGCCATATGTGAATTTGGCAAGAACCACCTCTATGAGATCACTTTAGGTAGACCATACATGAGACAAATGCAAATAGTGCAAGATTGGGGAACCAATTCTTTGTACTTACAACATTTGGGAGTCACCACTAAGGTCAATCTAAAAGACTACTCTCATAGAGATGTGCCCCCGATACAATAGAACCCCCTCTATAGAACAACTCATGACATGGAGTCAGTGCACTCCATAGGATGAGGATCCTGTTGGATGCATGAAGACACTCACTTATGGATGTGCAAAGTTGAAGTGGAAGAAGAGAAAATAATAAGTGCACGAGAAGTAGGTGCTAAGGAGAATCATAGATCAATTCAAGGCCAACTTATGCACCTGTGATATTTCTTGATGAAGAATTTGAAGCTCATGGTTGGGCTGAAATTCTAGCCACAATGGATATTGTTATGAATGAAGAACAGTGAACCCCCCATTGTGATGAAGATGGCTATGATATTTCAATATTGACAATAGGAACAATCATGTATGATACAATTATTGAAGAATGTGAACCTTATACGAGTGAACCCAAGGAAGAAAATGACAAAGACAAAGAGTCCATTCTAATGCAACCTTCATATGCTTCAAAGGAAGAATATATCTATTAAATAGAAAGATAAAAAATGAAGAGTCATTAAGCTTGCCCAAAAAGAATAAAAGAGAGAAACATGTAACCAAGTTAGTAGAGGAAGAGACCCTCCTTGAAGTCCCTGGGAACTTCAAGAAACATGAAATAGAGGAGAAAAAATCATGATCAAGATGACTATTAAAAAACGATCATAAGAGTGGCATATGATAACAAAGATACAACTAAGAAAATTGTTGTGATCATAGAAGAGGGTGAAGCATTATGTATGTACATAGGACATGATTTGATAGAACTCAACACCACGAAGAAGCACAAAGAAAAGGAAAGAAAAATTTGAGAAGAAGCTCAAGCAGAAGCCTTAGAATGCATCCGGCATATGAAGTTGAAGAGACAAGTTAGAGATCAACCTAGGCAAGATTCTTATGGGGCCCCAAGATACTACATGGCCATGTGGCAAGCAACAAGTGGAATCCATCACATAATAGTAAATAGACGTTCTTTTCTAATAGAGGGGAATATCAGCTCACCCTTCTAGGTATATGCTTGTCTACTATGCTCCAATACCGCAAATATTCTTTCCTAGGGCATTTGGGTCCTTGAAGTCATAGATTGTTACTTCGCTTATGCCATTGGGTTTATGTGGCTTGAACCTCTACAAGGCTCTGTGAGTATCTCTATTCAAGAAGATTTTTATGCTTTTATTGTCTTGGAGAATACACTTTGTTGTGATTATCTTCGATAAGATAAACTTCCCACGAGGTGTTCTTTGCTCTTTTCCTATGTCTTCTTGACTTACATCCTCTATTTCTGATTCAAGAATGAGTATTCCGAACTCATCTATCCTATCATGTGAGCTTGTGACCATATACATGGTTCCTTGGGCCTTATAGGGTCCTTCAAGAGTTTCCAAGTAATCCATTCTTGAGCTTCCTGCATGTCTTTCCATGCTAAATCACATCTGTGAGTCACTTCTTTCTGACCTCAACATGATAGTCGCTAAGATGTTGATCCCATGATTTTGTTGTGTGGTTAACACTAGCTCAGACGATCTAATACTTCATTGATCTCTCCCTAGGTGTTTGCTTGTTCTAAGGTTCATATACCCTATTGATTCACCCAATTACCCTTGTACAACCATGTTAATGATTCCTTTGATATCGCTCACTTATTCCTTTTGACTTCTTTACGATGTATTTCCTTATCTTAAAATGTGTGTCATCAGAGCACTTAGGTTTGCCATACTTGATGTTCTTCATCCAATTAGATTAAATTCTTTGCCCTTAAGTTGTCCCCTTGTTGGAGTTTGAGGTCTGTAAGAGCACGCAAAAAGCACAATGACGAAGAAGAAGCTTGGAGCACAACACACAATACTGAATGTATTACCACTTGAATGTACAAAGATAAGTGACCCATTAGGGCAATAGGCATATATACAAGCCGGGGGAAAAACCTCCTTAAGAGGGAAAAAAAGTGCATCGGCGGTCCTAGTGTGTTCACACACTTCACTACCTAAATATATCAACAAATCCCCCGCTGTGAGTGATGCAATGAACAAGGAGCTGGCACTCATGATAAGGAAGTGTCAAGCTACCTGGAATAAATCCACAAATGGAAGTAAGCCCAAAGCTTTGGAGAAAGCTTCAAACTTCTGCCTAGGTAGAGCCTTCGTGAAAAGGTCTATAATGTTCTCCTTCCTGGGCAAATATGCCAAACTAATCTCTCCAACAGAGAACCTCTTCCTGATATAATGATAATGCACCTCAATATACTTAGTGCGAGCATGGAACACAGGGTTTCTCACAACTGTCAATGCACTCTGAATAGCAATGAAGATGGTGGTGGCAGAAGACTGACCAACACCCAAATCAGCCATAAGGTGTCTGAGCCACGCACATTGAACATTCATTGTGAAAGCTTCCCTATACTCAGCCTACAACTAGAAGTGGCCACAATAGGCTGCTTCTTACTCAACCACGATATGCATAAGCTACCAAGCATGAAGCAAAAACCACTAGTGGACACACGAGTGTCATAACAACCAAACCAGTCAGATTCAAAAGAAGCATGTAAATCAGGTGGTAGTGATCCCCCCTTGGGATAAAACAATCCAAGTATCCAGGTACCACTCAAGTAGCAAAAGATGTGCTTAACTGCTTGTCAATGCTTGACACCTGAGCAATGCATAAACTTGCTCATCTGTGAGACAACAAACTGAATATCTGGCCGAGTAATGCATAAGTAAATCAAGCATCCAACAGCCTGCTAATAGAGAACAACATCAAATGCATCTCCAACATCTTGAAGACTCAACCATAAACCTGTCTCCATAGGAGTGGCAATGGGTTTATAGTCTTTAAGGCCAAAACACTGCAATAATTTGTCAATCTATTTCATTTGACATAAAGCTATTCTGCCATCAACTTGCATAAATTGAATGCCCAAATAATGATGCAAGTGCCCCAAATTTGACATCTCAAATGAGGCATGTAGATCAGCCTTAAAATCAACAGTATGCTTCTCATGAGGACCAATGAGCAGCATGTCATCATCATACACAACAATGATAAGAAACACATTGTTTGCATGCTTAACATATAAGGTGCTCTCAAGTAGACTGTTCTCAAAACCATGTGCAATGAGGTAGGCAAGAATCTTTTCATACCAGGCACGTGGTGCTTGCTTCAAACCATACAATGCCTTCTTTAACCTGCACACTTGGTTTTCATGCCCTTTTTGCACAAAGCCACGGGGCTGAAAAACATTCACTTCTTCATGCAAATCACCATTCAAAAATGCAATTTTAATGTCGAACTGATGTGTTGATATATTTAGGTATTGATGTGTGTGAACACAATAGGACCACCAGGGTACTTTTTTCCCTCTTTCGAAGGTTTTTTTCCCCTAGCTGTATATATATCTATTGTCCTAACATGTTACTTATCTTTGTATATTTTAGTGGTAATACATTCAGTATTGTGTGTTGTGCTCCAAGCTTCTTCTTCTTCTTCCTCATGTTTTTTGTGTGCTTCCACAGACCTCAAACTCCAACAATCAGGATCAAAGCAGGTTGTCGCTTCATCTAAGGCGTCATCGACACCGCTCTGGTTATAGTCTCAAAATCGAGCAAAATTAGGTGAGCATACTCAGGGTGATTAGGAGATCAAAACAGCTTTGTTTTGTGGTGCCAAAATCATGATCTAAGCTTGTTTCAGCCTCCGAATGCACTATCACAGTGTTTATGCAGACAATTTTATCTTTTTGTGCCAAAGATACATACAAGCTTTGGTTCGTCGATATAAGCATCTCGAAGTCTGCTACATGTTTAGTAGAACTGGATAGGGTAGTTTTGTTCAACTTTTTGAGATACAGACAATTTTTTGCATCACGATATTTTAGTGAGTGGCCATGGCTGAAAGCAATGATGTATTCTACATGTTGGTTGTTGAGGATAAGTTCGATGGTACGAATTACCCATTATGTGCTTATATGATGCATCATGTATTAGTCGCAAAAGGGTTGTGCAATATTGTGTAGGGTGTTGAAAAACATCCTATTTCACCTCCAAATACAGGTACTGAAGCTGATGTAGATGGTGTTGAAGATGGTGATATTCTACAGATTCCTGTTTGTGTTGTAGTTTTTGTTGTACCTACTGCAAAGCAAATTTGATGGGATGGCAGAGATGTTGAGGCATGTGCATTGATAGCCTTTTCTATCAAACGTGCCATTATTCCTCACATTTCCTCGTGAAAAACAACTAAGAATGCTTGGGATACACTTGCCACTTTATACCAGGTAAGGAATGAGGCTCGTGTTGCTTACCTTCAAAAACACCTAGAGAGTGAGCACATGAATGAAGTGACTCTATGGATAGTTTTCTCACAGAGATCAAAGAATTTAAGGATGAGTTGATTTCTCCTGATGAAGTTATACCAGATAGCTCACTTGTGTAGACTATTTTGAATGGTCTTCCTGATTCATATCAGATTTTTGCTTCTGCTCTTTGTTTGATGATGAAAGGCTATCCAAATGCCTTGACATTTGAGGAGTTATTCTTTGTTCTATTGCAGGAAGATCAATCTAGGCAGAATAGGTCCATTATGCATGTTGTAGATCAAGCTTTTCTTGCTAGTCAGAAGGGCAAAGGTGGATCGAGCTCATCCACTAGTAAGCAAAAATCTACAAATGGTGCACATTCAAAGAAGGCAGACAAAAATGAGAAGAAATCGGAAAAGTAGAAATTCTTTTGTAAGTATTGTAAAAGAAACAATCATATCATAAAGAAGTGCCCAAAATTGGCTGCAAAAGAAGCAAAGAAAAAAGAGGTTGGAATGGTTGTTGTAGAGGTCTCTACACCAAAAACAAAGTCTACTAATCTTGTGTAGAATGAAGAATGGGTGTTTACTACTGTTTGCAGTTTTGACCCATCTTCTCATGAGCAGTGTATGTCTGCAATAGGCTGAGATGTTTGGTACTTTGATGGTCGGGCAACCAAACATATTACCTCGCAGTGCAGTTTCTTCACTTCACTTGAGCCTGCCCCTATAGGGAATATTGTCACATGCACCAACAACTCCTCTTATCTTGTTATGGGAGTTGTTAAGATCATTCTGACTATTGCAGATGGTAGTTCTTTTATATTGTCAGATGTTTTATATTGCGAGGGATCAAGAAAAATTTGTTATCAATTTTTGCAGTAGCCAAGATTGGCTTGGTTGTGAAATTTGTTGATGGCAGATGTACAATTCATGATTTTTCAAATGGCGACATGATTATTGCTTCTGCCATTTTATGTTGTGAGTTGTATAAGCTCATAGACTATGAAAATCTATTAATGATTCAACATGAGCAGTACACAATTCTCACGCTATGTGAGATGCAAAGCTTTGGCATGCACACTTTGGTAATTTGAATTTTGCTAGTTTGCATGCCTACAGAAATCGGAAATGGTGTCCTCTTTGCCCAAACTTGAGGCGCTCGGTAAACATTTATGTGAAGGCTGTATTTTGGGCAAAATGCAATGTTCCTCCTTCCCAAAAGATGGTTCAGTTTGAGCCACTTAGGAATTGTAGCTTGTTCATAGTGATGTATATGGTCCTATGCAGACACCCTCTTTTGGGAACTATCTTTACTTCATGGCTTTCATCGATGATTTTTCTATGCATGCATCGGTATATCCATTGAAGGCAAAGTCCGAAGTGTTTATGTGCTTCAAATAGTTTTTGGTTTTGGCTGAAAATATGTTAGCATGTAAAATGGGCACCCTTCGTTCTGATCAAGGGGGGGAATATATGTCTTCTGAATTGGAGATGGCGAGGGGTATGGTCAAGAGTCAGGCTCTACTATGTAGTTTCTAGCTTGAAGTTGTTATGTGTGCAACATATGTACTTAATAGGTATCCCATTAAAGCGCTACGGTCTATCACTCCATATGAGGCTTGGCATGGTTGCAAGCCATCTATTGCTCATCTGCGTGTTTTTGGTTGTTTGGCATATGCATTAATGCCTGAACAACAACACAAAAAATTGGATGATAAAGCAGTGAAATGTAATTTTATTGGATACATTTCTAAAAGTAAAGGCTATCATTTATATCATCCACATACTAAATGCATTTTGGTTGTGGAAGATGCTATTCAGCCATTGCTTTCATATACTAAGGAGACATCTGTTAGCTCCAAATACATGTATGACACCTTGCTGCCTCTTTTTACAGGTGGACAGTCTAGTGATGGTCCTAATGAGGCAACTTCTCAGCCTTTACAGGTTTCATGTGATGATGCAGATCATTCCATTTCTAATGCAGATTTACATGATGCACTTGTTGATGAGAGGGCTGATATTGAGGAGGCAAAAACTATGCCAAATTGGCTGGTGGAGACTTTATGCGACAACAAATTAGATGCACCTCTATCACATCATACTTGTTAGGCTCTCATAGTGCTTCCTTTGCATTAGATTGCTATGCTATGGCTGCCTCTAGTTCCTGTGATGAGACTCAGCCTATTTCGTTTGATGAAGCACAAAATTATGAACATTGGATGGCTGCAATGCAATCTGAATATGATGCTATCATGAGAAATGGTACCTGGTCTTTGTGTAACTTGCCTCCTCGCAAGAAGGCCATTGGCACTAAGTGGGTATACAAGTTGAAGCGTAAGCATGATGGAACAATTTACATGAATAAGGCTAGGCTTGTTGCAAATGGTTATGCTTAAGAAAGAGGCAGTGATTTTGATGAGACCTTTGCTCCTACTTGCGAAATGACTATTGTTCATAGCATATGTGCACTTACAGCTCATCATGGTTTGAATGTACATCAGTTGAAAATTAAAACTACATTTTTGAATTGTGATTTGCATGAAGAAGTGTATGTTTTTTAGCCCCATGGATTTGTGTAGAAAGGGCATGAAAACCAAGTGTGCATGTTAAAGAAAGCATTATATGGTGAAAGGAAGCACCATGTGCTTGGTATGAAAACATACATGCCTATCTAATTACACATGGTTTCAAGAACAGTCCAACTGAAAGCATGTTATATGTTTAGTGTGCAAATGATGTGCTTTTGATCATTGTTGTGTATGTTGATGACATGCTGCTCACTGGTCCACATGAGAAGCATACTGCTAATTTTAAGGATGATTTGCATGCCTCATTTGAGATGTCTGGTTTGGGGCATTAACATCATTATTTGGGCACATGCTGATCATTTTTGTGTATGTTGATGACACGTTGCTCATTAGTCCACATGAGAAGGATATTGCTGATTTTAAGGATGATTTGCATGCCTCATTTGAGATGTCTGGTTTTGGGCATTTGCATCACTATTTATGCAAGTTGATGGCAGAATAGCTTTGTGTCAAACGAAATACATTAACACATTATTGCAGCATTTTGGCCTTGAAGACTGTAAATCTATTGCCACTCCTATGGAGATAGGTTTACGATTGAGTCTTCATGATGCTAGAGATGTATTTGATGTTGTTCTCTATCAGTAGAGTGTTGGATGCTTGATTTACTTATGCGTTACTCAACCAGATATTCAGTTTGTTGTCTCATAGATGAGCAGGTTTATGCATTGCTTAGGTGTCAAGATTTGGCAGGTGGTTAAGCGCATCTTTCGCTAGTTGAGTGGTACCGAGCTACTTGGATTGTTTTATCCCAAGGGGGGGTCACTACCGCCAGATTTACATGCTTTTTCAAACTCTGATTAGGCTAGTGGATATGACACTCGTGTGTCCACTAGTGGCTTTTGCTTCATGCTTGGTAGCTCATTTATATCTTGGTTGAGAAAGAAGCAACTTATTATGGCCACTTCTAGTTGTGAGGCTGAGTATAGGGCAACTTTCACAATGATTGTTGAGTGTGTGTGGCTCAGATTCCTTATGGCTGATTTGGGTGTTGGTCAATCTTCTGCCACCACCATGTTTACTAACGGTCAGACTGCATTGGCAGTTGCAAGGAACCCTGTGTTCCATGCTTGCACTAAGCACATTGAGGTGCATTATCATTATGTCAGGGAGAGGTTCTCTACTAGAGAGATCAACTTGGCATATGTGCCCACATAGGAGAACATTGCAAACCTTTTCATGAAGGCTCTGCCTAGGGAGAAATTTGAAGCTTTCCGCAAAGCTTTGGGCTCATTTCCTTTTGTGGATTGATTCCACATAGCTTCACACTTCCTTATACATGAGTGGCTTCGCACTTCCTTATACATGAGTGCCAGCTCCTTGTTCATTGCATCACTCCCAGTGGAATTTGTTGATATATTTAGGTAGTGATGTGTGTGAACACACTAGGACCACCAGGGCACTTTTTTCCCTCTTTAAGAGGGTTTTTCCTCTAGCTTGTATATACACATATTGCCCTAATGGGTTACTTATCTTTGTACATTCTAGTGGTAATACATTCAGTATTGTGTGTTGGGCTCCAAGCTTCATCTTCTTCCTCGTGTTGTTTGTGTGCTTTTGCAGACCTCAAACTCCAACATGATGTACATTCCAACCATGATGAGGTGCAAGTGCATAGATGCTATGAACAGTAGTTATTCGACATGTAGGAGTAAAGGTCTCATCAAAATCAGTGCCTCTTTCTTAAGCATAACCTTTTGCAACAATCCTAGCCTTATACCTATCAACTCTTCCATCAGGCTTACACTTCAACTTGTATACCCACTTAGTGCCAATGGCCTTCTTGCCAGGAGGCAAGTCACATAAAGACCAGATACCATTTTTCATGATAGCATCATATTCTCATTGCATAGCAACCATCCAATTTTCAAATTTGTGCTTCATCAAAAGAAACACACTCATTCTCATCACATAGACTAGAGGTAGCCATAGCATAAAAATTTGATGCAAAAGAAGTAGCATAACAATATCATGCAAAAGAAGCACTATGAGAGCCTGAACGAGTAAGATATGATAGAGGTGCATGTAATTTGTTGTAACACAAGGTCTACATCAACCATTTTGGCATAGTTTTTGCATCCTCAATATCAGCTCTCTCATCAACAAGTGCATCATGTAAATCCACATTAGAAATAAAATGATCTGCATCATCACATGAAACTTGTAAAGGTTGAAAAGTTGCCTCATTTGGACCATCACTAGACCATCTACTTGTAAAGAAAGGAAGCAAGGTGTCATATATGTCTTTGGAGCTAACAGATATGTCTCCTTAAGACATGAAACTAATGGTTGAAAAGCATCTTCCACAAAAACAACATCAAGGCTAACCAAAATGCATTTAGTCTGTGGATGATATAGACGATAGCCTTTGCTTTCAAAACTATACCTAAGAAAAATACATTTCACTCCTTTATCATCCAATTTTGTTCAGGCAGTGATGCATATGCCAAACAACCAACAACACACAAGTGAGCAACATATGGCTTACGACCATGCCAAGCCTCATATGAAATGATAGACTACAATGCTTTAGTGGGACACATGTTAAGTACATATGTTGCACACATAACATCCTCAACCCAGAAATTATGTGGTAAAGCCTGACTCTTGACCATACACCTCACCATCTCCATGAGTGACCTATTCTTCCATTCAGCAAGTCCATTCTGTTGAGGTGTATACGACACTGCATATAGATGTTTTATCCCTTTTTTTAGCCAAAAATGCATTAAAATTACAAGACATAAATTCCCCCCCTCGACTAGAACGAAGGGTGCCCATTTTATGTGTTGACATATTTTCAGGCAAAACCAAAAAAAAATTGAAGCACATAAACACTACATACTTTGTTTTTAATGGATATACCGATGCATGCCTAGAATAAAATATCAATGAAAGTCATGAAGTAAAGATAGTTCCCAAAAGAAGGTGTCTCCATAGGACCACATACATCACTGTGAACAAGCTGCAATTTTTTAGTTCGAACTGAACCATCTATTGGGAAGGAGGAACACTGCATTTTGCCCAAAGTACAACCATCATATACATGTTTACAAGGTGCCTCAAGTTTGGGCAAAGAGGACACCATTTCAAATTTCTGCAGGTGTAGCAAACTAGCAAAATTCAGATGACCAAAGCTTTGCATTTGACATAGCCTAAAAATCATGTACTGCACATTTTGCATCATTCACATATTTTTCATAGTCTATGAGCTTATACAGCCCATGACATAAAATGCCAGAAGCAATAATGACATTGCCATTTGACAGATCATGAATTGTACATCTGTCATCAACAAATTTCACAACCAAGCCAATCTTGGCTAAAGCTTGAACTGATAACAGATTCTTCTTGATCCCTGGCACAAACAACGCATTTGACAATGTAAAAGAACTACCATCAACAGTAGTCAAAATGATCTTACCAACTCCCATCACAAGATAAGAGTTGTTGCTGCATGTGATAATATTCCCTTTAGGGGTAGACTTGATTGAAGTGAAGAAACTACACTGTGAGGTAATATGTTTGGTTGCCCTACTATCAAAGTACCAAAAATCTGAGTATACTGTAGACATAAACTCTTCATGAGAAGATGGGTCATAACTGTAAATAGTGGTAAATGCCCATTCTTGATTCTGCACAAGATTATCAGACTCTATTTTGGGTGTAGGGGCCTCTGCAACAACCATTCTAGCCTCTTTCTTCCTTGCCTCTTTAGCACCTAGTTTTGTATAGCTCTTTATTACATGATCATTTTCTTTACAGTATTTGCAAAACAATTTTTGTTTTTCTGCTTTCTTCTCTTCTATGTCTTCTTTCTTTGATTATGTAGAACTAGCATATTTTTGCTTACTAGCAGAAGAGTTCCATTTACCTTTGCCCTTCTGACTAACCAAGAAAGCTTGATTTGCAATATGCATAATGGACCTGTTGTGCCTGGACTGATCTTCTTCAAACAGAACAAAGACTAACTCCTCAAATGTTAAGGCATTTGGATTGCCTTTCATCATTAAATGAAGAGTAGAAGCAAAACTCTGATATGAATCAGAAAGACCATTTAAAATAGTGCACAAGTGAACTGTCAGGCAAGACTTCATCAGCATAAATTAATTATTCTTTCAAATCTTTGATCTTTGATATAAACTGCCCATGGAATCACCTTCATTCATGTGCTCACTCTCCAATTGTTTTTGGAGGTAATCAATGCAAGCCTCATTCCTCGCCTGGTTTAAAGTGGTAAGTGTATCCCAAGCATCCTTAGTTGTTCTGCAAGAGCGAATGTGAGGAATAATGGCACATTTGATAGGCAAGCCTATTAATGCATGTGCCTAAGCATCTTTGACATCACAACAAATATTAACTGCATTAGGTGCAATAGGAACCACAACACAAACAAGAACATGAAGAATATCATCATCTTCAATGCAATCTGCATCAGCTTCAACAACTTTGTTTGTAGGTGTAATAGGACATTTTTCTACACCCTGTACAATATTCCATGGTTCTTTTGCAACCAATACATGATGCGTCATATAAGCCCATAACGGGTAATTGCTATTGTCCAACTTATCCTCAACAGCCAACATACGGAATATATCACTACTTTCAATCATGGCCACTGATTAAAATACCCTGGTGTAGAAAAATGGTTGTATCTCAAAAAGTTGAATAGAACTACGCTCTCGAGTTCTGCTAAACCTATAGCAGACATTGAGTGCTTATACTAGCGAACCAAAACCTGTATATATCTTTGGCACAAAAAGACAAAATAGCCTACACAAGCACTATGATAGTGTGTTCAAAGGTCGAAACAAGCTCAGATCATGATTTTGGCACGACAAAGCAGAGGGGCATCGACAATGCCCTTGATGATGTGATGATCTGCTCTGATACCAATTGTTGGAGTTTGAGGTCTGCAAGAGGATGCGAACAAGACAAGGATGAAGAAGAAGCTTGAAGCACAACACACAATACTAAATGTATTACCACTAGAATGTACAAAGATAAGTGACCCATTAGGGCAATAGACGTATATACAAGCTAGGGGAAAATAACCTCCTAAAGAGGGAAAAAGTGCCCCAGTAGTTCTAGTGCATTCACACATATCACTACCTAAATATATCAACACCATTGATTGCAATTAACTTCTTCTTGAACTTAAGAATTTCAAGGCTTTGAACTTGAGTGTTCCTTTCGTGCTCCTAATCAATCAGAACCACTAATCGCACTTAGCATATGCTAGAAAAATGGACTTAGGGGGTTCAAAGATCTTCCAACCTCAAGTTGCTTATCCTTGTTTGCACATGAATGCCCATGACACACATTCCCAAGCTTGCACACATTGGCACCCTTTTTTAGTCTTCTCAAGAGCTCTAAAACCCTGTAGAAATCCCAAAATTTGAGCTAAATTTATCCAAAATTTGACAAACCCTAAAAATTGATGAATTTGTATGTCTATCACGATAGACAATGTCGATCGCGATAAACCTATCTCTCACCATAGACCATCTCTGTCGTGGGTGGTTGTCTATCATGATAGACATGTCTATCACAATAAAGAAGTGTCTGTTGTGATAGACTCTATCTGTCATCTGTCGTGGTCTTCTATCTTTTGCGATACACAATGTTTATCATAGTAGATGAGTTTGTCGTGGGTCTTGTATGCCCATCTATCGTGATAGATGGTGTCTATTGTGATAGATGTGTAGGTCACAATAGACCAAAAATACAAAGATTTTGCAAAAACTTATAGTATTTTGGGATGCTCTAGTACTGTGGTTTATTGTGCAATGGATGAAAACATGAAATACCAACTTTCTCTATCCGTCGTGACAAACAAAGGTTGTCGTCTCAAAAACCACATAGAAGTATGTCATACCTTTTCGAAGCTGTTGGAGATGGTGGTATTGCTTGAATTGGAAATAGATGCTCACAAAGACACAAAAAATGAAAAGTTCTCTCATAAGTACAATGAGGGAAAATGGGGTAGAGATGGAAATATGGTCGAAAAACTAAAAATTGAATGAATAAAGAGATGGAGGTGGGAGATAGTGAGGATGATGATGGTGATGAAGGAAGTAAGAAAAATGAAAAGGAAAGAAATTAGTGGTGAATTCAACATCACAAATCTACATTCTACCATCACACACTCTTCATTGAAGCTCGCTCCCCGAAAATGCTACCAAATTTGGTGTCACTCTAGCACAATGATGCGTATCAACATGAGGAGATCCACCTCATAATTGTCAATCTGTGATGATGTGAGGGTGGTATGATGGCCACGAGCAAGTGGAATGCACAAGTGCATGAGTGAGAATCACACAAGCATGCACACACATATATATACACACACACACAAGGCAAGATCAAAGAGAGGAACAATGGAATGCTTTTATGTTCAATTATAAAAGAACTCTATTACAGAAGCTTCAATCTCCACCAAGCCAATCTTCTAACAAACCCTCCCCAAAAATGAGCTCTCTAGCTCTTTTTATAGTTTTTCACTAGCTTTGGCCCTGTTTAGACCTGGTGTTTGAGCTAGTTAAAAAATAGGTTCCTATGCCTATTTGGAGGCTCAAACAAGCTCAAAAAATACAAAATTTGATGTGTAGGTTCTTCTAGTACTCCTCAAACTTGAGGACTCCTGATCTTGGACAAAATAGAGTTTGAACTATCAAAAACAACATTTACAATGTTGGTGCAGTGATAAAAATCACTCTTGATTGAAAATATTTTTTAAAAATTTGATTGGGCCTATTCTTTGTCTATTTTACATGAATGTTCTATCTTAATGATCCCTCTTTTGCCTTTCTTTGGCTTTCTTGTCCTTTCACGCTCTGAACAGCTGTGGAAAACTGTGCGCAAGATGACCCCTTGCTTAAGCACACCCCCTGCTTGTTGTTCTTTGCATATTTTGAAAAGATTTAAGTTTTACACTCTATCTCTGTAGATGATCTTGGCAGACCCTTTGTTATTGTAATTATTATTTCTCCTTCATCCTGAATCCATTTGTTGTGATTTTTGTCTTTTGTAAAACTTATAAATTCTAATTTGAGTTGTATAAGTCTTGGGATCAGTGCTTGCACAAGTTTAGAGAAATGACTAGAACACTCTATGAGTTAGATAATACTCTATGAATAGATCAAGTAGTCTGTTTTGATGTAGCTGGTTGAGGCACCATCTAGTGTCCAAGTGGAGTGAGTGTACTTTCATTTGAAGGCTCTCTAAGTCTACTTTAGACGTGCAGAGTTTCATTTATATTATTTTCATGTACTGAGAGAAACTTAGAAAACACATAGCATATGTTAGAAAAGGTCAAGATCCTAGGAGGGTTCATTTGCTTTCGTTGTGCATCTAGGCATGTTTATCCTCCAACAAGTCATGAATTAACAATAACTCATTACTCTTGAGAGAAAAGATTTCTCATTTTTCTTTTTAATTATGCAAAGATACCTAGCCATTCTCATACTTTCACAGGATTGTAGTGCTAGTCCTTGTGAAAGGAATTGGAGTACATGGGCCCCTTCCACACAAAGAAAAGGAACAGATCTACAGTGCAGTTGGAGTGGCTTGTCTATTCTTGTTGCAACTTGTGTTTATGGAAGCATGGTGGCCACTCAACGGAGGTGAAGAAGATGAACGTCGATGGCCTTAACATTGAGAGGTCCCATAACATGCCGACCATTCCGAATGAGGGCTTTGATTTATATGACGTGTTTTATCAGGAATTAACTATACTGCAACGTGATATGAGGGCATCTCAGATTCATGCTAGTCGTGGTGCATGTATTGTGCAAGGCCCATCTACTAGTCCAACGAAGGCATCTACTAGTTGGGTACCACATGATGGTGATGATGATGATGATGATGATGATGATGATGATAGTGACTCAAAGGATTTTTAGGCTTGATGATTGATGATGATCATTTGATCGTGATTGTATATTGACAGTTTGACTCGTGAGTCATGAAAATGCTGATGATTGAATGAAGTGTCATTGTCACTTGTGCACATTGATGTTAAATGAGTGCATTGATTAAGTCTAGCAGTTTGTTGTGAAATGTGATTTTGGATGATGAGTTTGAAGTGAGAAGTCACAAATGTAACATGTTGAATGTTCAATGAAGTTTGAACTTTGAAATTTGAATGTGACATGTGTACACTCAACACTGGTGAGTGTATGTACTAAGTACTATGTAGCTTCTAGCATCATGCATGTAGTGATGAGTCCTATATGCAATATGTATAATCATTAATGTATAATATGTATGTAATATGTATTATGTACTTAGTACTATGTACTTAAGAGTCACCAATCACATCATACATCTTACATGTGCTTATAATTGATATATATATATATATATATATATATATATATATATATATATATATATATATATATATATATTAATTCATGATACATTAGCTATAAGTACCCTTGGGTGCCAAAATAAAAAAAAGGAAAAAAAAAGAGAACATGTTAGCATTATTTTCACAACATATATGGCAAAATATTGCTAACACATTAGCAACATGTTGCCTTGGATCTTGTGAGAACATTACTTACAACCTTGATTCGAAGTCTAAAACAAAGTCAAATAATATTTTGATGGCACAAAATGAAGTAGTTTTGAACTACTATTGACCCCAAGTATGCTCACCAAATTTTGTTCGATTGTAAGATAGTGAGCAAAAGGGTGTTGATGATGCTGTATAGAAAGCAATGACTTGCTGTGATACCAATTGTTGGAGTTTGAGGACAATCATAACACACAACAACACAAGGAAGAAGAAAACATCTTGGAACACAACACGTAGTGTATTACCAAGAAAAAGGTAAGTAGCCATTTAAGGTTATAGAGGGAAAAAAGTGCCTGAGCAATCCTAACTATGTTCACATATCGCTATCCAAGTATACTAATATTGGCCCTAATTTTGTAAATTATGAGTCTTTATAAATCTTTTGTGATTGAAACTACTATTCATGAATATGCAATAGTACTCATATGACCTAACAATCTCCTACAATCCTTGTGGAGTTGATGCTACCTTGTATGAGGGATTAATTCATGTCCATGAAGAGCCAACAAGAGCCTTAATCATATATTAAGTACAATACACACTATTTTTCTCCACAACACTAGTTAAACCAATCATGTCTCATGGTTAAGGCCATAGCGACATAAGAAAAATGGGTCCGTGCATCATAGGTGGATTGGTTGAGCTTTCACCTCTTGAGGCGAAAGTCGTGGGTCCGACCCTCCCTTTGGGCTGCTGGACATGTATGGGCCATATGTTAGCTTATAGCTCAGTTGCACCACCATCTGGCCACTAAAACTAGATGCCTTTGGGCAGTCCTTTCCAAGTGTTGCCTTTGGAGGTCTCAACCCCTGCTTTGTAGAATATGATAGGTCCCATGGATACTATGGCCTTCACATGTACAATTGTTCTTTCAATCTAATTCAAGTAAAAGAGATTAAGCTTTGGCCAAACTTCCTCTTTAAAAGTAAATGGCAAGTAAGGTGGAGGTCTATTCTTTTTTTGAGAGTACTATGAATGGCAAATACACACGCACGACCTCGTAAGGTAGAGGCACCTATTTTGGAGAACTCATGAACATGTCTAGCCAAGAGTTGAAATCCGGATTTCCTCCCATAGAGTCAAGGCGTGAGCCAGTAGGCTATGCGAGCTTGGACAATGAAAGTCATTTTTGTTCCAGCCTCATCCCTCAAGAATACTTATTTTGCCTCTCCCACATCAGGATTTAATTCATTTTTTTTTCTTCTCTCCGTTCCTGTTCACATAAGATGGATCCAACCTCTTTAGAGGCTGGAAATTAGCTGCTAAAAAAGTATTTTCCAGTGCGATTGTGTGAGCTCACCGTAGTCATAGAACGATTGCCATTGATGTTTATCGAGATCGGACGGCTGCGAGCATCAGACGCGGGGGGACGCCGTAGCATCGATCCAGTGACTGGATCGAAGAAATCTTCAAAAGAACGTTCGTTTTCCTGAGAGTATACTGTGGTAGGTCTCTCGACTGATTTTTCAAAGCTATCTGTACGTCAGAAATGTCTGGGCGCGGCAAGGGCGGGAAGGGGCTTGGAAAGGGCGGTGCCAAGCGCCATCGCAAGGTCCTGAGAGATAACATTCAGGGCATTACAAAGCCCGCAATTAGGCGTCTTGCTCGGAGGGGAGGCGTTAAACGTATCAGTGGTCTTATTTATGAGGAGACACGCGGGGTGCTTAAGATATTCCTCGAAAATGTTATTCGTGACGCTGTGACCTATACAGAACATGCCCGAAGAAAGACGGTAACTGCAATGGATGTTGTCTACGCTCTGAAGCGCCAAGGTAGGACGCTATATGGATTTGGCGGCTAGGCAATACAATATGAATCTGGTGTCTTTGGACACCACCCTTGAATTTGATTTCTGACTCTGCTTTTTCCATCAGGTGAAGCTTTTTGTTCATGCCCTCTTCTTGTTGGCTTCACTGCCCCTGTGTTGATCTATGTAACGATATTTTCTTCTTGCGATATGTGAAATCGGTTTGGCTGGATGTAGGATGTATTATGGTTTGAATTGTGAATTTGAATGTCTTATGATGCTCTAATTGACTTCTCATTTATAAGTTTGTATCTTAATGCCCGTAAGGGCATACCCCAGGAGAGACGAGTACCTTATGCAGGTCACCTAAGATTTTGCAATGGATTTATGGCAGGCAAATTGCATACTCATGTTGTCAGATGAAGAGTTGACTAAATTGTTTTTTATGAAATTTTCAAGTTGGTTTTATCTGTTGTTGAAAGAATGGAAATAGCTTTGTAGCTGCAGGGTTTGTTCGGGAATACATTCACTCTTTATCTGCAGTGTCAAATATTTAGTATAGAAGAGGATCCAGTAATGTTCCCATGAACAGCAACTGCAAGAGGTTGGTTGGTTGTACTTTCGTCCATTGGTTTGGGCGCATAACGTTGATTGTCATTGTTATCTTGATACCGAGTGTGTAGTTGTTTTTCTGTATGTGTCTTGTTATTTTTGCTTAGATTCCTCCTTGGAGATGCATATCTCGCTGGAAAGATGGAACAGTGTTCTAAGTCTGATTTTTCTTTGACTGATTTTTAACGTCATGTATGTATAATGCTTGCTATTAGACATGCAAATGGCTGGGATGTGGTTCAAGAGTATTGTGGTACATGAGGCTTCGTTTGCTTCAGAAGATGTCCATACAGGTCTGTTGTTTTATTGCTTGGGCTCGTGGAGAGGAGCTGCTGAACGAGGAATTGTTGTTCTTCTCTTAACAATGGCCATCGCACAGGCAAAACAGCTGAATAGAGAGAGGCATGCGCGAAACTTCAAAACAGACGTCTAGTCAGAGATAGATTTTGGAGGGAAGTCCGAAACGTTATAACAGGCATATTCAGAGATAGATTTTGGAGGCAAGTCTGAACGCCATAACAGACGTCTGTTTGGGAGTGTTCCTACTTTTTGTGAGAAACATATTCATTGCTAACGATATTTGGGCATGTTTGAGTCAACATAACCCTAGACCTAATGGTGGTGCTCCAAGGACCAAAGAAGGAGATTAATTGATGAATCACCCTCTTCTTTGATATTGCATGTTCCGAATGATTTTCTAGGAGCTACACAACCAATCCAGCCTAGAATAGAGAAGAGGGGATGATGTTTTAGCGATGTGCAAGTCATTGTTGTCATTTTGATGATTAAGAAGAAGAAACAAATTCAGCTTGCTTCCTTCATAATCATCTACACTTTGGTATTTTTATAATTGTTCTTGTAAGCACATCACTTCTCATTATGATTTTTTTCCCAACACGATTTCCTCTTCCAACAATGAAATTCATACATGCGCCAATAATCATTTAAACAAGCTATCAAGAATTGGTATAGTGTCAATTATGATTGTAGATGACATACATACCTTTATGAATGTTGTCTTTGTTGCAAAAATAGCTAAAAGCAAATATTCATTTCATCATCTATGAAGTATATGTGTTAGTATATTTCAATTGTGATGTTTGCAAACATGCTTAGAACCACTAGGGCACTGTTTCCCCAACTTGTATATATGCCCATAACCCTCATGGGCTACTATCATGGCTTAGAACTACCAGGGCACTCTTTCAACATGTGTGGAACTACCAAGGCACTCTTTCCCCAACTTATATATGCCCATAACCCTCACTTTTTCTTTTGCTTCCTTGTCCTATTTGTATGCATTTTTGCTCCCCAAAATCCAACAATTCATAGTCGAACATGTCATTTCTTCTTGAGGTGCATTGTGAGCATATCCTAGCCCACTTTCTTGGATTATTATGAAACTTGGTGAGCATAGTTAAGAGTAGTGTATGCTTCAAAATGATTGTAAGAGTTATGTGCAACTCAAACATTGATTTGAGCTTGTTTTCACCTTTGAAAACACCATCACAATGATTGTGGAGGAAATTTTTTCCTTTTGTGCCAATTTTAGTTTGGGTCTTTGTTCATGAATACCAATGCCCCAAAGTTTGATATAGGTCTAGAAGAGCTCAATTGGATACTTTTGTTCAAGTTTTTTCAAATACAAGCATTTTTTGCATCCAAGTACAATCACTAGTCATGGTTGAGAACAATGATGTGTTATGCATGTTGGTTATTGAGGATAAGTTGTATGGTTCCAACTTCCCATTGTGGGTATACATGGTGCAACATGCACTGTTTGTAAATGCATTGTGATGCAAGGTGTCAAAGTACATTGCATCATAACTATAAATGCTCTATGTAATTGATGGAGGTGGTGTTGAGGATGTTACATGTTCAATTTTTGATGTACTTTCTATTTAGAGACCTCTTCCAACTCATACTCTATGTTAAGTACACCAACACGCTAACCATTGTAGATTAACTTCAATGGGATGTCAAAAATGTACAAACAAATGCTTTGATCATTTTATTTGTCAATGGTGGCATTATCCATCATATTTGTTGATGCACAAGTAAGGATGTTTGGAATACTCTTGCCACATTGTATCATGCAAGAAAGAGGCTCATGTTTCTTACCTCCAAAAATAGTTGGAGAGTGACCATAGGCTTGAAGTTGATTTGATGGGCATTTTTCCGTACAACTATCAAATATTTGAAAGAGAAATTGATCCCTACATATGAAATTTTTCTAGATGTTTGGATTTCGCACACTGTTTGTCTTTCGCTGATGATAAAAGGAAATCTGAATGCTATAAACATTTGAAGAATTAGTTTTTTATGTTGTTAGAAGAAGATCAATATGTGGAAATGAGGTCTGGTAAGTGTGTTGCAAATCAAGACTTTGCTGCTAGTCAGAAGGGCAAGGGTAAAGGTGGCTCTTTCTCTTGTAGAAAAAGATTTGTAAGTGCTTCATAATGAAAAAGGGAGGATAAAGATGAGAAGAAAGTGGATAATGAAAAACAATTATGCAAATATTTTAAGTAAATGATTGCATTATAAGATCTATCATAAACTTGTTTCTAAAAAGGCAAAGAAGAAAGAGGCAAGAATATTTATTGGACACTTCTGCTTCTAAAAATGATTTTGCTAACTTAGTGAAAAATGAAGAATAGGTATTTACTACACAGTGTAGTTATGATCTATCAACTCATGATCATTGAATTTCTCTTGTGGACTCAAATATTTTTTCACCTCACCTAAGCTTTCTCCTAATGGGAATATAATCACATGCGCACACAAATCCTATCCTACAATGGGATTCAGATAAATTTTCCTTACTACTAGTAATGATAGTACATTCACACCATCATATGCTTTATATATGCCAAATATTAAGAAAAATCTATCATTAGTTTCAGCACTAGCCAATATTGGCTTGTTAGCAAAGTTATTTGAGGACAAACATATAATTCATGATGTCTATGATGACAATAAAATCATTGCATCTTGTATGCTATATAGAGGGTTGTGTAAGCCCACAAATTATTGAAAATATATGGATGATTATGCATGTGCACTTCAAATCTCATCTACGATGGCAAAACTTTAGCATGCATTTTTCAGTCATCTAGATTTTTCTAATTTACTGTGCCTACAAAAATTTGTTATGTCGTTCTCTTTGCCACAACTTGACGCACCATCTAAACATGTATATGAGGATTGCATTTTTTACAAGATGTAGTATTCTTCCTTTTCCAAAGAGAACAACATCAAATGCATCTCCAACATCATGAAGACTCAACCCTAAGCCTGTTTCCATAGGCGTGGCAATAGGTTTGCAATCTTCAAGGCCAAAATGTTGCAATAATGTCTCAATATATTTTATTTGACACAAAACTATTCCCCCATCAACTTGCATAAACTGAATGCTCAAATAATGATGCAAATGCCCCAAATCTGATATCTCAAAAGATGTAGCATTTGCCCAATCACACTCTATCCCCAATCACAATCTTTCGATCATTCAAGAATAACGGAGGAGAGAAAACATAGAGATTTCACAAGATAAGAGAAAATCTGATACGGAAGAATATGATTCACGGAAAGAAGAATTTTGATATTATAGATGAGAATCAATGGTTACAACAGCCTTGGAAAATAGCTTTTTGACGAAGCATCTACCTCCCGACCACCCCCGAGCTATCACAATCTCATTCACACTTGCACTCTCAATGAGACTCTCACTCTCAATCACAAGGTAATTCTCTGATTTATGTGCCTCCCCTTTGTTGATGCGCAAGTCTCCCTATAGGAGATTTTGATCGCCGCCCTACCAAAGAAGTGTGTGATCCACCAAATTTGGAAAATAGTCGAGTTTCTCCAAAACTTTTGCAAAAAGCCATGTGATTGTAGTGTGCTTTCTTTTGCGTACCTGTCCAAAAATAGGAGAAAAGCATCGAAAAGACATGAAAAAAAACCATAATTAGACATGGTGACATGTAAGCATTAGAATAAAAAATTTGAATAGAATTAGAGAATCCCTCTTTTTTTTAAGTGTTGGAAAATAGCACTTTTCAAAGCCTTGTAACTCAAAAATGGTTAAGAATTAGCTTAAGCTTGTGAGAGACACTTTTATTCAATTTTTCGGTCTACACAATAGTGTTAGAGATGACCTAGGTCCAAATCCGCTTCCAAATGCCACTTTTGAGCCCTGCAAGTTTCAAAATTGTAGAGAGAGTAAAATCAAGACATTTTCTTACAAAAAACTAAATGTAGAGCCCTTAACGAAATGCTTAAAACATGATTCATAAAAATTCCACTCACACATTTTTATTCTCCTATACTTTCTCTACCTTTTTCTCATACAAAGTTTTTTTGAATTCTTTCATCTTCACCTTCAAATTGCAACTACAAATAATGATGCGAATAAGATCTAGAGAGAGAATATGAAACTTGTCATCCCAAAATTTTTCATGCATGCATAAAATGACCTAATTATTCATTCTAATCATTATCCCCACAATCAGAAAGTTCAGAATGATTTATTTCACTAGAAAAGAGGCCTATTACAAAAGAGGCATGCAAATTATCCTTAAATTTAGTAGTATGCATCTTATTAGGACCAACGAGTAGCATGTTATCAACATACACAACAATGATCAGAAGTACATCGTCTACACGCTTAACGTATAAGGTGCTCTCAGTTGGATTGTTCTCAAAATGTACAATCAAATAGACATGTATCCTTTCATACAAAGCACATGGTGCTTGCTTCAAACCTTAAAATCTCTTTTTCAACCTGCAAACTTTTTTTTCGTTCCCTTTCTACACAAACCACCAGGCTGAAATACATACACTTCTTCATGTAATTCACCATTCAAAAATGCAGTTTTTAATGTCGAATTGATGTACATTCCAACCATGATGAGCTGGAAGTGTTAAGGTGCTACAAACGGTGGTCATTTGGCAAGTGGGTGCAAAGGTCTCATCAAAATCAATGCCTCTTTTGAGCATGAACTTTTGCAACAAGCCTAACCTTATTTTTGTCAATTGTTCCATTAGGCTTACATTTCAAGTTGTATACCCATTTAATGCCAATGGCCTTTTTGTATGGAGGCAAATAACATAAAGACCAGGTATCATTCTTCATAATAGCATCATATTTTGATTGCATAGCAGCCATCTAGTTTTCTGAATTTTGTGCCTCGTTAAAAGAAACAGGCTCATTCTCATCACAAAGATTAGAGGAAGCCATCGCATAGCAATTTGATGCAAAGGAAGCACTATGAGAGCTTGAATGAGTATGATATGATAGAGGTGCATCTAATTTGCTATCTCTTAAAGTCTACACAAGCCATTCAGGTATAGTTTTTGCTTACTCTATATCAGCTCTCTCATCAACAAGTGCATCATGTTAGTCTGCTTAAAAAGTGGGATGATCTACATCATCATGTGGAGCCTATAAAGGCTGAGAAATTGCCTCATTTGAACCAACACTTGACTGTACACATGTAAACAGAGGGAGCAAAGTAATTGTTGAGTACATGAAAGTAATTGTTGAGTTGCATTTTCCACAAAAATAACATCACGGCTAACCAAAATTGCGTTTAGTGTGTGGATGATAGAGACGATAGCCTTTACTTTCAAAACTGTAACCAACAAAAATACATTTCATTGCTTTATCATCAAATTTCCTATAATGTTTAGACATTAAAGCATACGCCAAACAACCAAAGACACTCAAATGAGAAATAGATGACTTGCGACCATGCGAAGCCTCATATGGAGTTAAAGATTGCAATGCTTTGGTGGGACACTTGTTAAGTACATATGTTGCACACATAACAGTATCAAACCAAAAGCTATGTTGTAAAGTTTGAGTTTTGATGCTTTATCCCATGCTCAGCCATAAATGTAATAAAATCAAAAGACATGTATTCCCACCCTCAAGCAGAATGGAGGGTGCCCAATTGACATGCTGACATATTTTCACCCATAACCGAAAATTATTTGAAGCACACAAACTCTTTGGACTTTGCTTTCAATGGATAAACCCATGCATGCCTGAAAAAATCATCAATGAATGTCATGAGGTAATGGTAGTTCCCAAAAGGTGGGGCATAGGACCACAAACATCACTATGAACAAGTTGTAACTTATGAAAAGCTCTAATCGAACCATCTTTAAGGAAGGAAGAACGTTGCATTTTTTCAAAAATACAACCTTCACATACATGTTTACAAGGTGTCCCAAGTTTGAGTTGCGAGAACACCATATCAAATTTTTGCAAGCATAACAAACTAGTCATAGATTTTGTATAGTCTATGTGCTTCTACAACCCACGATATAAGATGCCAAAAGCAATAATGACATTGCCATTTGAAAGATCATGAACTATACACTTGTCATCAACAAACTTAACAACTAGGCCAATCTTGGCCAATATTGACATTGACGATATATTTTTCTTGATCCCTAGCACATACAATGCATTTGACCATGTGAAAGTATCATCAACAATAGTCAAAATGATCTTGTTAACTCCCATTATAGAATTTGAGTTGTTTGAGCATGTGAAAAAATTCCTTGTAAGGGTAGGCTCAACTGAATTGAAGAAACTACACTGTAAAGTAATGTCTAGTTACCCCACTATAAAAGTGCCAAACATTTGAGTCTACCATAGAGATACACTACTCATGAGAAAATGAGTCATAACTACATACTATAGTAAATGCCCATTCTTCATTGTGCAAAAGATAAGCACTCTAATTTTGATGAAAAGGCCTTTGCAACAACAATTTCAACCTGTTTCTTTAGACTGTTAACTACCATGAACATATAGTTGCACTTTCATTTTGAGGAAATTTGGGGTTTATTGAATTCATTCTAGTATATCATTGTGAAGCTTGTTTGTTTTCAAGTTGAGGAGCTGAGCTCATATAGGATCTAAAGGTTGAGCACCCTGAGCTTATAGTTGCACTTTCACTTTGAGGGCTTGTTTCAGATTTGTGTGTTTTCAATGTGAAGAGCTCAGGAGCAAGTCTACTATTTAGGTTCATGGTTGAGTACCACGAGCTTATAGTTGCACTTTCATTTTGAGGGCAAGTTTGGGCTTGTATGGTTCGCACTAGAATTTTGAACATAAATTATTTTAAAACTTCATGATTGTGGTTTAGAAACAAGAATATCAATCTCAAGGTCAAGCAAACTCTATGACTAAAGCTAAGGCAAAGATGGAGCTGTCATCCTGAACACAAACAAGCATCAGGTCCTTCCCTGTGTTTTCAATATGTTAGATTTTATGCATGTTAATATGAAGAGAGAAGACTATGAATATCTCTCTAGCTTTGAACTTTGGATTTTTTATATTTACTTTTTAAGTGTGTTCATTTTGTTTTCTTCGTTGTCAACCTTCCATTTATTATAGCAACTGCAGATGGTCCTAAGCATATTAACACCAATCTTGATTATATAACGTTTGAAAAGCTCTGTTCTAATCTCCGAGACAGGTTATTACAGATTTAGGCAGAGATATTAGTACTTCTGTAAGTAGTCTGGCCCACTCATACTGATATTATGCACAATGCAGCTGATTCGTTGAAAGTTCTTGTAGTTGACTTGCTTGAACTTGTAGGTAAAGATTCATTAGAGGGTTCGCCTGGATTCATTCTGGTATATTATACATTTGATTTCGTCAAGTGCAAAATCCCTACCCTGCTGAGACTGCACACAATAATGCCAAATTCAGCTAAAGTGACATCACAGAAGTCGTGAATCATACTTATTGGGGGTTCAACAACACTTCAAGCCACTTCAGAGGTAGTGAAAAGAGTGACTTGCAAGGAGTCCAATCGTAGGAAGACACTGTGCAAGTACAAATTGACATTCTGCAAATCCAATCTCCCCCGATACATAGGTTAACCTCATGAACAACTGTCATTTACAAAAAAACTAAGAGCTGATAAAAGTTCAAGGGACATGTTAAAGCTTGCATTGAGTACTTAATCTGAAAGCACGGTGAAGTAGGGGCACAAGATAACCATGCTCGGTCACAAGAGTTTGAAAGCGATACAAAAATTAGACATGATGAATGTTATGCTTCCAAATGCTGGAAGCAAAAATGACCTTCAAGCAATAATTACACGATGAAACACGCATGACATGATTCCAAAGTTAGATGTTTAATTTACAGTGCACATACCCAACAGTACCTATTCCTCTCTGACTATTGAAAAGGAACACGAAAAAGTATCTTCCGAATAGAATAAAGATTTTATTGTTTAGCGTTATCAGCGGAATAACTGAAACGTCAGAAATTAGATTGCAGAGATCCCAACAATATGTAATTTCAAAACATAACAGAAAGAAGAGACCTCAGTTCCTAAACCAATTTACATTTGCAGTGAGATCAAGACTCAGATCAAATCGATCCACGCCAATCTCAGGGGCAAGCAGATAGACATTTAACCCATATAAGACCAGACAGATAGGAATAATTTCTTCAGGTTAGAATCAATCTGTACACGGTTACGTCTACAGTGATCCAAGAAATAGACAATCAGAGAAACCTAGTTTCTCAATCTTTCACTCATCAGAGTTATAACTCAGAGTATTGGTGGTGTTAAAGAACACCTTCATATATCATGTAAAAGCAGAAACTTAACCGCCGAAGCCATACAAAGTCCTTCCCTGTCGCTTTAAGGCATACACAACATCCATGGCAGTGACAGTCTTCCTTCGGGCATGTTCTGTGTATGTAACAGCATCGCGAATAACATTTTCGAGGAAAATCTTCAAGACGCCGCGGGTCTCTTCATAGATGAGCCCACTAATACGCTTGACGCCACCTCTACGAGCAAGGCGCCTAATAGCGGGCTTTGTTATTCCCTGGATGTTATCCCGGAGTACCTTTCTATGCCGCTTGGCGCCACCCTTACCTAGGCCCTTTCCTCCCTTGCCGCGGCCTGACATAGCTGTACACTTCTCAGCTGTGAATCGACTAGTGAAAATCCGGTTACGATCTACACTGAGACTTTGCGTTCAACGCTAGTTTATAGAGAGGACCGATTCACACATAGGATCGTTTTCGATCGTCTCTGCCCGTTAGATATTTTCTCTTATCGAACGGCTCTTGTCGTTTGATACAGCGAAACAAAAAACAGTAGGTGGTTTCACGAGGCGATGGAACAAACACAAAAGAAGTTGAAGTTCCACCTAGAAATGGGAAAAGTTAAAGAGCTCCACCACCAATCTATTCAGGGTCGTTTCAGATTGAGGGGCACCTTTAGGGAACTTTGGAAGATTGATCAATTGATATTTGCTAAGCCTGTTGATCTACGATCACACTCTTCACACTGGGCGGAGCCTTCCGCACGTCACAGAACTTTGGAGCGTATACTGTTTAAACCCTTCCCCCCTAATGTTGCACCTGGAACAACATGGTTTCAAGAGTCGTTCAAGCCTGCATAGCCTAGTGGTATTCTTGAGTCTCTGGGAGGAAGTCTGGAGTTCAAGTCTTGTTTGGACATATCTATGAGTTCCTCAAAGATAGATACCTCTACTTACGAGGTCGGGTGTATGAGTGTGTTTTCTATTCATTATACTCTAAAAAAAAACCATGGTTTTAAGAATACCATGGTTTTAAGAGATCATTCTGGAGCCCGATTGTGAAACGACCCTCACATATAGGGGTCGAACGATGGAAGGTTTGTTTTAGGCGGGTTTCACTAAGGCCGAATGCTCAAAAGGAAAAGTGTCTACTCCAATAAAATCTATCAATGTGTACATAAACATTGACACAAGACCGGCAACACAAAAAACTTGAAACTCCACATCAGAGTACTTTGAAAGGAGTTTTGTTCCAACCTCCTCCTCCCGCCCTCGAGAGATTCCACTCTCCAAATAATTATTTTCGATTTTATTGAACAAAAAACATACAATTTGCTTTCCTATATATATATAAAAGATTGTTCCGCCTTTTTTTCTTCAAGACAATGCAGAGGCACAAAAAAGAAGTTTGATTGTTCCATGCACTATGTGAATAGTTAAGGGGCGGCACTAATGTTTTTTCCTCATTTTCGGGTGGAATCATCTCTTTTTTTTTTTTGAGAGTACAATGAATTGGAAAGACACACACCCAACTTCTTAAGGTAGAGGCACCCTTCTTGAGAAACTTTGAGGCATTTAGCACTAGATGAGACTTGAACCCTAGCCATCTGCCTAGAAATACAAGGCACATTTGTTAAACCACGCCCACTAGATAGAATCATCTCATTTTTCCTCTGAGTTCCATCGCTATTATGTGAAATGAGCCTTAACGTCACCATCATCTATGAATACAAGAGAGGTAACAAAATACAATAACAATGCTCACATTATATATATATATATATATATATATATATGGAAATTGCTTTTTCATAAAACAAATGACAATTTTCCTCATGTGTATGGAAAATTGAAATCCCTCATATCGTCATGCAGGGTGGGGCAGGGGGCAACACATTTTTGAAGGAAGAGTACCATGATGTAGCAATGAGTGAACTCAAGAGCTCCATCCTTATGTGAATTGAAGCATCCACATGGCATGGCCGACTTCAGATTGGGGCGAGGGAACTTTGTATTTTGTAACAATGGTTCCACGTAGAACTACTTTCAAAACTATAGTTCCACCTTCAATGTCTTCACAATATGGGTGGAACATGGAGCTAAATTGAAGTGTGGCGCCGCCTTGTGTGAAGAGAAAATAAGGGTGGACTATACATCAAAAGCTATGCAATTTTATTAAAGAGTAATTAAATAAATATAAATATTGTTAAAAAACAAAATCTATATGGTCTCTGGATCCACTCTTAGTTCTAAGGTGGAAGTCTTTTGTTTCTAAGGAGGTTGGAATACTTTGCTCTCAAGTGTTCCACGAGGTGGCATGAAATGTGTGTTATCACTAGTCAATGTGAATAAAAGATGCCAAATGGCAATATCTTATTGGATATTTCATCTCCAACAAGAGTGTCTCCGCTTAAGGTGAAACCACCTTAAGATTCATGGTTGCTATAGTTGCAAGACCATACCCATGATGAGAGAGGATTCACACTAATGTGGCGACAAAAACTATAAAAAGTAATATAATTTGCCCTACCCTTGGTTTTGCATCTAGCATACACTTAAAACCATGAGCATAAACTTCTCACCAAGTCACTAACTTGACCACAAAGTCTCACAAAGCATGCCTTGTAAATTGAGCAATCAAGATAAGATACGCAATAGCAACGAAGTGCATGATATCAAATGGACTTACATGAACGTATGCTGGATTCTTTTTCATGAATATGAAAGAGTGATTTTTTTAATGGATTGAGGGAAATCCACATGATACTTTCATTAAATTTCTTACCGACAAATTAAGTGTTGCATCAAAGAATAGGCACCTGGGCAATGCATAAACCTACTCATTTATGAGACAACAAATTGAATATCTAGCCGAGTAATGCATAAGTAAATCAAGCATCCAATAGCATGTTGATAGAGAACAACATCAAATGCATCTCCATCATCATGAAGACTCAATCGTACACCTATCTCCATAGGAGTGGCAATAGGCTTACAATCTTCAAGTCCAAAACGCTACAATAATGTGTCAATATATTCCGTTTGACACAAAGCCATTCCACCACGAACTTGCATAAAGTAAATGCCCAAATAGTGATGCAAATGCCTGAAATCAGACATCTCAAATGAGGCATGCAGATCAGCCTTAAAATTAGCAATATTTGTTGATGAGGACCAATGAGCAGCATGTCATCAACATATACCACAATGATCAGAAGCATATCATTTGCACGCTTAACATATAAGGTGTTTTCAATTGGACTGTTCTCAAAACCATGTGCAATCAGATAGGCATGTATCTTTTCATACCAAGCATGTGGTGCTTGCTTTAAACCATATAATGCCTTCTTTAACATGCACACCTGGTTTTCATGCCCTTTTTGCACAAAGCCATGGGGCTGAAAAACATACACTTCTTCATGGAAGTCACCATTCAGAAATGTTGTTTCAACGTCCAACTGGTGTACATTCTAACCATGATAAGCTGCAAGTGCACAGATGCTACGAACATTAGTCATTCGGCAAGTAGAAGCAAAGGTTTCATCAAAATCAATGCCTCTTTCCTACGCATAACCCTTTGCAACAAGCTTGGCTTTATACCTATCAACTGTTCCATCAGGTTTAAATTTCAGCTTGTATATCCACTTAGTGCCAATGGCCTTTTTGCCAGGAGGAAAGTCACATAAAGACCACGTATCATTTTTCATGATAGCATCATATTCAAATTGCATTGCAGCCATCCAATGTTCAAAATTTTGTGCTTCATCAAATGAAACAGGTTCAGTCTCATCATAGAGACTAGAGGTAGCCATAGCATAGCAATGTGATGCAAAAGAGGCACTATGAGAGCTTGACCGAGTACGATATGACAGAGGTGCATCTAATTTGTTGTCACACAAGATTTGCACCAACCATGTTGGCATAGCTTTTGCCTGCTCAATATTAGTTCTCTCATCAAAAAGTGCATCATGTAAATCTACATAAAAAATGGAATGGAATGATCTACATCATCACATGAAACCTGCAAAGGCTGAGAAGTTGCCTCATTAGGACTAGCACTAGACTGTCCACCTGTAAAAAGAGGCAGCAAAGTATCATACATGTCTTTGGAGCTAACAAATGTCCCCTTAGTACATGAAAGCAATGGTTGAATAACACCTTCAACAAAAGAAACATCACAGCTAACCAGAATGCGTTTAGTATGTGGATGATATAGACGATAACCTTTACTTTTTAAATTGTACCCAACAAAAATACATTTTCCAGCTTAATCATCCAATTTTCTGTGATGTTGTTCAGGCACTAATGCATATGCCAGCCAACCAAAAACATGCAGATGAGCAACAGATGGCTTGTGACCATGCCAAGCCTCATATGGAGTGATAGGCTGCAGCACTTTAGTGGGACACCTCTTTAGTACATATGCTGCACACATTACAGCCTCAAGCAAGAAACTATGTGGTAAAGCCTGACTCTTGACTATACACCTCGCCATCTCCATGAGTGACCTATTCTTTTGTTTAGCAACCCGTTCTGTTGAGGTGTATACGACACTGTACATTGATGTTTTATCCCACGTTCAGCCAAAAATGCATTAAATTCAGAAGACATATATTCCTCCCCTCGATCAAAATGGAGGGTGCCCATTTTACATGCTGACAAATTTTCAGCCAAAACTTGAAATTGTTTGAAGCACATAAACACTTCAGACTTTGCCTTCAATGTATATACCCATGCATGCCTAGAAAAATCATCGATGAAAGTCACGAAGTAAAGATAGTTCCCAAAAGAAGGTGTCTGCATAGGACCACCGACATCACTATGTACAAGCTGCAATTTTTTAGTAGCACGAATTGAACCATCTTTTGGAAAGAAAGAACATTGCATTTTTCCCAAAATACAACCTTCACATACATGTTTACTGGGTGCCTCAAGTTTGGGCAAAGAGGAAACCATTCCAGATTTCTGGAGGTGTAGCAAACTAGCAAAATTCAGATGATCAAAGCGTGCATTCCAAAGCTTTGCATCTGACATAGTATGAGAATCATGTTTTTTAATTTCTTCTCATCTTTGTCTTCCTTCTTCGAATGTGCAGCATTTGCATATTTTTTTGCTTACTAGTAGAAGAGCTCCATTTACCTTTGCCCTTCTGACTAGATAGGAAAGCTTGATGTGCAACATGCATAATAGACCTATTCTGCCTAGTTTGGTCTTCCTACAACAAAACAGAGACTAACTCTTCAAATGACAAGGCATTTGGATTGCCTTTCATCAACAAACAAAGAGAAGAAGCAAAACTTTGATATGAGTCAGGAAGACCATTCAAAATAATTTGCACAAGTGAGCTATCTAGTATTACTACCGAGACAAATTCTACTAAACGTGTAGCAAAGTTTGAGCCGCTTATACTGGTGAACTGAAACTGGTATATACCTTTGTCACAATAAGATGAAATAGCCTGCACAAGCACTACGATAGTGTGTTCGGAGGCCGAAACAAGCTCAGATCGCAATTTCGGCACCACAGAGTGAAGATGTTTTGATCTCTGAAACACCTGAGTATGCGTACCAAATTTCGTGTTGAGACTACAACCGGAGAGGTGTAGACAACACCCTAGATGAAGTGGAGACCTAGTTTGATACCGATTGTTGGAGTTAGACGTCTGCAGAAGCACGCGAACAACACAAGGAATAAGAAGAAGCTTGGAGCACAACACAGAATGCTGAATGTATCACCACTAGAATGTACAAAGATAAGTAGCCCGTTATGACAATAAGCATATATACAAGCCGGGGGAAAAAACCTCTTGAAGAGGGAAAAAAGTTCCCCGATGGTCCTAGAGTATTCACACACATCACTACCTAAATATATCGACAGGAGCCTTCTTTGTACCTTCGTTTTGCCACCTTGATCTACTTATGACTTGAGGCTTTTGCTCACTTTCTATATTTTTTGTTGATGTTGTGATTTTTTGAATTCATGGATGGTTGATACGTATTCACGAATTTATTGTTCTAAAGTCCATCGTACCAAGGAGATATTTGTTGGAGTTTAAGGTATGTGGAAGCACACAAACAACACAAAAAAAAGGAGAAGAATCTTGGAGCACAACACAATACAGAATGTATTACCAAGTGAAAAAATACAAAGATAAGTGACCCATTAGGCATATGCATAAGTGGGAGGGGATCTCCTATAGAGAAAAAAAGTACCCTTGTGGTCCTAAGTGTGTTCACACACATCATTAACAAAATATATCAACAAACCCCCCTTGGGAGTGATGCAATGAACAAGGGGTTGGTTCTCATGTATAAGGAATTGCCAAGCTATGTGGAAAGAGCTCAATCTGCAAAAGGAAGAAAGCCCAAAGATTTTCGAAAAGCTTCAAACTTCTCCCTAGGTAGAGCCTTTGTGAAAAGATATGCAACATTATCCTATGTGGGCACATAAGCCAAATTAATCTCTCCAGCAATTGCCAACACACATTGAGTATCAATGAAGATGGTGATGGCCAAGACTGACCAACACCCAAATCAACAAAAAGGCATGTGAGCCACACACACACTCGACAATCACTGTGAAAGTTTCCACTTCTTACTCAACCAAGATATGCATGAGCTACCAAGGATGAAGTAAAAACCACTCGTGGACAGAAGAGTGTCATTGCAACTAGCCCAATCTAAGTCAGAAAAAGCATGTAAATATGGGAGTAAAGATATCCCCTTGGAATAAAATAATTCAAGTAATTAGTTACCACTCAAGTGGTGAAAGATGTGCTTAACTTTTTGCCAATGCTTGATACCTGGGCAATGCATAAACCAACTCATCTAAGAGAAAGAAAATTGAATATTAGGCCAAGTTATGCATACGTAGATCAAGCATACAACAACTATTGATATAGAACAACGTGATGTGCATCTCTAGCATCATGAAGCCTCAATTGTAAACCTATTTTGTTTGACACAAAGGTATTCTCCCATCAACTTGCATAAATTGAATACCCAAATAATGATACAAATGCCCCAAATCTAACATCTCAAAAGAGGCATGCAAATCAACCTTAAATTCAGCAATTTGCTTCTCATTAGGACCAATGAGCAACATGTCATCAACAAATACAACATCATCAGAAGTACATCATTTGTACACTCAACATATAAGGTACTCTCAATTGAATTGTTATCAAAACTATGTGCAAGCAAGTAGGCATGTATCTCTTCATACCAAGCAGGTGGTGCTTGCTTCAAATCATGTAATGCCTTCTTTAACATGCACACTTTGTTGTCATGCCCTTTCTACACGGAACCACTAGGATGAAATACATACACTTCTTCATGTTAGTCATCATTCAGAAATGTATTTTTAATGTCCAACTCATGTACATTCCAACCATGAGCTACAAATGCACAAATGCTATGAACAATGGTCATTTGGCATGTGGGAGCAAAGGTCTCATCAAAATCAATGCCTCTCTCTTGAGCATGACTTTTTGCAACAAGCCTCACCTTATACCTATTAATTGTTCCATCAGGTTTACATTTCAACTTGTATACCCATTTAGTGCCAATAGCCTTTTTGCCTGGAGCAAACCACATAAGTACCAAGTACATTCTTCATAATAGCATCATATTCTGATTGCATATTAGCCATCCAATTTTTTTAATTTGTGATTTATCAAAGGAAATAGGCTCATTCTCATCGCAAAGACTAGATGAAGCTATTGCATAGAAATTTGATGCAAAAGAAGCAATAGCATGAACAAGCATGATATGATAGAGGGTCATCTAATTTCCTATCTCTCAAAGTCTACATCATTATTTGATACCTGTAAAGGTTGAAAATTGCCTCATTTGTCCAATACTTGACTTTCCACATGTAAAAAGAAGAAGCAAAGTATCATACACATCTTTAGAGCTAACTGATGTTGCCTTAGTACATGAAAGTAATGGTTGAATTGCAACTTCCACAAAAACAATATCATGGCTAACCAAAATGCATTTAGTCTATGGATGATACATATGATAGCCTTTGCTTTATGAACTCTACCCAAAAAAAAACATTTTAGTGCTTTATCATCTAGCTTTTTGTATTGTTCTTCAAGCAGTAATGCATATGTTAAACAACCAAAAACATGTAGATGATCAACGAATGGCTTGTGACCATGCCAAGCTTCATATGGAGTGATCAATTGCAATGCGTTGGTGGGACACGTGTTAAGTACATATGTTGCACACATAAGAGCCTCAAGCCAGAAGCTATGTGGTAAATCTTGACTTTTGACCATACACCTTGCCATCCCCATGAGAGACCTATTCTATCTTTGTGAAACTCCATTTTATTGAGGTATATGTTACTATTCACTGATGCTTTATCCCACACTCAACTAGAAATGCATTAAAATAAAAAAACATGTATTTCCCCCGTCAATTAAAACGGAGGGTGCCCATTTTACATGCTCACATATTTTCAACCATAAACAATAACCGTTTGAAGCACAAAAACACTTTGGACTTTGCTTTTAATGGATATACCCATTCATGCCTAGAGAATTCATCAATAAAAGTTACCAAGTAAAGGTAGTTCCCAAATGAAGGTGTCTGCATAGGACCACAAACATAAATATGAAAAAATTGCAATTTATGCGCAGCTCGAACCAAACCATCTTTTGCGAAGGAGGAATGCTACATTTTGCCCAAAATATAGCCTTCAAACACATGTTTACAAGGTGCCTCAAATTTGCATAGAGAGGACACCATTTCAGATTTCTACAAACGATGCAAACTACCTATGCATGCCAAAGCTTCACATTTGAGATAGCATGAGAATCTTGAACTTCACATGATGAATCATTCACAAATTTTGCATAGACTATGAGCTTATAAAGACTACGATGTAAAACGCCAAAAGCAATAATGACATCACTGCTTGAGAGATCATGAATCATACATCTGTCATCAACAAATTTGACAACCAAGCGAATCTTGGCTAATGCTTAAACTAACAACATATTTTTCTTGATCCTTGACACATACAAAGCATCTGACATTGTGAAAGAACTACTGTTAGAAATAGTCAAAATGATCTTACCAACTCCTGTTATAGTATAATAGGAGTTCTTAGTGCATGTGGCAGTATTCCCTAAAGGGATAGGCTCAAGCGAACTAAAGAAACTCTGTTGCAAGGTAATATGCTTGGTTGCCTACTATCAAAGTACCAAATATTTGAATGTACTACAAACATACAATGCCCATGAGAGATGGTCCATAGTTGCAAGGAATAGCAAATGCCTATTCTGTTGATATTTATAGGTAGTGATGTGTGAACACACTAGGACCACCGGGGTACCTTTCTCCCTCATTAGGAGGTTTTTCGTATGGCTTGTATATACACCTATAGCCCTAATCGGTTACTTATCTTTGTACATTCTAGTGGTAATACATTCAGTATTGTATGTTGTGCTCGAAGCTTCTTCTTCTTCTTCCTTGTGTTGTTCGCATGCTTTCGTTGACCTCAAACTCCAACAATTGGTATCAGAGCAGGTTGTCGCTTCATCTAGGGTATCGTCCACAGCCCTCCGATCATAGTCTCAAAATCGCACAAAATTTGGTGAGCATACTTAGGGTGATCTGAGCTCGTTCCAGCCTCTAAATGCACTATAAAAAATTCTTGTGCAAGCTATTTCTCCTTTCTGTGCCAAAGATATATACAGGTTTCGGTTCGCCAATATAAGCGCCTCAAAGTCTATGACATGTTTAGCAAAACTCATCAGGGTAGTTCTGTTCAACTTTTTCAGATACAATCATTTTTCTACATCTGGGTATTTTAGTCAGTGGCCATGGTTGAAAGCAATGTTGTATTTTGTATGTTGACTGTTGAGGATAAGTTGGATGATACAAATTACCCATTGTGGGCTTATTTGATGCATCATGTATTGGTCAGAAAAGGACTGTGGAATATTGTGCAAGGTGTTGAAAAATGTCGTATTACACTTGCAAATATAGGTACTGAAGCTGATGCAGATGGCATTGAGATGGTGATATTTTGCAGATTCCTGTTCGTGCTGTTGTTTTCGCTACGCCTACTGTAGAGCAAATTCATTGGGATGGCAGAGATGCTCAGGCACATGCATTTGTAGCCTTCTTTGTCTAACGTGCCATTATCCATCACATTCACTCTTGCAGAACAACTAAGGATGCTTGGGATACACTTACCACAAGGTTAGGAATGAGGCTCGTCTTGCTTACCTCTGAAAATAGTTGGAGAGTGAGCATATGAATGAAGGTGATTCTATGGATAGTTTTCTGACAAAGATCAAAGACTTGAAGGAACAATTGATTTCTGTTGATGAAGTTATAAAAGATAGCTCACTTGTGCACACTGTTCTGAATGGTATTCTTGATTCATATCAGATTTTTGCTTCTTCTCTTCGTTTGATGAAAGGCAATCCAAATTCCTTGACATTTGAGGAGTTAGTCTCTGTTTTGTTGCAGGAAGACCAGTCTAGGCAGAACAAGTTCATTATGCATGTTGCAGATCAAGCTTTCCTGGCTAGTCAGAAGGGAAAAGGTAAATGGAGCTCATCTACTAGTAAGCAGAAATCTACAAATGTTGCACATTTGAAGAAGGAAGACAAAGATGAGAAGAAATTAGAAAAGCAGAAATTCTTTTGTAAGTACTGTAAATGAAATGATCATATCATAATAAACTGTCCAAAACTGACTGCAAAAGAGGCAAAGAAAAAAGAGGCCGGAATGGTCGTTGCAAAGGCCTCTACACCGAAAACAAAGTCTACTAATCTTGTGCAAAATGAAAAGTGGGCGTTTACTACTGTTTCTAGTTTTGACCCATCTTCTCATGAGCAGTGTATGTCTACAATAGACTCAAATGTTTGGTACTTTGATAGTGGGGCAACCAAACATATTAACTCGCATCCCAGTTTCTTCTCTTCACTTGAGCCTGCCCCTACAGGAAATACTATCACATGCACCAACAACTCCTCTTATCCTGTCATGGGAGTTGGTAAGATCATTCTGACTATTGCTGATGGTAGTAGTTTTACATTGTCAGATGCTTTATTTGTGCCAGGGATCAAGAAAAATCTGTTATCAATTTTTGCATTAGCCAAGATTGGCTTGGTTGTGAAATTTGTTAATGATAGATGTACAATTCATGATTTGTCAAATGGCAACATGATGATTGCTTCTCGCATTTTATGTCGTGGGTTGTATAAGCTCATAGACTATGAAAAATCTATGAATGATTTGGCATGTGCAGTACATGATTCTCAGGCTATGTCAGATGCAAAACTTTGGCATGCATGCTTTGGTCATCTGAATTTTGCTACGGTTTGCTACACCTATAGAAATTTGAAATGGTGTCCTGTTTCCCCGGCCAAGGTAGTTGTCTTCATCCAATATAGTTAACTGTGGTAAAAATGAAAAACAAGGTCAGATGAAGTACAAGCACACTTAAGGAGTCATGAAAAGTAACTTGAAACAAACAGACAAAAAGCAAGAGACCCGACAATGCAAGCGATTAGGGTCTTCAAAGAAATTCAGATGGTCCGTATCGCTTGCATCGGTCGTTATCAATCTCTTTGTAAACTACCTAGAAACATCTTATATTTGCTGAAGAAGGTGAATTCTTACATAGCCAGATGTCTATTATCAATGCTTCATGCAACTCCTAGACACGACCCATACAAGCGATAAGGCCCATCGGGAAATAACCGATGGGCCTCATCGCTTGCATCTGTCGGAACATAAACTATATGCAGAAAATGGTGTTTTTCACATGATAAAACTTTACCTGTCATTGCACCATGCAAGTCCAAACACGACCGATGCAAGCGATAAGGCCCAACGAAAAATATCCGATGGGCCTTATCGCTTGCATCGGTCGTGATCGATTTCTCACACTTTAAATGGAGATCTTAGACAAAACCGATACAAGCTAAAGATGTTGCATAAGTCACATCTCCTTTTCTAAGCCTAAAATTCATGATAATATATTTAACTACATACCTTGAACTCATCTTCCTCCTCAAGTCCAAATACGACCGATGCAAGCGATAAGGCCCAATGGAAAATATCCGATGGGCCTTATCGCTCGCATCAGTCGTGGTCGATTTCTCACTCTATAAATGGAGATCTTGGACAAAACCGATACAAGCTAAAGATGTTGCATCAGTCACATCTCATTTCCTAACCCTAAAATTCATGAGAATATATTAAACAACATACCTTGACCTCATCTTCCTCCTCAATGAGCTCTTTTGAGTCAATACATATTGTTCCTTTGTCCTCAGCAACATCCAGGAATGAATAGCCGCACCCAAATGAGTATATTCCACGTTGCTTCTGATGCTCATCAAACTCTTCATCAACAAGTGTTGGCTTCTCTGAGATAGCTTTCTCAAAGTATTTTGAAAGAGCTTGTGATGAATCTTTGAATTCTTAATTTGACAAATCCAAATCAAGACACAAACATTCTTCTTTTCTTTCTCCTTTCTCATTGATGAATCTCCTTGCAACTTCTTCTGACTCAGCTATAGCTGGAAGGCAGTAGTCCTCCCTAAGATTGAAAAGTTCCTGAATGTAAAATAGAGGGATAAACTCCTTTTCAGAGATAAAGTAAAATGGTAGATTTTGGGAGAAGTAGGGACTTCTCAAACACTTGAACTTCTTCAGTTGACTCCCTTATTGCATTCTTTGCTTTAAAAATAGCCACACCAAAACCTTTGACCTGCTCTACTTCTGCTTGGAGATTGATCTCCTCAACAATCTCCATGACACCTTTCATAGTTTTTGAGCTTTGCTCTACTTCTGCTTGGAGATTGATCTCCTCAACAATCTCCATGACACCTTTCATAGTTTTTGAGCTTCCCTCAAGTGTCAGCTCTAAGAAAGCCTCATCTTCAACATGAACACTTTCCTCCTTTTCAACTGAGATGTGATCAAGCCATATCAAGAAAGCAATGTTTAAAGGGAGCAAGCAACAATCCTTTTCATGCTCTGGGCATAAATCTAGATTCCCTGGCAAAGGGGATATCCTTTTGCATTTTCTTGTGATTTTTGCCCTATCTATCGGATCCTTCCCAAAGATGTGAGGATGGACATAGGTTTTCTGAGAAATAGAAAGAATCTTTCCATTGATCAACCCCAAGAAGTTCTCCCACTCATCCTTAAGAAAACTTTTTGATTTCTCTAGGAGTTTTTCGAAATCAATCTTGGAGTTGAATATCGTCATTGCATCAGGAAAGTAATCTACAATTAAACCCTCTTGAACCATGAAATCAAGAAATTTCTCTGATGGAGAGACACTAAGGATCTCATTCATTCCCTCCATCTTAATTGCAGCTTCTCTTGTATGTCCTAGAGGAGAACAAAACCGATGCAAGCGACTAAAGCTAGTCAACATGGGTCAAACGGGGAAAATCGCTTGTATCAGTCGTGTCGGGGATGAAAGAAAAATATGCACGGAAATGAGACAAATTCTATGAAGGTTCAAAATTTGAATTGGTGAAGGGAGTTGCTGTTTATAGGAGGGGAGGGAGGAAGTAACGGTCAAATGATGTGGACCAATCAATGAGTGCCACATGGCAAAGGTACGTTGGGAATCCCAACGGATAGATGACATGGCCCAATCAAATCATTCCATGTGGAAAAGAACGTTGGAATTTGCAACATCTATATGACATGGACCAATCACGGCATGCCATGTGGCACCAACGATCAACTCAATTTTGAGACCTATTTAAGCTTCCCTATTCATTTCTCTCACTTTTTTTCTCAACACTTTCCAAGCGTCGAGGTTCCATCGTCACACCAAGTTTTTTAGCTGCTTCTTAACAATTTCTATAGAGAATGCTCTCTGCGTTAGGTAATATGGACACGACCGATCCAAGCAATAAGGGTACATCTGGGATTTGTGGATAACCCTAATCGCTTCGATTGTTCATGTTTCTTAAATGGCATCGAGTCCTTGATCATAGCTTGCAAATTATGTTTTGCTTAGTGATGCTTGAGTATTATGCATTGTAAGCTATATTCGAAATAGTATTGATTGATATTTCATGATGAATTCAAGGATGATCGATGCAAGCAATTAGGGACATCCGGGGATTTCCGGATGATCCTAATCGCTTGGATCAGTCGTGCTTCTTAAATGGCATCCTTGATCAAAGCTTTGAAGTAACGTTTTATTTGGTTAAGAATTAGTTGTAATGCATTCCAAGGGAAATGGTATTCATTGGTATTTCTTCATGATTAGAAGCACGACCGATGCAAGCGATTAGGGACATCCGGGCATTTCCGGATGACTCTCATCGCTTGGATCGGTCGTGTCTCTGACAATGGAAAGAGTCCTTGATCAAAGTTTTTGAGACTAAGTTGCCTTTCCTTTCCACTTCCTTGCCTAGAGACTCTCATTTTGTGCAGAAGAGTCAAGGCAAAATCCCCAGAAGAGTCAAGGCAATGTATCAAAGAAGCCTTCAAAGAAAAGGGTCAAGTACCATGTAAAGTCCTTGAGGGAAATTAGAAGAGCTCAAAAGTCTGTGGGATTGTTGATCCCTAGACTTCCATTTATGAGAGTTGTCAAGCACATCATAGCCAATGCTATTATTTGATAAAGACCTCATCCTTTATCAATGTGAGGTGGCAAACTCAAGCACTGCTATGCCTGCAAGAAGTTGCAGAGGACTTTGCTATTGACTTTATGAATGATGCCTATTTATGTGCTTCTCATTCTCACAGGGTAACACTAATGGCGAAGGATTATGTCATTATATCAAGAATAAGATATAAATTTGATAAATCTCTGGTTCCTATTGATCACCACGATAAAAAATTCTTCGATATTTTAAATATATCTCTAGCCCGAGCACCCAAAACAATAGTTGTCATTGAAGAGATCAACCCTCAGGTCACTCATGATCATGAAACTAGAACTGCATCAAATAGTGAGGAGGAGAGGAAAAAGCAGGGATTATTTACAAAGGAAAGTGTCATCTTAAACGAGATTCAAAAGTTACAGAAAGAAAATAAAGAGCTCCTTAAGAAAGGAGATTGGCAGATAATAGTTAATGTTGCAATGGCATGAAAGAATGAGTGGTTCCTTGACATTAGACCTGAAGACAACAAAATGTTGAGGGAGTTTCATGTTGAAATATCAGATAGTGTGGCCAACATTTCACTCAAGAAGAAGCCATTTGGACTTAGAACAAGGAGAATGTTCAAAGCGAGAAATCGACGTTCACAAATTTTGGCAGTATTTATAGAGAAAAAGGCTTTGCACATGTGGAAACTTTTGATTTGATGTAAACCCTGTCGTTGAATGATCATGTAATTTTGTGAACCCAAAAATATTTTGTATTTTCAAAAATCAATTCCTTCTTGGAAATTTGAGAATACGTTGTGTAGTGTGCCAAAATATCGTTTTTTGCATCAAACCGAAAAATTGTACACTGAATACGAGACTCTTCATCACTTTAGCGGCACTTTTAGAGAATATTGTATTAAAAAAAAAAAAATTCTTCATACGGTTAAAAGAGACAACAATGTTATATTCTTGTACACGTGGAAAGACTCTATTTGTCAATTTCCTTAATCTCTCATTAGCAAACAACCCCTTTTTGGCTGTTTTTTGCCCTAATGACGGGCTACTTATCTTTGTACATTCTAGTGATAATACATTCGGTATTGTGTGTTGTGCGCCAAGCTTCTTCTTCTTCTTCCTTGTGTTGTTCACGTGCTTCTGTAGACGTCTAACTCCAACAATTGGTATCAGAGCAGGTTGCTTCTTCATCTAGGGCATCATCAACACCTCTCTGGTTGCAACCTTAGAATCACACAAATTTTGGTGAGCATACTTAGGCTGTTTTAGAGATCAAAACAAATTTGCTTTGTGGTGCCAAAATCACGATCTGAGCTTGTTTCGACCTTCGAACGCACTATCGTAGTGCTTGTGCAGGCTATTTTTTTCTTTTTCTGTCAAAGGTATATACCTATTTTGGTTCACCAGTATAAGCATCTCAGAGTTTGCTACAGGTTTAGCAGAATTCATCTAGGTAGTTTTGTTCAACTTTTTGAGATACAATCAATTTTATGCATCAAGGTATTTTAGTCACCAGCCATGGCTGAAAGCAGTGATGTATTCCGTATGTTGGTTGTTGAGAATAAGTTGGATGGTACCAACTACCCGTTATGGCCTTATATGATGCAACATGTATTGGTTGCAAAAGGACTGTGGAACATTGTGTAGGATGTTGAAAAATGTCCTCTCAAACCTGCAACTGTTACAACTATAGGTACTGAAGCTGATGTAGAAGGTGTCAAAGATGGTGATATTCTACAGATTCCTATTCATGCTTCTCTTTCTATTGCACCTACTACAGAGCAAATTCATTGGGATGGCAGAGATGCTCAGGCCCATGCATTGATAGCTTTGTCTATCAAATGTGCCATGATTTCTCACATTCGCTCTTGTAGAACAGCTAAGGATGCTTGGATACACTTACCACATTGTACCAGGCTAGGAATGAGGCTTGTGTTGCTTACCTCCGAAAACAGTTGGAGAGTGAGCACATGAATGAAGGTGATTCTATGGATAGTTTTCTCACAAAGATCAAGGATTTGAAGGAACAAATGATTTTTACAGATGAAGTCCTTCCTGATAGTTCACTTCTGCAGACTGTTCTGAATGGTCTTCCCGAATCATATGAGAGTTTTGCTTCTACTCTTCGTTTGATGATGAACGACAATCCAAATGCCTTAACATTTGAAGAGTTAGTTTATGTTTTGTTGCAAGAAGACCAGTCTAGGCAGAACATGTCTATTATGCGTGTTGCAGATTAAGCTTTCCTGGCTAGTCACAAGGGCAAAGGAAAGTGGAGCTCTTTTACTAGTAAGCAGAAATCTCCAAATGCTGCACATTCGAAGAAGGAAGACAAAGATGAGAAGAAATCAGAAAAGCAGAAATTGTTTTGCAAATACTGTAAAGCAAATGATCATGTCATTAAGAGTTGTCCCAAATTGGCTGCTAAAGAGGCAAAGAAGAAAGAGGCCAGAATGGTTGTTGCAGAGGCCTCTACACCGAAAACAAAGTCAGCTAATCTTGTGTAGGACGAAGAATGGGCATTTACTATTGTTTACAGTTTTGACCCATCTTCTCATGAGCAGGCATGTTTGCACTAGACTCAGATGTTTGGTACTTTGATAGTGGGGCGACCAAACATATTACCTTGCAGCGCAGTTTCTTCTCTTCACTCGAGCCTGCCCCTATAGGGAATATTGTTACATGTGCCAACAACTCCTCTTATCCTGTTATGGGAGTTGGTAAGATCATTTTGACTATTGTTGATGGTAGTTCTTTCACTTTGTTAGATGGTTTCTTTGTGCCAGGGATCAAGAAAAATCTATTATCAATTTCTGCATTAGCTAAGATTGGCTTGCTTGTGAAATTTTTTGATGACAGATGTACGGTTCATGATTTGTCAAATGGCGATGTCATTATTGCTTCTGGAATTTTATATTGTGGCTTGTATAATCTCATAGATTATGAAAGATCTATAAATGATTCCGCATGTGCAGTACATGATTGTCAGGCTATGTCAGATGCAAAGCTTTGGCATGCACGCATTGGTCATCTGAATTTTACAAGCAAATCTGAAATGGTGTCCTCTTTGCCCAAACTTGAGGCACCTGGAAAACATGTTTGTGAAGATTGTATTTTGGGCAAAATGCAGCATTCAAATTTTCCAAAACATGATTCAGTTTGAACTATGCAGAAATTGCAGCTTGTTCATAATGATGTTTGTGGTCCTATGCACACTCCCTCTTTTGGAAATTATCTTTACTTCATGACTTTCATTGATGATTTCTCCAGGCATGCATGGGTATATCCATTGAAAGCAAAGTCCGAAGTGTTTATGTGCTTCAAACAGTTTCTGGTTTTGGCTGAAAATCTATCAGCATGTAAAATGGGCACCCTCCGTTCTGATCGAGGGGGGGAATATATGTCTTCTGATTTTAATGCATTTCTGGCTAAACGTGGGATAAAACAATAGTTTATAGTGTTGTATACACCTCAATAGAATGGAGTTGCTAAACAGAAGAACATGCCACTCATGGAGATGGCGAGGTGTATGGTCAAGACTCAGTCTTTGCCACATAGTTTCTGGCTTGACGCTATTATGTGTGTAGCATATGTACTTAACAGGTGTATGCGTGGGCACATATGCCAAATCGATTGATCCTCGCAACTATCAATGTGCTCTGATATCAATGAAGATGGTGGTGGCAGAAGATTGAAAGCAAAGTCCGAAGTGTTTATGTGCTTCAAACAGTTTCTAGTTTTGGCTGAAAATCTATCAGCATGTAAAATGGGCACCCTCCGTTCTGATCGAGGGGGGGAATATATGTCTTCTGATTTTAATGCATTTCTGGCTAAATGTGGGATAAAATGATAGTTTATAGTGCCGTATACACCTCAATAGAATGGAGTTGCTAAACAGAAGAACATGCCACTCATGGAGATGGCGAGGTGTATGGTCAAGACTCAGGCTTTGCCACATAGTTTTTGGCTTGAAGCTATTATGTGTGTAGCATATGTACTTAACAGGTGTCCCACTAAAGCATTGCAGTCTATCACTCCATATGAAGCTTGGCATGGTCGCAAGCCATCTGTTGCTCATCTGCGCATTTTTGGTGATTTGGCATATGCATTAGTGCTTGAATAACATCGTAGAAAATTGGATGATAAAGCAGTAAAATGTATTTTTGTTGGGTACAGTTCTGAAAGTAAAGGCTATCGTCTGTATCATCCATAGACTAAACGCATTCTAGTTAGCCGTGATGTTGTTTTTGTGGAAGATGCTATTCAGCCATTGCTTTCATGTACTAAGGAGACATCTGTTAGCTCCAAAGACATGTATGATACTTTGCTGCCTCTTTTTATAAGTGGACGGTCTAGTGCTGGTCCTAATGAGGCAACTTCTCAGCCTTTGCAGGTTTCATGTGATGATGCAGATCATTTCATTTCTGATGCAGATTCACATGATGCACTTGTTGATGAGAGAGTTGATATTGAGCAGGCAAAAACTATGCCGAAATGGCTGGTAGAGACTTTGCGTGACAACAAATTAGATGTCATATCATACTCGTTTAGGCTCTCATAAGGCCTCTTTTGCATCAGATTACTATGCTATGACTATCTTTAGTCTCTATGATGAGACTGAACCTATTTCATTTGATGAAGCACACAACTTTGAACATTGGATGGCTGCAATGCAATTTGAATATGACGCTATCATGAAAAATGGTACCTGGTCTTTATGTGACTTGCCTCCTAGCAAGAAGGCCATTGGCACTAAGTGGGTATACAAGCTGAAGCCTAAACTTGATGGAACAGTTGACAGGTATAAGGCTAGGCTTGTTGCAAAGGGTTATGTGCAGGAAAGAGGCATTGATTTTGATGAAACCTTTGCTCCTACTTGCCGAATGACTATTGTTCGTAGCATCTGTGCACTTGCAGCTCATCATGGTTGGAATGTACATCAGTTGGACATTAAAACAACATTTTTGAATGGTGACTTGCATAAACAAGTGTGTGTTTCTCAGCCCTATGGCTTTGTGCAGAAAGGGCATGAAAACCAGGTGTGGGGGTTCAAGAAGGCATTATATGGTTTAAAGCAAGAACCACGTGATTGGTATGAAAAGATACATGCCTATCTGATTGCACATGGTTTTGAGAATAGTCCAACTGAAAGCACCTTATATGTTAAGCGTGCTAATGATGTGCTTCTGATCATTGTGGTGTATGTTGATGACATGCTGCTCAGTGGTCCTCATGACATGCATATTGCTGATTTTAAGGCTGATTTGCATGCCTCATTGGAGATGTCTGATTTGGGGCATCAACTACACTTTATGCAAGTTGATGATGGAATGGCTTTGTGTCAAATGAAATATATTGACACATTTTTGCCGTGTTTTGGCCTTGAAGACTGTAAGCATATTGCCACTCCTATGGAGACAGGTTTACGATTGACTCTTCATGATGCTGGAGATGCGTTTGATGCCATTCTCTATCAGGAGGATGTTGGATGCTTGATTTACTTATGCATTACTTGGCCAAATATTCAGTTTGCTGTCTCATAGATGAGTAGGTTTATGCATTGCCCAGGTGTAAAGCATTGGCAGGCGGTTAAGTGCATCTTTTGCTACTTGAGTGGTACTCGACTACTTGGATTGTTTTATCCCAAGGGGGGATCACTACCGCCAGATTTGCATGTTTTTTCTGACAATGATTGGGCTAGTTGAGTGTGTGTGTGTGTGTGTGGCTCAGATGCCTTATGGCTGATTTGGGTGTTGGTCAATCTTCTGCCACCACCATCTTTACTGACAGTGAGAGTGCATTGGAAGTTGCAAGGAACCATGTGTTCCATGCTCGCACTAAGCACATTGAGGTGCATTATCATGATGTCAAGGAGAGGTTCTCTGTTGGGGAGATCAGCTTGGCATATGCGCGCACATAGGAGAACATTGTAGACCTTTTTACGAAGGCTCTGCCTAGCGGGAAGTTTGAAGCTTTCTGCAAAGCTTTGGGCTTACTTCCTTTTGTGGATTGATTCCACATAGCTTGGCACTTCATTATACATGAGTGCCAACTCCTTGTTCACCGCATCACTCTCAGGGGGGATTTGTTGCCATATATTTAGGTAGTGATGTGTGTGTTTTTTTTCCCCCGGCTTGTATATACGCCTATCGCCCTAACGGGCTACTTATCTTTGTACATTCTAGTGGTAATACATTCAGTATAGCGTGTTGTGCTCAAGCTTCTTCTTCTTCCTTATGCTGTTTGCATGCTTCCACAGACCTCTAACTCCAACAAGACTGAGCTTGTTTTGTTTGGTGAAGCACAAAATTTTGAACATTGGATGGCTGCAATGCAATCTTAATATGATGCTATCATGAAAAATGGTTTAAGGCATTCAAGGAGCCATAGGATATTGGGATCTAAGGCTTGAAATTTGAAGTGATTCTTGGAATTCATCCTCAAGAAAAAGCCTTGAGGGTACACTAACATTCTCACTTAATTTGCCTTTGTAATATTTCGAAGGGGAAGAGTAGAGAATAAGAGAGGAAAATATTGCATGTGCATGAATGTGTAAAGAATAATAATTGGATTTCCTTTGCATATATTGCATGTGATCATCCAAGTATTGAAGCACAAGCAAAGTCGCTTTGAAAATTTATGATTTTGAGGTCACGAAACATTTTGGGAAAGCAAATCTCAAAGTGAACTTACACATAGCATGTCACCACAAATGAGAGTGGTTGAGAGGAGTCTTGTGTCTAAAGGGCGTGTAACACATCAAACATGAGACCTAGAAACCTATTTGATACACTTAACAACTAAGAGAGTCAAGAAAAATTCATGTCAGTTTCTCTAGACATGGATATGCATGATCTACATGAGGAGAGAGTGTTCATGTCATATACCGAGGGGGAATATGAAATTCCTCTAAGCTATGAAAGATCTAATGAGCGTAGAGATCATCTATTCAAAGACCCATGGGGGCACACAATAGTGAGAATCAAAGAATGATATCAAGCTTTTACTTGCACACACCCTTGCAATAAAAGTATAAGGTGATGCTGCAAAATCATTAAGTTCGTATATGTACATTGAACAACCCAAGAAAGTTAATGATTTTGGAGCATAAGTTCCTGATACTTAAGTCCAAGTCTCTAGAGAGGGCGTAAGCAAGAAAAAAGGGAAACAACCTAAGTTCCAAGATGAAGATGAGCCAGAACAAATTCATGACTTGTGAACTCTGTTCTTGACAAAGATTCTACATCAAAGGTGACTGAGGCCTACCATTCAATAGGCACCAAGGAACCCTTTTCGATCTTTCCACCTTGTCCATAAAACTCTAAGAACTAAGATCACCAAAGTCCCTAATGCATCTATCTATGAATACATTATGAAGAGGCAGTTTTGACTCATATCGAACAACTATCAAGGGAGGTATCTCTACCACAGTCAGCTTGTGTTTGTCAATGGTCTTCCTAGGGCACATAAACTCGCTCCTTGGCTACCATCTCAGTGACCTAGAGATACTCGATCAAGAATTGGAGATTGTCGCTTGCTACATTATGCTAAGATACAAGACCTTAGAATAAGAAAAGATGGCTACGAAGATTTGAGATGAGGTCCATTATTTATGTATTGCTAGGTGGTAAATCATTGGAGTAGATGATTTCTCCAAGAGTATAAATTGATGGTCGCATGGAGTGAGAGGTCGATCCATTATCATTGATGTGTGTGTCTAGTCTCTCTCAGGATTCATGCGCAAATGCCTTCCCTCTTGGTGTCCTCTGCATGCAAAATTTTCGTATCCGAGCCTTCCAATCACAAGAGTCTTTTATCAAAAACATCAATAGCTTCGTGAGTTGAGCTATGGTAGAGTACATAGAAAGAGGGAGGATGGATACACTTCTCTCTCCTTCCCCCATGCACACACACATAGAGGGAGATCCCCCCATGCTGTTGCATGAGGAGAGGGAGATGAAGAAATCCTCCTCTCCATTCCTCTATGGAAAAAGAACAGCCTACATGCACTTTTTATAGGAGCTCTTCGCACAAATAATATCACACGTGGGATTAATGTATCCCTATGCTCTAGCTTCTCAGACATCCATGAAATTCCATGATTGCCACAAGTGATAGAGAGAAAGGGATTTTTAAAGGAGAACAGGGAATAAAGAAGTTTGAGGAAGGAGACCGAGAAGGAAAGAGAGGAGGAATCTTCATTCATGTACAAGTTATGGCTTCACAATCCTTTATTACACCTTCGTTCTTTCCATGCATATTCTTGGAGAGGCAAAAGCTTCAATGAGAAAGTAAAAGATCACCTTTTCCACCTATTATGTCAAAAGATTAGATCATGCAACAAAGGATTTTCATGCTCACATATAAGGTATCAAACGATGTTGAAATTCATCGATTTTTATTGTGATATGTTCTTTGGATCTTATGCTATAGATACATAGCTTTTGTAAACTATCTCCCTAATACATTTGGTGAACTTGAGAAGTGGCATGTCCAAATGTAGTTTCCAATAGGTGACTGCCTACCAATTGGTCAACTTTGAATGTTTGTTGATCTCTATTTGAATATTTTGGTTTGAATCTTGAAAGCTTTCCAAAAACATAAAGATAATGAAAAATGGAGTAGATTTGACAGGTCAAGGTAGAAAAGTAATTCTTAGCTGTAGTTTCCAATAGGTGACTGCCTACCAATTGGTCAACTTTGAATGTTTGTTGATCTCTATTTGAATATTTTGGTTTGAATCTTGAAAGCTTTCCAAAAACATAAAGATAATGAAAAATGGAGTAGATTTGACAGGTCAAGGTAGAAAAGTAATTCTTAGCCATCTCTTTTTGGCAGCATTTAGCGTGGCAATGGTGAATTCATAGACAATTGTCTTGCAAGAAAATACTTCCAAATGCAACATGGAAGTGTGCTTACACTTATTAGCTTCTACCATGCTCTATAATTTATTGGTGAGGACTAAGAAAAGCCTCAATTCATGGTTTGGATTAGTTGTATTGCCCAAAAGTTTAATTATGCAAATTGTAAGTGCACACATATTTTAGATAGGGGTTTGCTAATAGGGGAACCATATGTATTGCTTCTATTATTGATGACGAGTCATATAATAATATATGGTTTAGTTCTACAAGATTATTTGTTGTAAGTAGATTTGTTTTAAGTTCTTGAGGAAATTAATTATCATATCTAAAAGAACATATTATTTTCAAGATCAAATGGACATCATTCTACTTTGAAACCCAAGGAACTTTTAGCTACTCTTCAAAATAGTTCAAACAACACTCTCGACCAAAAAGTGCACTTGGAGAGTTTTTCTTACTAATTGGGATAACCACATATCTCTCCTTAAACTTACACTAGTTGCATATCTAACTATTTTTTTTTTAGTGAGTGTTTTTTAGCTAATAAGTGTGTTAAGGGATAATAGCCATAGTTTTGCACTCAAAGCTCCAATTTTGAAAATATTGGTGCAGTTTCAAATCTTATCTCTTGAACAACAAAGATTGTGCCATTTGGATAAGATTTGATTGGTGTAAATAAGTATGTAGCACTTCAATAGAAGCTATTTTACCATTTTCGACCATCGTTTTAGAGATTTTAGTGTCAGACATACTTTTGTAACTAAGCATTGTGGAGTTGAAGAGAAGCTATTGGATCACATTTCAAACCCTGATAAGGATTCACAAAAAGAGTTCAATTTTGATGCATTTGAGCTTTGCTGGCATTTTTAGATCATGTCAAAGTTGCTTTGGAAAGCTTGAAACTCATCGAGGAAGTGCTTGTATCATTTTCCTCTCTTTTAGTTTATAAAAATTACTTCCATTATCTTATTAGCACTCTAGTCTTACATTGGGGGGAGGGAACATGGAACCACAGGCAAAAAACTAGGGGGTTTGTGACAGTCTTAGACTAAATCATAAAGAGAGAAGTGAGAATAGACACACCATAGACATTTGAGGAGGCAATAAGTATGGACAAATTTATGAGGACCACAGCCATCCTTAGTATACTCTTATGGCGATTGATCATCCCCTCCAAATTGTTAGCACCACTAAGTTCAAGAAACCGGTAGTCATGGGAAACCATTCCAGATTTCTGGAGGTGTAGCAAACTAGCAAAATTCAGATGATCAAAGCGTGCATTCCAAAGCTTTGCATCTGACATAGTATGAGAATCATGTTTTTTAATTTCTTCTCATCTTTGTCTTCCTTCTTCGAATGTGCAGCATTTGCATATTTTTCTGCTTACTAGTAGAAGAGCTCCATTTACCTTTGCCCTTCTGACTAGATAGGAAAGCTTGATGTGCAACATGCATAATAGACCTATTCTGCCTAGTTTGGTCTTCCTACAACAAAACAGAGACTAACTCTTCAAATGACAAGGCATTTGGATTGCCTTTCATCAACAAACAAAGAGAAGAAGCAAAACTTTGATATGAGTCAGGAAGACCATTCAAAATAATTTGCACAAGTGAGCTATCTGGTATTACTACCGAGACAAATTCTACTAAACGTGTAGCAAAGTTTGAGCCGCTTATACTGGTGAACTGAAACTGGTATATACCTTTGTCACAATAAGATGAAATAGCCTGCACAAGCACTACGATAGTGTGTTCGGAGGCCGAAACAAGCTCAGATCGCAATTTCGGCACCACAGAGTGAAGATGTTTTGATCTCTGAAACACCTGAGTATGCGTACCAAATTTCGTGTTGAGACTACAACCGGAGAGGTGTAGACAACACCCTAGATGAAGTGGAGACCTAGTTTGATACCGATTGTTGGAGTTAGACGTCTGCAGAAGCACGCGAACAACACAAGGAATAAGAAGAAGCTTGGAGCACAACACAGAATGCTGAATGTATCACCACTAGAATGTACAAAGATAAGTAGCCCGTTATGACAATAAGCATATATACAAGCCGGGGGAAAAAACCTCTTGAAGAGGGAAAAAAGTTCCCCGATGGTCCTAGAGTATTCACACACATCACTACCTAAATATATCGACAGGAGCCTTCTTTGTACCTTCGTTTTGCCACCTTGATCTACTTATGACTTGAGGCTTTTGCTCACTTTCTATATTTTTTGTTGATGTTGTGATTTTTTGAATTCATGGATGGTTGATACGTATTCACGAATTTATTGTTCTAAAGTCCATCGTACCAAGGAGATATTTGTTGGAGTTTAAGGTATGTGGAAGCACACAAACAACACAAAAAAAAGGAGAAGAATCTTGGAGCACAACACAATACAGAATGTATTACCAAGTGAAAAAATACAAAGATAAGTGACCCATTAGGCATATGTATAAGTGGGAGGGGATCTCCTATAGAGAAAAAAAGTACCCTTGTGGTCCTAAGTGTGTTCACACACATCATTAACAAAATATATCAACAAACCCCCCTTGGGAGTGATGCAATGAACAAGGGGTTGGTTCTCATGTATAAGGAATTGCCAAGCTATGTGGAAAGAGCTCAATCTGCAAAAGGAAGAAAGCCCAAAGATTTTCGAAAAGCTTCAAACTTCTCCCTAGGTAGAGCCTTTGTGAAAAGATATGCAACATTATCCTATGTGGGCACATAAGCCAAATTAATCTCTCCAGCAATTGCCAACACACATTGAGTATCAATGAAGATGGTGATGGCCAAGACTGACCAACACCCAAATCAACAAAAAGGCATGTGAGCCACACACACACTCGACAATCACTGTGAAAGTTTCCACTTCTTACTCAACCAAGATATGCATGAGCTACCAAGGATGAAGTAAAAACCACTCGTGGACAGAAGAGTGTCATTGCAACTAGCCCAATCTAAGTCAGAAAAAGCATGTAAATATGGGAGTAAAGATATCCCCTTGGAATAAAATAATTCAAGTAATTAGTTACCACTCAAGTGGTGAAAGATGTGCTTAACTTTTTGCCAATGCTTGATACCTGGGCAATGCATAAACCAACTCATCTAAGAGAAAGAAAATTGAATATTAGGCCAAGTTATGCATACGTAGATCAAGCATACAACAACTATTGATATAGAACAACGTGATGTGCATCTCTAGCATCATGAAGCCTCAATTGTAAACCTATTTTGTTTGACACAAAGGTATTCTCCCATCAACTTGCATAAATTGAATACCCAAATAATGATACAAATGCCCCAAATCTAACATCTCAAAAGAGGCATGCAAATCAACCTTAAATTCAGCAATTTGCTTCTCATTAGGACCAATGAGCAACATGTCATCAACAAATACAACATCATCAGAAGTACATCATTTGTACACTCAACATATAAGGTACTCTCAATTGAATTGTTATCAAAACTATGTGCAAGCAAGTAGGCATGTATCTCTTCATACCAAGCAGGTGGTGCTTGCTTCAAATCATGTAATGCCTTCTTTAACATGCACACTTTGTTGTCATGCCCTTTCTACACAGAACCACTAGGATGAAATACATACACTTCTTCATGTTAGTCATCATTCAGAAATGTATTTTTAATGTCCAACTCATGTACATTCCAACCATGAGCTACAAATGCACAAATGCTATGAACAATGGTCATTTGGCATGTGGGAGCAAAGGTCTCATCAAAATCAATGCCTCTCTCTTGAGCATGACTTTTTGCAACAAGCCTCACCTTATACCTATTAATTGTTCCATCAGGTTTACATTTCAACTTGTATACCCATTTAGTGCCAATAGCCTTTTTGCCTGGAGCAAACCACATAAGTACCAAGTACATTCTTCATAATAGCATCATATTCTGATTGCATATTAGCCATCCAATTTTTTTAATTTGTGATTTATCAAAGGAAATAGGCTCATTCTCATCGCAAAGACTAGATGAAGCTATTGCATAGAAATTTGATGCAAAAGAAGCAATAGCATGAACAAGCATGATATGATAGAGGGTCATCTAATTTCCTATCTCTCAAAGTCTACATCATTATTTGATACCTGTAAAGGTTGAAAATTGCCTCATTTGTCCAATACTTGACTTTCCACATGTAAAAAGAAGAAGCAAAGTATCATACACATCTTTAGAGCTAACTGATGTTGCCTTAGTACATGAAAGTAATGGTTGAATTGCAACTTCCACAAAAACAATATCATGGCTAACCAAAATGCATTTAGTCTATGGATGATACATATGATAGCCTTTGCTTTATGAACTCTACCAAAAAAAAAACATTTTAGTGCTTTATCATCTAGCTTTTTGTATTGTTCTTCAAGCAGTAATGCATATGTTAAACAACCAAAAACATGTAGATGATCAACGAATGGCTTGTGACCATGCCAAGCTTCATATGGAGTGATCAATTGCAATGCGTTGGTGGGACACGTGTTAAGTACATATGTTGCACACATAAGAGCCTCAAGCCAGAAGCTATGTGGTAAATCTTGACTTTTGACCATACACCTTGCCATCCCCATGAGAGACCTATTCTATCTTTGTGAAACTCCATTTTATTGAGGTATATGTTACTATTCACTGATGCTTTATCCCACACTCAACTAGAAATGCATTAAAATAAAAAAACATGTATTTCCCCCGTCAATTAAAACGGAGGGTGCCCATTTTACATGCTCACATATTTTCAACCATAAACAATAACCGTTTGAAGCACAAAAACACTTTGGACTTTGCTTTTAATGGATATACCCATTCATGCCTAGAGAATTCATCAATAAAAGTTACCAAGTAAAGGTAGTTCCCAAATGAAGGTGTCTGCATAGGACCACAAACATAAATATGAAAAAATTGCAATTTATGCGCAGCTCGAACCAAACCATCTTTTGCGAAGGAGGAATGCTACATTTTGCCCAAAATATAGCCTTCAAACACATGTTTACAAGGTGCCTCAAATTTGCATAGAGAGGACACCATTTCAGATTTCTACAAACGATGCAAACTACCTATGCATGCCAAAGCTTCACATTTGAGATAGCATGAGAATCTTGAACTTCACATGATGAATCATTCACAAATTTTGCATAGACTATGAGCTTATAAAGACTACGATGTAAAACGCCAAAAGCAATAATGACATCACTGCTTGAGAGATCATGAATCATACATCTGTCATCAACAAATTTGACAACCAAGCGAATCTTGGCTAATGCTTAAACTAACAACATATTTTTCTTGATCCTTGACACATACAAAGCATCTGACATTGTGAAAGAACTACTGTTAGAAATAGTCAAAATGATCTTACCAACTCCTGTTATAGTATAATAGGAGTTCTTAGTGCATGTGGCAGTATTCCCTAAAGGGATAGGCTCAAGCGAACTAAAGAAACTCTGTTGCAAGGTAATATGCTTGGTTGCCTACTATCAAAGTACCAAATATTTGAATGTACTACAAACATACAATGCCCATGAGAGATGGTCCATAGTTGCAAGGAATAGCAAATGCCTATTCTGTTGATATTTATAGGTAGTGATGTGTGAACACACTAGGACCACCGGGGTACCTTTCTCCCTCATTAGGAGGTTTTTCGTATGGCTTGTATATACACCTATAGCCCTAATCGGTTACTTATCTTTGTACATTCTAGTGGTAATACATTCAGTATTGTATGTTGTGCTCGAAGCTTCTTCTTCTTCTTCCTTGTGTTGTTCGCATGCTTTCGTTGACCTCAAACTCCAACAATTGGTATCAGAGCAGGTTGTCGCTTCATCTAGGGTATCGTCCACAGCCCTCCGATCATAGTCTCAAAATCGCACAAAATTTGGTGAGCATACTTAGGGTGATCTGAGCTCGTTCCAGCCTCTAAATGCACTATAAAAAATTCTTGTGCAAGCTATTTCTCCTTTCTGTGCCAAAGATATATACAGGTTTCGGTTCGCCAATATAAGCGCCTCAAAGTCTATGACATGTTTAGCAAAACTCATCAGGGTAGTTCTGTTCAACTTTTTCAGATACAATCATTTTTCTACATCTGGGTATTTTAGTCAGTGGCCATGGTTGAAAGCAATGTTGTATTTTGTATGTTGACTGTTGAGGATAAGTTGGATGATACAAATTACCCATTGTGGGCTTATTTGATGCATCATGTATTGGTCAGAAAAGGACTGTGGAATATTGTGCAAGGTGTTGAAAAATGTCGTATTACACTTGCAAATATAGGTACTGAAGCTGATGCAGATGGCATTGAGATGGTGATATTTTGCAGATTCCTATTCGTGCTGTTGTTTTCGCTACGCCTACTGTAGAGCAAATTCATTGGGATGGCAGAGATGCTCAGGCACATGCATTTGTAGCCTTCTTTGTCTAACGTGCCATTATTCATCACATTCACTCTTGCAGAACAACTAAGGATGCTTGGGATACACTTACCACAAGGTTAGGAATGAGGCTCGTCTTGCTTACCTCTGAAAATAGTTGGAGAGTGAGCATATGAATGAAGGTGATTCTATGGATAGTTTTCTGACAAAGATCAAAGACTTGAAGGAACAATTGATTTCTGTTGATGAAGTTATAAAAGATAGCTCACTTGTGCACACTGTTCTGAATGGTATTCTTGATTCATATCAGATTTTTGCTTCTTCTCTTCGTTTGATGAAAGGCAATCCAAATTCCTTGACATTTGAGGAGTTAGTCTCTGTTTTGTTGCAGGAAGACCAGTCTAGGCAGAACAAGTTCATTATGCATGTTGCAGATCAAGCTTTCCTGGCTAGTCAGAAGGGAAAAGGTAAATGGAGCTCATCTACTAGTAAGCAGAAATCTACAAATGTTGCACATTTGAAGAAGGAAGACAAAGATGAGAAGAAATTAGAAAAGCAGAAATTCTTTTGTAAGTACTGTAAATGAAATGATCATATCATAATAAACTGTCCAAAACTGACTGCAAAAGAGGCAAAGAAAAAAGAGGCCGGAATGGTCGTTGCAAAGGCCTCTACACCGAAAACAAAGTCTACTAATCTTGTGCAAAATGAAAAGTGGGCGTTTACTACTGTTTCTAGTTTTGACCCATCTTCTCATGAGCAGTGTATGTCTACAATAGACTCAAATGTTTGGTACTTTGATAGTGGGGCAACCAAACATATTAACTCGCAGCCCAGTTTCTTCTCTTCACTTGAGCCTGCCCCTACAGGAAATACTATCACATGCACCAACAACTCCTCTTATCCTGTCATGGGAGTTGGTAAGATCATTCTGACTATTGCTGATGGTAGTAGTTTTACATTGTCAGATGCTTTATTTGTGCCAGGGATCAAGAAAAATCTGTTATCAATTTTTGCATTAGCCAAGATTGGCTTGGTTGTGAAATTTGTTAATGATAGATGTACAATTCATGATTTGTCAAATGGCAACATGATGATTGCTTCTCGCATTTTATGTCGTGGGTTGTATAAGCTCATAGACTATGAAAAATCTATGAATGATTTGGCATGTGCAGTACATGATTCTCAGGCTATGTGTAGCTCAATGATGAGTAGCACCTCCTTTAATGTCAATCCGGGAAGACGTGAGGATGGTATGAAGACCTCGAGCAAGTGGCGGCACAAGTGCGTGAGTGAGAAGCACACAAGCATGCACACACATACACACACACGCGCACACAAGGCAAGACAAAGAGTGAGAATCAATGGAGCTTTTTAGATTACTTTCAAAATGCTCTTACAAGTTCGTTTCAATTACAATCTAACTCAAAAATGAGCTCTCTAGCTCTTTTTATAGTTTTTGACTAGCTTTTGGCCCTGTCCAGACCTAGTGTCCGGCCTAGTTAAAAATTAGGTTCCAGGGCCAATTTGAGGGCTCAAACGGAGTCTAAAAAATACGAAAATTGATATGTAGGTACTTCTAAGGCTCCTCAAGCTCAAGGACTCCTTGGCTTGCACAAAATGGAGCTACAAAAATATGAAATGGTATTTACAATGATTGTTAGTGATAAGAATCACTGTTCAAAGATGTAGATTGGAAAAATTGAAGGGCCTATCTGCCAGATTTGCGTCGACTGCTTTGTCTACTTACTCCTTCACCTTGTTCTGACTCTCTCCGTTGGCTTCCTTGTCTCGTCAATCCTTGGGTTCCCTGGCTTCCTTGTCTAGTCAGTCCTTGGGTGCCCGTACTGCTCTCAACACCCCCCCCTCTCTCGCGTCTGTCGTCCCTGACAGACCCTTGTTGCTGGGGGTGTTGGATGTAATATTCCACAACCTGAGTGGCAAGCTGATGTTCTTGTAAGCGTAGTCCTCTGGCCAAATCTGTCATCATACGATCCCAATCGATTGGTCCTGGAACATCCGGATGTGGCAGACGTAACTGATCTGCATGGATCGCTTGTTCTACTGCGAATAGATGTAGCAAATGTGTGGGTCTGGGAATGAAAATTTCGGAATTGTATTCCCAGAAGCCCGTAGAGAACATTTCCTCAAATGTTTGCTTGAAGCATGCGGGCAAGTACTTGATTCGTGCATGCCAAGCAAAGATAACAGTGACCGAGGGGGTTTGGCTCATGTCGTAGACTAAATCCTTGTTGCCTTGAGCGAATCCAGGAGCGGAGATGTATGGAGCTTGGACATTCCGAAAGGTTTTGAAGACAATGGTCATGAGTTCAAATATCTTCATACACATTTTTGCTGCTATATCAGGTACATTGTTTAGGCGTGCGGACCAGTGCCGAATAGTTGATATCATGTAGGCTACGGTTGGAGGTCCTCGAGGTGGAGCAAAATACGGGTAGTTAACCCAAGCCGAGCACTCTTTATTGTTGCGTACCTTGATTGCAAATGCTTGCCAGGATCTGCGACGTACCACTGGACAATAGCATGGATTATACTTGATATAGAGTGGCATGGTAGCCCAGGTACTCATCATCTCTGGGTAATCGGTGAGTAAACGTGCACGCCAATTAGGTTGGAAAATCGAGCCAGCACGTGCATCGGTCGGTAAATCCCCTATCTCAAATTGAGTAGCGAATGTGGGCTCCTTCCCTGTATGTCTTTTGACTTCTGCATTATAATCATGTAGTAAGACAAAATAAGGCATGTATTGCGATTCTGATGTTGTGATTAACCGTTGATGGGATAATTGTTGAAAGTAGGAAGACCGAAGGACCGTTTCTTCCAGATTCGTGAGAGATTGCATTTGCACGGCCACACGATCATCATGTGTCTTACCCACTTTCTCGACCCTTCTGACCCAATCTGGAACTTGAATTTCTAACGTGTCTTGTCCTTCTTCTGTAGTTCGACCACCAGGCGTCGGCATAGGCTCGTATGGCTCTTCGTAGCTGTCCTCGACAGGGATTTCCACTACTGTTTCAGGTTCTGGTTCTTCAATGGGCGAGGGGGGTCGTTCATATGGTAGGAGGCGTGCTTGTAGTTCTGCCACCTGTTTCCGAAGGGTCTCCATTTCTTCTGTAGATTGTTGCAAGATTACCGGCTCCTGTTGAGCAGGATGTGCACTGGCTAACTGTTTCTTTAGATCGGCACATTCAGTCTCTAGTTTTTCATATGACTCCAGGAAATTTGCATGCTCCTCAAGTAGGATGCGGATGTCTTCTGATGGAACTGCTCTATATCGGGTAGGGCTAATGGTCGCTCCTACGGTTCCTTCCATAGCCGCTTCAAAGTTGTCTTGATTTTGTTGTTGAAGTCGTTTGTTCTCCTCTAGTGCTGCGGCCATATGCTTCCTTAATAGCCCAATGTTGCGTCTGAGTGTGGCATTAGATATCATTTGCGCTTGAAGCACTGTTTCTAGCTCCTTAACTGCTTGGTCATCTACAGTTGATGCCTTTGATTCCAATTCGGAGTGAGCCTGCTGTAGTGTGGTATGCTCGTCTAGGAGCGTCAGGTAGTCAGCCTCAATAGTGGTGACTCTAGCTTGGAGACGTTGAGATTCTGCCTGGAGGGTAGCATTGCGTTCTTCTAATTGATGGAAGTCTTGTTGTAGCTGATGTGCACACTGAAGTAATGTGTCGAACGTACTATTTACATTATGAGATGCAAGGGAAATAGTTTGAAATGCAGAGGAGGTGGGATTGGGTAGGGGTGTAGTGAATGCTGTGTGTGCCACTGATGTGAGTGGTGAGGTGGGGGGCAAGGGAGGGGAAGGTGGGGAAATCGTGGGGAGAGGTGCTGTGGTTGGTGAAATGTCCATTGGATCAGACAAGGTGGTGTGTGCAGGGGCTACCATATAGGTGGGTATGGTAGGTGAAGTGAGTGTGGTGTCCGTGTAAATTGATGTCGTTGCGAACATCGGAGGAAGGTGGCTTTGAAACATGGGAGAGCGGAAGAACTGCTCCACAAAGGACGGGTATTGTGGTGGTGAGGTCCGGTTGAAAGAGGTGTAGGGGCCAGCTGGGAAGTGAGGGTTATGGAATGGAGGTACTCGTATTGGGGGGTAGGTCGGGAAACACAGGGTTCCTTCCGTGGGTGCTGGGTTTCCAACTACGCTGGTAATTATGGGATGGCCAGTCATGGGTTCAGCGGATAGATGGGACGAAGTGTACAAGGGGTTGGTGACGAAGGAGAAGAGGGTGTCTTGTGAGGTGGGTTCTCGAAATGAGAATGATTTGAATGAGGATGGATTATAAGTGGAGGTAGAGGTGATGACTGTCGTTTCTTCCAAGGTGGGAGGTGGTGGCGGGGGCGGAGAAGGTGGTGATGGAGGACGCTGGGGTGAGATGGGTGATGTCTGAACGAAGGTTTCAGCGGAGAGGTCAGTGGTGGTTGTGGGAGTGGCTGTGGTCTCAATAGGTACTTCTGGTTCTGTGACGGGTATCCTGATAGTCTTACCTGCTCGTGGTAACGTGTCCACTCTGCGTTTGTCATACCTTACGGACTGGCGGACTGCGGTGTGGACAGCCTCTGGAACTCCTAAAGAGTCTGACACTAATTTGAGGGTGTCAATGAAATGTTGGTCCACGCCTTCATCTGATAGCATTTCTTGCATCAAAGCTTGGCCTGATACCAGAGAGAGCTGATGCCTTTCTTGTACTGCTTTGATAGTGTCGTATAGCCTTCGTAGTTGAGCTGTATATGCAGGTGCACCAACAAGTTCTGGCACTTCTTGTTGCTCCTCTTGGTGCTCTTGATCATACTCCTCCTCATCATCCTCCTGTTCTTCATCTCCGTCATCTTCTTCCTCCACTTCAACAGGGGTGACGGGGGCTTGGGAGGTTGTGGCCTGCGTTTGTACATTTTCCGCTTGTTGTGCCTCTGCTGTCTCCAGCTCGACATCTTGTAGTAGTTGTTCGAAGTCTTCATTAGTGAGTTCTTCCAAAGCTGCACCACTAGGAAATTCGAGATCCGTTGGGATGGGAGGAAATAGCAACGTGGAACCATCGGTGCTGCGTCTTGGAAGCCGGAGTGTGAATGGTCGGACTCTTCGGGGTGGCGGGGTGACCTCTGGTGTTAGGGTGGCTCCACGTGGCTGAGCACATGGGACTTGGACCGTGCCTCTCATCTTCTTAGAAGGGGGTCCAGTGGATGTCCTGCCTCGGAACTGCTCTACCCGATTCCACATCAGGGCTCGTTGGATTGGAATGTCATAAGCCAAACACCTATAAATGATTCTTGTCAGAGCACATCAACCATATAAAACCTGTTTCCGCGGCCAGCGTTTGTGAGCTAAGTGTATCTGATCAATTATCCAGTGGGGTAGGTTGATGGTGAGGCTCTGTGTTTCTGCCAGATACAGGCTAAACCAAATCTTCTTGTGCGGCATGGTGAATCTATCCTGCGCCGGGAAAGCAAAGTGTTGCATGCACATGCGAAGGTGTATGGCAATATTAGGCGTCATGGATACCATGTCCTTGAGCTTGGTGAGACTTCGATTCTTCATGTAATCCGGTACTAGGGTTTCCTTTTCTGTAGGAATATGCATGCCGCGCATATCCAGAGCTTCTCTCACCAAATTGTTTGATAGTCTAAACCTCTTGAGCTCATTCCCCTTTGTCAGAGATGGAATCACAAATGAGCTTGCACCTTTTGGGTTCGGATTTGGAGTCAAGGTGTTGATGAGATAATAGCATCGCATGAAGTCAGGTTTTGGGAGTCGGGCACTGAAATAGGCACTCAATCCGGCTTTTTCCCATATCGGACGTAGACTTTCCGCATTTTGTAACTTCTCAAATTCTCTTGTAAAGAAATGGTATCTGCCTTGCTTTCCATTGTAGTCCAGCTCTGATTCCCAAAGATACGTTCCTTCCCCCAAGGGTCCTGCTACCTCGGTAAACCAATGTGAAGTCTTTCCCACGGGCATGGTGTGGCCACGCGGAGGGTCCGCAATAGGTATGATTTTGACGGCCTGCAACTCTTCTGGTCTTTCAACTGTCTCAGGCAAAACGGGTAAACTGTCCAAGTCCACCACTTGCGGGTTTGTTTCTGTGTGAGAGCTAGTTCCTGCTGCCTCCGCCATGTTGAAAATGTCGTAGCTGATTCTGTGAGAATATATGAATAAACGTTAACATTGCAATGGACACAAAAATGACATGGTGTCCCTTGTTACAATATTAACTTAAAGTTCTGGAGTGGTTAGGAGTTAATAAGTGCTCGGTGCTGGTGTGTGTAGTTAGGAGTTAGGTAGACCTAAGAACTAAGCGAAATGATGTGATAAGAGTGAAGCGGTTAGTAGGTGGTCATGGATTTACAATAGGGTCAGGGGGTTTGTTACAAGTCTTGGGCTGCCAAATGCAGTGGATGGGTTTTACTCGTGGTTCCGTGGAGATGCTCGAGAGCTTTCTAGGTGTGTCAGCTTTAACCTGAGGCCTCTTAGGGGCCCATTTACAACTGATTCTGTTCGTGTTCATGTGCCTTGATGTTGAAAGTGAGTGGATGTAGGCTGTGCGAGTGAATAGATCATGCTGTGTAGAGTGTGTTCTTGGTATAGCTATCTGAGCCCGCAAACAAGCCTTAGGCACCCAAATTTGTCTTGATTGTGGGCTAGCCTTCATCGACCTTTTGGGCACCCAAATAGATTTCACTTTAGCCGAAGAATTTCCGGACGACCTCTTATTAGTGACGTGTCGATGGTTATTAATAAGAGGCTTCCCCGTTCTGTTGGCGTGGTTGCAACCGGGTGTTCGCCTTTTCGCACCCACACTTGGTTCACTTGTTGGAACATTCTGCTGCGCAGGTTCTTTTGATGTCGGGCATAGGTAGTACTCTGCTTCTTTTGCCTTTGCTCCACCTTTGGTCGTTGCCTCCTTCTGGCCTTTGGAAAAGAAGGGAGTTCCGTTGCATCCCTGACTCCTTTTTTGCAAATATCATTCCTCTGCAACACAGGGTTTTGAACAAGAACAGCATGGTCATCTTCATGTGTACCCCTGGAGGGACCAGGAGTCCGTGCCTTTCCTAGTTCCTTGAGTGTTCCTTTATCCAACTCTATTGTAATTCGACTATGATTGACCCATACGTGAAGAAGTCCACTTCTTAGGTTTAAGTTGACTGCTTGGTCATAGATCCAGTCTTGACCCAAGACAAGAGGTTCAATGAGATCCTCATCTTGACACACTAGTGCTTTAATTGTCATTGCCTCATCATGAATGTAGAGGGGAAGTTCCACCTCGCCCATGCAAGGGGTTTCCACGCCTCCCAATCCTATGAGATATGCTTCCACAGGATTGACAGTTAACTGTAACTCTTGACAGTAAGACGCTCTAACAGCACTAGTGGCGGCACCTGAGTCAATCAAGGCTGTTACAGTCCTTGCACTCTTTTCTTGTCCTATTTCTAGGGTTACGAAAGGACGTCGATCAGTTATCCTAGGTGAGCTGGTTCCTGCAACTTCACACATTGCCATATGATATCCTTGGTCTGCATAGTCATCTGTCCTAGGCTGCTCTCTACCTTGCCTTCGTAATTTCATCCTTCTGATGCGTTCTAAAGCTTCTGCTTGGGCTTCTTCTCTAATTCGCTTCTCTTCCTCTTTGCGTTTCTTAGCAGTGTTGAGTCGGCTGAGCATTTCCTCCGTGAGGGGTTCCTGATACAACTTGACTCTGCATCCGCTAATATAATTAGGGAGAACATCACCCTCTAACGTGGCTAATTGTACTGCTCCACTCGTGGAGATCCTATTGATGATCATAGGTCCGTAGCCTCTCTTTTCTAGCTTCCTCGCGTGTTGTTTTAGTGTATAGGCTAAGACTAGATCTCCTGCTTTCAAACCCTTATCCTTTACGTGGGCATCAAAGTATGCCTTCTGTCTCTTCTTGGCAGCATATATGCCTGCAGCAGCTCTCAGTCTTGTTTCTCCTAATCGTTCAAGGTCAAAAATTCTAGAGGAGAGCTCATGACCTGTCCATTCGTGCTCTTGTGCTACTCTCAATGTAGGAATCAGGAAGTCCAAGGGTAGCACAGCGTTTTGGCCAAATACCATCTGAAAGGGGGTGGCTTGGAGTACCGTTTTGTAGGCAACTCGGTATGCCCAAACAGCATGGTGTAGCTGTTTGTCCCAATCAGAGCGTTTAGTGTTCACTAATTTCGTCAGTACATTGCATAGAATCTTATTAGTGCTCTCAGCTTGTCCATTAGCTTGAGGGTGATAAGGGGCAGACTTCTTGTGTATTACCAAGAATTCTTGGAGTAGATTTTCAATCACTTCGTTCAAGAAATGAGTGCCTCTATCACTTACAAGCTCTATGGGTAGTCCATATCTCGTGAATACATTCTCAAACAAGAATTTGGCAGTTGTTCGAGCATCGTTCTTGGTTGTAGCTTTTACCTCTACCCACTTGGTGAGATAATCTGTTGCCACAATGATGTATTCCGCATGAGAACCTTTCGCTGGGGGATTAATAGGACCTACGAAGTCTATTCCCCACTTAGAGAATGCACGTCCACCCATCATAGGTTTCAGTGGCATCTCATCTTTGCGTATAGGATACTGAGTCCTTTGACAGATATCACACCGTTTCACATAGGTATGTGCATCCATGTGAAGTGTAGGCCACCAAAAGCCCGCAAATAGTATTGCCTTGATTACCCGATCTGGTCCAAAGTGTCCTCCTGCTACACCTTGGTGAGCAGTTTCTAAGATCTTAAGATACTCACTTTCATGGACACACAGTCTCAGGTAACCATCTTTACCGCGCCTATATAGATTATCACCTATGAGTGAATAATCCAGGGCTTCTTGTTCTAAACTCCTTTTCCTAGCTAGAGTCATGTCTGGGGGGAATGTGTTTGTCCGCAAGAATGATACTAGAGGTTCACTCCAATCTGGCACAATGGATACTTGATAGAGAGTGGCATGTTCCACAGGTGGTTTAGTGCAACAGATTGGGCATTCCTTGCACAACTTCTGGACATCCGCTTCCATAGTGGGCCAGTGCACTCCGAATCTCTTTAGAGTCTGTAAAGTTCGTTGTTTTGAATGGTGTTGCTCTAATGCACCTACATGTGCTAATTGCAACCATTTAGCGTACTCATCCTCTTCTACGCAACAAGCCAAGATCCCTTGATCTGTGTGCTTGTACATGCTCCCGGCCATGATGTGATACTTTTGGGCTTTTACGATCTCTCTATTCCGTGTGTTTACCACTGGATGGTTGGGCCCGTATGTCAAGACTGGTACCAATGGCTGAGCCCACTGCGGCACCACCTCCAAATTAAACAAGTAAGCATCAGGAAGGTCATCTGACACTCCTTGTGGGGCTTCCCCAGATGTGAGCCTAGAGAGATGATCTGCTCTCAAGTGAGTCCTACCTTTTCTTACCACAACCTCAAAGTCATATTCCATTAGTAAGAGAAACCATCTTACTAATCTACTTGTATTGCATGGCTTGTTTACTAAGTACAACAATGCCTGATGGTCCGTAAAAAATTTAAACTTATTTGCAAGCAAATAATGTCTAAACTTTTTAACTGCATATACCATGCCTAATCCTTCTCGCTCAGTAGTGGTATAATTTCGTTCAGCCGCATTCAATTGTCTACTGGCATAGGCAATTGGAAGATCCATATTACCTTCACCAGTAGGTTGTGCAAGCACACATCCAATAGCGTAATTGGATGCATCAACATGAACATGGAATGGCTTATTCCAATCTGGTGTGGTCAAGATTGGTGCTGAACATAATCTTCGTTTAAGTTCTTGGAAGGAATTCTCACATTCATCCGTCCACTCAAAGTTTGTCAAGAGTCCGTACATGGGCTTTGCAATGACAGCATACATGTGTATGAATCGTCGATAATAACCGCAATGCCCCATGAAAGCTTGTACTTCCTTGACATTCTTTGGCCTAGGTAGCTCTGCTATGGCTCGCACTTTTTCTTCGTCAGTAGATATGCCATTCTTTGACACTATGTGTCCTAGAATCTTGCCTTGCCTGACCATAAAAACGCACTTTTCTGGGTTCAGGCAGACTTGATATTCTCTACATTTGTCAAAGATCTGTCTGAGTTCCGGGATATGAGTTTGTCTAACATTGGAATGAGCACAAAGATCATCAACATAGACTTCTAAACTCTTCCTCAGGAATTCCTTAAACACATGGCACATCAACCTCTGGAAGGTAGCTGGTGCATTGGTAAGCCCAAATGGCATTACTCTAAAAGCAAAAATGCCCCATTCTGTGGCAAAGGCTGTCTTATGCTGATCCTCTGGAGCTATGGCTACTTGATTGTAGCCCGAAAATCCATCAAGGAAGCTGTACACTTCCTTGCCTGCCACTCTTTCTAAGAGATGCTCTGTGATGGGAAGCGGATAGTTATCTCGAATTGTGGCGGCATTAACCTTTTTCAAGTTAATGCACACACGCAGTTTGCCATTCTTCTTGGGCACCACTACGATGGGGGATACCCATTCAGTGTGCTCAATTTCATAGATAAATCCAGCTTCGACCAGTCTATCTATCTCTTCCTTGATCTTAGCAGCGTAATTATCGTTATATGTATAAGGCTTTTGCTTGGAGGGTTTGGCATCTGAGGTCATGGGGATGGTGTGCGAGCATATGTCCGGGTCAACCCCTTTCAAATCCTTGTAACTCCAAGCGAATACATCTCTGTATTCTCTTAGCAAGGCAATCAATTCGTGCTCTTCTTCTTCTGTCAGGTCATGGCCTATATACGTGCATCTCTCCTCTCCTTCTTCTATGGCCACTACTATTTTCTTGGTGGTTTCTTTGTTATCATAGGCCTCTCCCGATTGTGCCTCTCGTTTAGGCATTCTTATCATGACTCTCCTGTCATCTATCTCATACTTCTTAAAATTTTCTGGGACCTCAAACAAAGATTCTTCCTCCTCTGGTGAGACTTCTTTCTTCTTTCGGTTCTTTCCTTCTTCCTTTGCGGTCATATGTGTTGCTAATCTTACATCATTTGTAACCTCTCCATGCCTCTGGGGTTGAAATTCCACTTCATGGAAATATTCTTCATCTGATGCAAATGGAGGGTCCATAATGATTGACTCTAGATCGGAGTCACTTGCATCCTCAAATGCATCAGGGCTCGGTTCGCATTCTTCTAACACTGCCTCTCCCATGATTGGCTCAATGGAGAAGACTGAAATATCATAGCCATCCTCATCACAGTGAGGTGTCCATTGTTCTTCATTGATGGCTACGTCCATTGTTGCTAAAATTTCTGCCCAGCCATGGGGTTCAAATTCCTCGTCTGGAAAAACTACAGGTGCATAGGCTGGGTCTTGAATGGGTCTATGGGTTTCGTTTGCACCTATTTCTCTGGCCTTCTCTCTCTTCTCTTCTTCTACTGCTACCTTGCACATCCATAAGTGAGTATCTTCATGCATCCATGAGGATCCCGACCCTATGGAATGCACCGATTCTGTATCATCTTTGGCTCTATGGATGGGATTCCATTGGATAGGAGGGACATCTCTATGAGAATAATCCTTGAGATTGACTTTGGTTGTAACACCTAAGTGCTGAAGGTACAAAGAATTGGTTCCCCAATCCTGTACCACTTGCAACTGTCGCATGAATGGTCTTCCCAAAATCATCTCATAGGCATGATTTTTGTTGAAGTCACATATGGCAAAGGTATGTTCAAACTCGACACCACAAGTGGTGAGAGTTATTCCTTCTAGCAATCCTAGGGGTCTCTCTATGTGACCATCGGCCATCTGCAATTTCATTCTCGTTGGCCTGAGTGCCGGCTTGCCCCAACGCTTCCATAAGGAGGTGGTGGCAATTGCAACTCCTGCACCTGAGTCCAAAATTGCCTTGGTGGTGTACTCCTGGTAGGTAATGGGAAGATAGGTGTTCCCTTCTTCACCTTCGCACATATCTCCTATCTTATCCAAGGGAATTTCTGGCACTGTCCTATGGGATCCTACCCCGGAATGAGGTTTTGCAACTTCAGTTACTCGACTGGCTGCATATTTTCCCGCGTTTGGTCTATCCTCAGGCAGTTCTTTCACAGTGAGATTGCGCTGCACCTTGGTGTTCGTTACTACCTCCGTGTTCCTTGGTATGACTGAATCGTCATTCCTTACCATGACTGTGGGTGTTCTCATACATGTGGACTTTGCTTCCCATGGGCCTGTGAAGTGGGGTAGCTCTTGTATGGAATTAGACTCAAAGTCCAATCTCTCGTGAGACTGAGTACTCTCATGTTCCCCGTAAATGGATGGGATGTCTTGTGGGAATTGGTCGTGTGCATCGTCCACAAGTTCAAAAGGAGGGGCGACCTCACTTTCGTTATCCCATTTATCTTCTTGAATCTCTCGTAGGAAGTCTGGTGCAAACCGATTCATAGAAGAAGAAGTGTCTGGCTCCGTAGAATTGGGCACATAAGCAATCTGGGAAGGAGGGCTTATTCTATCGTTGGCTCTCTCCTTGTTCCCATGGATGGCTGGAGCACAAGCTTCTTGGGGAGGATTACTTATTCTATTACTTTTCCGAACAGGCTCATACGCTCTCTGAGAAGGAATGTAGGTCACCTGTGGAGGTACGTAAGCTTTCGGGGGAGGCTCATGTGACTGTTGGGGGGGAAGATAAACATCTTGAGGAGGCACATGGGCTTCCTGAAGAGGCTGGCTTATCCGTTCTCTTGCCCTCTCCTTTCGTTGAGGGGCAGGTTCCTTCTCTGATTGTGCAATCAACTTCTCTATTCTTTCCAGCAGTCCATCAAAGTGTAACTGCGTCTTAGCTGAACTAGAAATGTTAAATAGGCGACTGGCCTCAAACATGGTCTGAGCCAATTCCACCATTTTGGCACAAATCTTAGTTCGTTCAAGCTCTAGCTCGGCTCTAGGGTAGCACTTTTCATGATCGGTGATGGTTGGCCCTTCTTGGATTCTGGCCTGATATGCTTTAAGCATCATATTAAGGTCCTCGGGAGTGGGGTCAGCTAGGACTGATCCTACTCTAGGGGGTGGTGGGATTTGATGAGGCGGTGGGGAAGGTGGTGGGTCGGATGGAGATGGGAGTGGTGGAGGCGGGGTAATGTGAGAGGGAGTTTGAGCTGTGAGTTCAGTTATCCTCGCTTTGGTTTCTCTTATGCTTTCCTCAAGCTCACTCATCTTTTTGGCCCATTGTCTTTTCATTCTTTCTCGACTATCTTTCCACGCTCTAGTCCTTTTCTTTGTCACGCTCTCGGTTTCACTAGCCTCTGGGCCCTTTTCCTGGCTTGCCTCTTGGTTTTGCTGCAATGCCTGAGCTCTAGTAACCACCTGCACTGGTGCAGTGGAAGTGACACTTCCTGAGGCATCCACAACCAACCCAATCACATTGATAGGAGTGATTTTTGGCATGTTATTGGGGTTCTTTGGGCAATCTCGTAAGAGGTGTTCTTTTCCACAATCTTGGCAGAAACCTTGGATAGTCACTGACTGGGGTTGTGTAGGTGGAGGCAAGGGACAATCACGAATGAGATGATCTCCTTGGCATCTGTGGCACGGTCCTCTTGGGAATGGAGGTCTTACTTGCCTAGGTTGAGGCCTGGGGTTGGGGTTTGCATACATGACGTTCGTGTAATCTGACTCCCAACTAGGTTCACTTGGTTCTTCACTATAGTAAGACTCACCATGTTCTGGAGACTGCATGTAGTAAGCCTGGGGACTATCGATATGTGTAGAATCAAAGCTATGATCACTTGGGTCACTTTCTGAGATCAATGGGGTTACTGGTACTATGGCCCTATTCAGGTTTTCTTCTGCAACAGCATACTTAACTGGAATCACGTTAGCGGGGTTTGGGGGCTGTTGAGCTAGTACCGGTTGGGGTCTCTGTTGGGCCTGATATTGTGGTTGGTAGGTTTGTTGGGGTCTAGCATATTGTGGATTTTGGTTTTGGTATCTGCCTTGTTGGTAGGGCTGCGGGTAGGGTTGCCTCACTGCCTGCTTGTTGTATGGGCAATCTTGTGCGGTGTGATTGGTGTATCTCCGTTCTATGGTGCAGTACTGGCTACTAGGTTTTACTTGGGGTTGAGCCATAATAGGGCAGACATTCGCCATATGGTCACCACCGCATGTATAGCATCTTTTCACAGGGGCAAACCTTGGGAATTGTTTGCTCGATACACCTAATTTCTGAGCTACCTTTTCGGCAAGTTCCTCAATTGATGTGGACTGCGAGGAAGAGTGACTAGATGCACTATCTGAATCTTTGTAGATTTTGGAAAGCTCTAGTTCTTCCCCTAGGTTATCTTCAATGTCAATGCACATGCGTACGCACTCTTCTATAGTCCTAGGGTCCTTCAGATACACATAGGATCTCAATTTCGTACTCAACAATCCGTCAAGGAATAAGGCTACTTGTTTAGCAGATGTGGGTAGCTCCGAAATAGGACATCTTTCAAGGTATTGCCTAAATCTTCTTCCTGCAAGTCTCACAGTCTCTTGAGGGGTTTGCTTGAAGCTGTGGATCAATGAGGAAGTATTGTGTCTTATGCCACTCTTAGAGAACTCTACAATGAAAGCCTCTAGGAGTTGGTCTATGCTCCTGAACTGACGCTCATCCAATGGTTGAAACCATGTAAGTGCTGTGTTCCTAAGGGTTAGACCGAAAGCATTGTACTGCGTGAACAGATCCTCAACCTGTTCAGCTCTCAAGACTTGCTTGAATTCCGCCACATGATCATAGGGATCTCCTGTGCCGTCAAAGTAATTCTTCATGGACTTAACTAGCTGGGTGGGTCTCAAAGTTCTTGCGTGCTCTCTAGGTCTCGGCAGAGGGAATCCATCTACATTTCTTTGGTTCCTGTGGGCTCTATGCATCTCCGGTTCTACCCTATTCGTCTCTGTTCTCGTTCTTTCTCTGCCCACGGGGTTGGCGAAACTTACTTCTGGTTTATCCCTACTTCTATCTCTTTGTGTACCAAGAGCTTGGGAAGTTCCAGCCCCAGGGTGACCATAGGATACATTTGATCTTGGTTGGGGGAAAATGAATTCACCCTTCCAAGTGTAGGCATGCCTATCATTTTCTGTCACCACAAAGATCCGTTCTGAAGCATGATCTAAGTAGGTCACTCTGCCTGGGCTATCCGGATCCTTAAGCTCATAGATCATGATATTTCCTATATCAGTTGGCTGATTGGATTTATACCTCCAAAAGGCTTCATCAGTTTCCCGATTGAGGAGCAATTCTATGCTCTTGTTGTCCTGGGGTACCCACTCAGGTGTGATAATCCTAGTGAGAACTGATTTACCTCGAGGGGTTCTAGGTTCTACTCCCATATTTCCTTGTTCCAAGTCGCCTAAGTCCGCTTCTGAGATTACATTTCCAAATTCATCTGTCCTATCAGGGTGACTAGTGACAACATATATAGTTCCTTCTTTGTCCAGGTATGCACCATTTTCAAACTTGACAGCTGGGTGTTCTAGTCCTATGGATTGGTCATGGTTTTTAATCTGGACCACGGATCTTCCTAGGCCGTCCTCATAGATGCTAGCACCTAGTCGGTTGGTCCTGAGATATTCCAGCTGTGTTTTGTAAGGGCCTTCTACCCTGTACAAATAAGGCACTCCTGAACTTCCCGTAGGTCTGTCCATGCCTTGAGACATTTCTGACTCACTGGTCTCAGAGCTAGGGTAGTATGAGTGGTGGCTCAACTGCTGGGCCCAAGACCTTGCAGTGTGATTGACACTGGCCTCTGAAGACCTAAGGCTTTGTCTCTCCCTTGCTAGGTGTCGTCCTGATCGAAGGTTCATATGCCTAACTGATTATCCCAAATTTTTTTCCAGAGTACAACCTCGTTGCCAATCAATTGGTACCAGTCACTTGATTCTTTTTAGTTAGTTATTGTGTTTATGGTCTTGTCTGATATCCCGTCGTCAGGAACACTTGAATGTTCTTCGTACTTTAGGTTGATCGTTCCACGTTAGGTTCTTTTCCTTTAGGTTATTGACAGTACAGAGATTATGTTTTTACTTGAACTTGAGTTTTTTAGGTAGTCTTCAACTTGATAACTGCCTATCGTCGCCCTGGCTTACTCCTATCTCTACTCGTTCTTAGCTTGAGCTAGGAAATGACAGAGGGAGTTGAGAATAATCCAACCTTACTTGTTGATCCCTTGCTTTCTGGTGCTCAAGAACCCGGTTCTCAAGCTTGCAAAGAAACCTTGCTTGGTACGCTCTCTGTTGCTCTCAATGGACCTATAAAAGTCCCACGGTTAGCTCGATGCTTAGATTCAAGGACACAACCCACAACTTTCATTCATGTAACATATACACATATTTGTATTGTGACTTTTTAGGAAAATAATTCTAAAGACCCCTGACTTTGAGTCCCCTGGGTATGGTCAACTTCAAAATACCCTCTCTGAAAATCAATGCATTATCTTTATAAAAAACAGTTGAGGGCGCGTAGTATATGCCACGAGATTTCCAACAAGCCCAAGAGTTCAAAAGTTGGATTTCGTATGAAAAAGTTAGGACTGTTCAGGGTTGAGGGAGTTAAATCAGGATTCAATACAAGCTAACAGTCAAACAGGAATACTCGAGTAGCTTGTGGCACGGCCTAACAATGCAATACTACACCCTAGAGTTTGTCCCACACTTAATCACAATTTAGACCAATCACTTTGCCTTGAAAATTTGACCTAATTTGCCCTTCTAACGCGTTCGCAAAGTCTGTCGGTCGCGATTGACAGGTCAGTCGCGATCGACGTGTCGATCGCGATTGACAGGTCCGTCGTGGCTGTCAGTCGCGATTGACTGGTCAGTCGCGATTGACAGGGGTTACGAAAAGTCAATCAGTCGTGGTCAAAGCGTCGTTGACTCTGTCGGTCGCGATTGATGAGTCAATCGCGATTGACAGGTCGGTCGCGAGGGTCTGTCCGTCGTGGTCAAACCGTCGTTGACCGTGTCGGTCGCGATTGATGAGTCGATCGCGATTGATGACTCGATCGCGATTGACACGTGTCACGCGTATAGTCAGTCGGTCGTGGTCAATCGGTCGTTGACTCTGTCGGTCGCGATTGACAGAGCCGTCGTGGGCTGTCGGTCGCGATTGACGTGTCGATCGCGATTGACAGATCTGTCCGTCGTGGTTTGTCGATCGCGATTGACAGAGCGATCGCGATTGACAGAAATCTGTGGAATTTCAAAAAACTAAACACATTTTTGGGAAGCTCTAGGCCTGTAGGTCATGGATATGCACTTTGTTTAGCAATTAGAGCAAGTTTTCAGTCGGTCGCGATTGACAGAGCTCGGCGACACACAGACAATTACTCAGATTTTCGTACCTGCGCAGGGTGCTGGGGATGATGATGCGGCCTGTACCTGCAGAAAGCTCACAAAACATGCAAAAAAACAGCACATGCAAATTCGCTCTCTCGCTCTCTCTCACAAGTGAAATGAGGGAAATGAGGTGGAGATGGGGATATAGTCAAAAAACTGAAATTTTCGCGATGATGGAGATGGACGTGGGAGATGGTGATGATGATGATGGTGATGAAGATGGTGAAGAAAGTAAAAGAAAATCGATGAGAGTGAAGAAAATACCTACAACTCCAACGCGTCAACTCTACGTCTTACCATCACACGCTCGTCCTCAAAGCTCGATCCCCGGCAACGGCGCCAAAATTTGGTGTAGCTCAATGATGAGTAGCACCTCCTTTAATGTCAATCCGGGAAGACGTGAGGATGGTATGAAGACCTCGAGCAAGTGGCGGCACAAGTGCGTGAGTGAGAAGCACACAAGCATGCACACACATACACACACACGCGCACACAAGGCAAGACAAAGAGTGAGAATCAATGGAGCTTTTTAGATTACTTTCAAAATGCTCTTACAAGTTCGTTTCAATTACAATCTAACTCAAAAATGAGCTCTCTAGCTCTTTTTATAGTTTTTGACTAGCTTTTGGCCCTGTCCAGACCTAGTGTCCGGCCTAGTTAAAAATTAGGTTCCAGGGCCAATTTGAGGGCTCAAACGGAGTCTAAAAAATACGAAAATTGATATGTAGGTACTTCTAAGGCTCCTCAAGCTCAAGGACTCCTTGGCTTGCACAAAATGGAGCTACAAAAATATGAAATGGTATTTACAATGATTGTTAGTGATAAGAATCACTGTTCAAAGATGTAGATTGGAAAAATTGAAGGGCCTATCTGCCAGATTTGCGTCGACTGCTTTGTCTACTTACTCCTTCACCTTGTTCTGACTCTCTCCGTTGGCTTCCTTGTCTCGTCAATCCTTGGGTTCCCTGGCTTCCTTGTCTAGTCAGTCCTTGGGTGCCCATACTGCTCTCAACACTATGTCAGATGCAAAACTTTGGCATGCATGCTTTGGTCATCTGAATTTTGCTAGTTTGCTACACCTATAGAAATTTGAAATGGTGTCCTGTTTCCCCGGCCAAGGTAGTTGTCTTCATCCAATATAGTTAACTGTGGTAAAAATGAAAAACAAGGTCAGATGAAGTACAAGCACACTTAAGGAGTCATGAAAAGTAACTTGAAACAAACAGACAAAAAGCAAGAGACCCGACAATGCAAGCGATTAGGGTCTTCAAAGAAATTCAGATGGTCCGTATCGCTTGCATCGGTCGTTATCAATCTCTTTGTAAACTACCTAGAAACATCTTATATTTGCTGAAGAAGGTGAATTCTTACATAGCCAGATGTCTATTATCAATGCTTCATGCAACTCCTAGACACGACCCATACAAGCGATAAGGCCCATCGGGAAATAACCGATGGGCCTCATCGCTTGCATCTGTCGGAACATAAACTATATGCAGAAAATGGTGTTTTTCACATGATAAAACTTTACCTGTCATTGCACCATGCAAGTCCAAACACGACCGATGCAAGCGATAAGGCCCAACGAAAAATATCCGATGGGCCTTATCGCTTGCATCGGTCGTGATCGATTTCTCACACTTTAAATGGAGATCTTAGACAAAACCGATACAAGCTAAAGATGTTGCATAAGTCACATCTCCTTTTCTAAGCCTAAAATTCATGATAATATATTTAACTACATACCTTGAACTCATCTTCCTCCTCAAGTCCAAATACGACCGATGCAAGCGATAAGGCCCAATGGAAAATATCCGATGGGCCTTATCGCTCGCATCAGTCGTGGTCGATTTCTCACTCTATAAATGGAGATCTTGGACAAAACCGATACAAGCTAAAGATGTTGCATCAGTCACATCTCATTTCCTAACCCTAAAATTCATGAGAATATATTAAAAAACATACCTTGACCTCATCTTCCTCCTCAATGAGCTCTTTTGAGTCAATACATATTGTTCCTTTGTCCTCAGCAACATCCAGGAATGAATAGCCGCACCCAAATGAGTATATTCCACGTTGCTTCTGATGCTCATCAAACTCTTCATCAACAAGTGTTGGCTTCTCTGAGATAGCTTTCTCAAAGTATTTTGAAAGAGCTTGTGATGAATCTTTGAATTCTTAATTTGACAAATCCAAATCAAGACACAAACATTCTTCTTTTCTTTCTCCTTTCTCATTGATGAATCTCCTTGCAACTTCTTCTGACTCAGCTATAGCTGGAAGGCAGTAGTCCTCCCTAAGATTGAAAAGTTCCTGAATGTAAAATAGAGGGATAAACTCCTTTTCAGAGATAAAGTAAAATGGTAGATTTTGGGAGAAGTAGGGACTTCTCAAACACTTGAACTTCTTCAGTTGACTCCCTTATTGCATTCTTTGCTTTAAAAATAGCCACACCAAAACCTTTGACCTGCTCTACTTCTGCTTGGAGATTGATCTCCTCAACAATCTCCATGACACCTTTCATAGTTTTTGAGCTTCCCTCAAGTGTCAGCTCTAAGAAAGCCTCATCTTCAACATGAACACTTTCCTCCTTTTCAACTGAGATGTGATCAAGCCATATCAAGAAAGCAATGTTTAAAGGGAGCAAGCAACAATCCTTTTCATGCTCTGGGCATAAATCTAGATTCCCTGGCAAAGGGGATATCCTTTTGCATTTTCTTGTGATTTTTGCCCTATCTATCGGATCCTTCCCAAAGATGTGAGGATGGACATAGGTTTTCTGAGAAATAGAAAGAATCTTTCCATTGATCAACCCCAAGAAGTTCTCCCACTCATCCTTAAGAAAACTTTTTGATTTCTCTAGGAGTTTTTCGAAATCAATCTTGGAGTTGAATATCGTCATTGCATCAGGAAAGTAATCTACAATTAAACCCTCTTGAACCATGAAATCAAGAAATTTCTCTGATGGAGAGACACTAAGGATCTCATTCATTCCCTCCATCTTAATTGCAGCTTCTCTTGTATGTCCTAGAGGAGAACAAAACCGATGCAAGCGACTAAAGCTAGTCAACATGGGTCAAACGGGGAAAATCGCTTGTATCAGTCGTGTCGGGGATGAAAGAAAAATATGCACGGAAATGAGACAAATTCTATGAAGGTTCAAAATTTGAATTGGTGAAGGGAGTTGCTGTTTATAGGAGAGGAGGGAGGAAGTAACGGTCAAATGATGTGGACCAATCAATGAGTGCCACATGGCAAAGGTACGTTGGGAATCCCAACGGATAGATGACATGGCCCAATCAAATCATTCCATGTGGCAAAGAACGTTGGAATTTGCAACATCTATATGACATGGACCAATCACGGCATGCCATGTGGCACCAACGATCAACTCAATTTTGAGACCTATTTAAGCTTCCCTATTCATTTCTCTCACTTTTTTTCTCAACACTTTCCAAGCGTCGAGGTTCCATCGTCACACCAAGTTTTTTAGCTGCTTCTTAACAATTTCTATAGAGAATGCTCTCTGCGTTAGGTAATATGGACACGACCGATCCAAGCAATAAGGGTACATCTGGGATTTGTGGATAACCCTAATCGCTTCGATTGTTCATGTTTCTTAAATGGCATCGAGTCCTTGATCATAGCTTGCAAATTATGTTTTGCTTAGTGATGCTTGAGTATTATGCATTGTAAGCTATATTCGAAATAGTATTGATTGATATTTCATGATGAATTCAAGGATGATCGATGCAAGCAATTAGGGACATCCGGGGATTTCCGGATGATCCTAATCGCTTGGATCAGTCGTGCTTCTTAAATGGCATCCTTGATCAAAGCTTTGAAGTAACGTTTTATTTGGTTAAGAATTAGTTGTAATGCATTCCAAGGGAAATGGTATTCATTGGTATTTCTTCATGATTAGAAGCACGACCGATGCAAGCGATTAGGGACATCCGGGCATTTCCGGATGACTCTCATCGCTTGGATCGGTCGTGTCTCTGACAATGGAAAGAGTCCTTGATCAAAGTTTTTGAGACTAAGTTGCCTTTCCTTTCCACTTCCTTGCCTAGAGACTCTCATTTTGTGCAGAAGAGTCAAGGCAAAATCCCCAGAAGAGTCAAGGCAATGTATCAAAGAAGCCTTCAAAGAAAAGGGTCAAGTACCATGTAAAGTCCTTGAGGGAAATTAGAAGAGCTCAAAAGTCTGTGGGATTGTTGATCCCTAGACTTCCATTTATGAGAGTTGTCAAGCACATCATAGCCAATGCTATTCTTTGATAAAGACCTCATCCTTTATCAATGTGAGGTGGCAAACTCAAGCACTGCTATGCCTGCAAGAAGTTGCAGAGGACTTTGCTATTGACTTTATGAATGATGCCTATTTATGTGCTTCTCATTCTCACAGGGTAACACTAATGGCGAAGGATTATGTCATTATATCAAGAATAAGATATAAATTTGATAAATCTCTGGTTCCTATTGATCACCACGATAAAAAATTCTTTGATATTTTAAATATATCTCTAGCTCGAGCACCCAAAACAATAGTTGTCATTGAAGAGATCAACCCTCAGGTCACTCATGATCATGAAACTAGAACTGCATCAAATAGTGAGGAGGAGAGGAAAAAGCAGGGATTATTTACAAAGGAAAGTGTCATCTTAAACGAGATTCAAAAGTTACAGAAAGAAAATAAAGAGCTCCTTAAGAAAGGAGATTGGCAGATAATAGTTAATGTTGCAATGGCATGAAAGAATGAGTGGTTCCTTGACATTAGACCTGAAGACAACAAAATGTTGAGGGAGTTTCATGTTGAAATATCAGATAGTGTGGCCAACATTTCACTCAAGAAGAAGCCATTTGGACTTAGAACAAGGAGAATGTTCAAAGCGAGAAATCGACGTTCACAAATTTTGGCAGTATTTATAGAGAAAAAGGCTTTGCACATGTGGAAACTTTTGATTTGATGTAAACCCTGTCGTTGAATGATCATGTAATTTTGTGAACCCAAAAAAATTTTGTATTTTCAAAAATCAATTCCTTCTTGGAAATTTGAGAATACGTTGTGTAGTGTGCCAAAATATCGTTTTTTGCATCAAACCGAAAAATTGTACACTGAATACGAGACTCTTCATCACTTTAGCGGCACTTTTAGAGAATATTGTATTAAAAAAAAAAAATTCTTCATACGGTTAAAAGAGACAACAATGTTATATTCTTGTACACGTGGAAAGACTCTATTTGTCAATTTCCTTAATCTCTCATTAGCAAACAACCCCTTTTTGGCTGTTTTTTGCCCTAATGACGGGCTACTTATCTTTGTACATTCTAGTGATAATACATTCGGTATTGTGTGTTGTGCGCCAAGCTTCTTCTTCTTCTTCCTTGTGTTGTTCACGTGCTTCTGTAGACGTCTAACTCCAACAATTGGTATCAGAGCAGGTTGCTTCTTCATCTAGGGCATCATCAACACCTCTCTGGTTGCAACCTTAGAATCACACAAATTTTGGTGAGCATACTTAGGCTGTTTTAGAGATCAAAACAAATTTGCTTTGTGGTGCCAAAATCACGATCTGAGCTTGTTTCGACCTTCGAACGCACTATCGTAGTGCTTGTGCAGGCTATTTTTTTCTTTTTCTGTCAAAGGTATATACCTATTTTGGTTCACCAATATAAGCATCTCAGAGTTTGCTACAGGTTTAGCAGAATTCATCTAGGTAGTTTTGTTCAACTTTTTGAGATACAATCAATTTTATGCATCAAGGTATTTTAGTCACCAGCCATGGCTGAAAGCAGTGATGTATTCCGTATGTTGGTTGTTGAGAATAAGTTGGATGGTACCAACTACCCGTTATGGCCTTATATGATGCAACATGTATTGGTTGCAAAAGGACTGTGGAACATTGTGTAGGATGTTGAAAAATGTCCTCTCAAACCTGCAACTGTTACAACTATAGGTATTGAAGCTGATGTAGAAGGTGTCAAAGATGGTGATATTCTACAGATTCCTATTCATGCTTCTCTTTCTATTGCACCTACTACAGAGCAAATTCATTGGGATGGCAGAGATGCTCAGGCCCATGCATTGATAGCTTTGTCTATCAAATGTGCCATGATTTCTCACATTCGCTCTTGTAGAACAGCTAAGGATGCTTGGATACACTTACCACATTGTACCAGGCTAGGAATGAGGCTTGTGTTGCTTACCTCCGAAAACAGTTGGAGAGTGAGCACATGAATGAAGGTGATTCTATGGATAGTTTTCTCACAAAGATCAAGGATTTGAAGGAACAAATGATTTTTACAGATGAAGTCCTTCCTGATAGTTCACTTCTGCAGACTGTTCTGAATGGTCTTCCCGAATCATATGAGAGTTTTGCTTCTACTCTTCGTTTGATGATGAACGACAATCCAAATGCCTTAACATTTGAAGAGTTAGTTTATGTTTTGTTGCAAGAAGACCAGTCTAGGCAGAACATGTCTATTATGCGTGTTGCAGATTAAGCTTTCCTGGCTAGTCACAAGGGCAAAGGAAAGTGGAGCTCTTTTACTAGTAAGCAGAAATCTCCAAATGCTGCACATTCGAAGAAGGAAGACAAAGATGAGAAGAAATCAGAAAAGCAGAAATTGTTTTGCAAATACTGTAAAGCAAATGATCATGTCATTAAGAGTTGTCCCAAATTGGCTGCTAAAGAGGCAAAGAAGAAAGAGGCCAGAATGGTTGTTGCAGAGGCCTCTACACCGAAAACAAAGTCAGCTAATCTTGTGTAGGACGAAGAATGGGCATTTACTATTGTTTACAGTTTTGACCCATCTTCTCATGAGCAGGCATGTTTGCACTAGACTCAGATGTTTGGTACTTTGATAGTGGGGCGACCAAACATATTACCTTGCAGCGCAGTTTCTTCTCTTCACTCGAGCCTGCCCCTATAGGGAATATTGTTACATGTGCCAACAACTCCTCTTATCCTGTTATGGGAGTTGGTAAGATCATTTTGACTATTGTTGATGGTAGTTCTTTCACTTTGTTAGATGGTTTCTTTGTGCCAGGGATCAAGAAAAATCTATTATCAATTTCTGCATTAGCTAAGATTGGCTTGCTTGTGAAATTTTTTGATGACAGATGTACGGTTCATGATTTGTCAAATGGCGATGTCATTATTGCTTCTGGAATTTTATATTGTGGCTTGTATAATCTCATAGATTATGAAAGATCTATAAATGATTCCGCATGTGCAGTACATGATTGTCAGGCTATGTCAGATGCAAAGCTTTGGCATGCACGCATTGGTCATCTGAATTTTACAAGCAAATCTGAAATGGTGTCCTCTTTGCCCAAACTTGAGGCACCTGGAAAACATGTTTGTGAAGATTGTATTTTGGGCAAAATGCAGCATTCAAATTTTCCAAAACATGATTCAGTTTGAACTATGCAGAAATTGCAGCTTGTTCATAATGATGTTTGTGGTCCTATGCACACTCCCTCTTTTGGAAATTATCTTTACTTCATGACTTTCATTGATGATTTCTCCAGGCATGCATGGGTATATCCATTGAAAGCAAAGTCCGAAGTGTTTATGTGCTTCAAACAGTTTCTGGTTTTGGCTGAAAATCTATCAGCATGTAAAATGGGCACCCTCCGTTCTGATCGAGGGGGGGAATATATGTCTTCTGATTTTAATGCATTTCTGGCTAAACGTGGGATAAAACAATAGTTTATAGTGTTGTATACACCTCAATAGAATGGAGTTGCTAAACAGAAGAACATGCCACTCATGGAGATGGCGAGGTGTATGGTCAAGACTCAGTCTTTGCCACATAGTTTCTGGCTTGACGCTATTATGTGTGTAGCATATGTACTTAACAGGTGTATGCGTGGGCACATATGCCAAATCGATTGATCCTCGCAACTATCAATGTGCTCTGATATCAATGAAGATGGTGGTGGCAGAAGATTGAAAGCAAAGTCCGAAGTGTTTATGTGCTTCAAACAGTTTCTAGTTTTGGCTGAAAATCTATCAGCATGTAAAATGGGCACCCTCCGTTCTGATCGAGGGGGGGAATATATGTCTTCTGATTTTAATGCATTTCTGGCTAAATGTGGGATAAAATGATAGTTTATAGTGCCGTATACACCTCAATAGAATGGAGTTGCTAAACAGAAGAACATGCCACTCATGGAGATGGCGAGGTGTATGGTCAAGACTCAGGCTTTGCCACATAGTTTTTGGCTTGAAGCTATTATGTGTGTAGCATATGTACTTAACAGGTGTCCCACTAAAGCATTGCAGTCTATCACTCCATATGAAGCTTGGCATGGTCGCAAGCCATCTGTTGCTCATCTGCGCATTTTTGGTGATTTGGCATATGCATTAGTGCTTGAATAACATCGTAGAAAATTGGATGATAAAGCAGTAAAATGTATTTTTGTTGGGTACAGTTCTGAAAGTAAAGGCTATCGTCTGTATCATCCATAGACTAAACACATTCTAGTTAGCCGTGATGTTGTTTTTGTGGAAGATGCTATTCAGCCATTGCTTTCATGTACTAAGGAGACATCTGTTAGCTCCAAAGACATGTATGATACTTTGCTGCCTCTTTTTATAAGTGGACGGTCTAGTGCTGGTCCTAATGAGGCAACTTCTCAGCCTTTGCAGGTTTCATGTGATGATGCAGATCATTTCATTTCTGATGCAGATTCACATGATGCACTTGTTGATGAGAGAGTTGATATTGAGCAGGCAAAAACTATGCCGAAATGGCTGGTAGAGACTTTGCGTGACAACAAATTAGATGTCATATCATACTCGTTTAGGCTCTCATAAGGCCTCTTTTGCATCAGATTACTATGCTATGACTATCTTTAGTCTCTATGATGAGACTGAACCTATTTCATTTGATGAAGCACACAACTTTGAACATTGGATGGCTGCAATGCAATTTGAATATGACGCTATCATGAAAAATGGTAACTGGTCTTTATGTGACTTGCCTCCTAGCAAGAAGGCCATTGGCACTAAGTGGGTATACAAGCTGAAGCCTAAACTTGATGGAACAATTGACAGGTATAAGGCTAGGCTTGTTGCAAAGGGTTATGTGCAGGAAAGAGGCATTGATTTTGATGAAACCTTTGCTCCTACTTGCCGAATGACTATTGTTCGTAGCATCTGTGCACTTGCAGCTCATCATGGTTGGAATGTACATCAGTTGGACATTAAAACAACATTTTTGAATGGTGACTTGCATAAACAAGTGTGTGTTTCTCAACCCTATGGCTTTGTGCAGAAAGGGCATGAAAACCAGGTGTGGGGGTTCAAGAAGGCATTATATGGTTTAAAGCAAGCACCACGTGATTGGTATGAAAAGATACATGCCTATCTGATTGCACATGGTTTTGAGAATAGTCCAACTGAAAGCACCTTATATGTTAAGCGTGCTAATGATGTGCTTCTGATCATTGTGGTGTATGTTGATGACATGCTTTAAGTGGTCCTCATGACATGCATATTGCTGATTTTAAGGCTGATTTGCATGCCTCATTGGAGATGTCTGATTTGGGGCATCAACTACACTTTATGCAAGTTGATGATGGAATGGCTTTGTGTCAAATGAAATATATTGACACATTATTGCCGTGTTTTGGCCTTGAAGACTGTAAGCATATTGCCACTCCTATGGAGACAGGTTTACGATTGACTCTTCATGATGCTGGAGATGCGTTTGATGCCATTCTCTATCAGGAGGATGTTGGATGCTTGATTTACTTATGCATTACTTGGCCAAATATTCAGTTTGCTGTCTCATAGATGAGTAGGTTTATGCATTGCCCAGGTGTAAAGCATTGGCAGGCGGTTAAGTGCATCTTTTGCTACTTGAGTGGTACTCGACTACTTGGATTGTTTTATCCCAAGGGGGGATCACTACCGCCAGATTTGCATGTTTTTTCTGACAATGATTGGGCTAGTTGAGTGTGTGTGTGTGTGTGTGGCTCAGATGCCTTATGGCTGATTTGGGTGTTGGTCAATCTTCTGCCACCACCATCTTTACTGACAGTGAGAGTGCATTGGAAGTTGCAAGGAACCATGTGTTCCATGCTCGCACTAAGCACATTGAGGTGCATTATCATGATGTCAAGGAGAGGTTCTCTGTTGGGGAGATCAGCTTGGCATATGCGCGCACATAGGAGAACATTGTAGACCTTTTTACGAAGGCTCTGCCTAGCGGGAAGTTTGAAGCTTTTGCAAAGCTTTGGGCTTACTTCCTTTTGTGGATTGATTCCACATAGCTTGGCACTTCATTATACATGAGTGCCAACTCCTTGTTCACCGCATCACTCTCGGGGGGGATTTGTTGCCATATATTTAGGTAGTGATGTGTGTGTTTTTTTTCCCCCGGCTTGTATATACGCCTATCGCCCTAACGGGCTACTTATCTTTGTACATTCTAGTGGTAATACATTCAGTATAGCGTGTTGTGCTCAAGCTTCTTCTTCTTCCTTATGCTGTTTGCATGCTTCCACAGACCTCTAACTCCAACAAGACTGAGCTTGTTTTGTTTGGTGAAGCACAAAATTTTGAACATTGGATGGCTGCAATGCAATCTTAATATGATGCTATCATGAAAAATGGTTTAAGGCATTCAAGGAGCCATAGGATATTGGGATCTAAGGCTTGAAATTTGAAGTGATTCTTGGAATTCATCCTCAAGAAAAAGCCTTGAGGGTACACTAACATTCTCACTTAATTTGCCTTTGTAATATTTCGAAGGGGAAGAGTAGAGAATAAGAGAGGAAAATATTGCATGTGCATGAATGTGTAAAGAATAATAATTGGATTTCCTTTGCATATATTGCATGTGATCATCCAAGTATTGAAGCACAAGCAAAGTCGCTTTGAAAATTTATGATTTTGAGGTCACGAAACATTTTGGGAAAGCAAATCTCAAAGTGAACTTACACATAGCATGTCACCACAAATGAGAGTGGTTGAGAGGAGTCTTGTGTCTAAAGGGCGTGTAACACATCAAACATGAGACCTAGAAACCTATTTGATACACTTAACAACTAAGAGAGTCAAGAAAAATTCATGTCAGTTTCTCTAGACATGGATATGCATGATCTACATGAGGAGAGAGTGTTCATGTCATATACCGAGGGGGAATATGAAATTCCTCTAAGCTATGAAAGATCTAATGAGCGTAGAGATCATCTATTCAAAGACCCATGGGGGCACACAATAGTGAGAATCAAAGAATGATATCAAGCTTTTACTTGCACACACCCTTGCAATAAAAGTATAAGGTGATGCTGCAAAATCATTAAGTTCGTATATGTACATTGAACAACCCAAGAAAGTTAATGATTTTGGAGCATAAGTTCCTGATACTTAAGTCCAAGTCTCTAGAGAGGGCGTAAGCAAGAAAAAAGGGAAACAACCTAAGTTCCAAGATGAAGATGAGCCAGAACAAATTCATGACTTGTGAACTCTGTTCTTGACAAAGATTCTACATCAAAGGTGACTGAGGCCTACCATTCAATAGGCACCAAGGAACCCTTTTCGATCTTTCCACCTTGTCCATAAAACTCTAAGAACTAAGATCACCAAAGTCCCTAATGCATCTATCTATGAATACATTATGAAGAGGCAGTTTTGACTCATATCGAACAACTATCAAGGGAGGTATCTCTACCACAGTCAGCTTGTGTTTGTCAATGGTCTTCCTAGGGCACATAAACTCGCTCCTTGGCTACCATCTCAGTGACCTAGAGATACTCGATCAAGAATTGGAGATTGTCGCTTGCTACATTATGCTAAGATACAAGACCTTAGAATAAGAAAAGATGGCTACGAAGATTTGAGATGAGGTCCATTATTTATGTATTGCTAGGTGGTAAATCATTGGAGTAGATGATTTCTCCAAGAGTATAAATTGATGGTCGCATGGAGTGAGAGGTCGATCCATTATCATTGATGTGTGTGTCTAGTCTCTCTCAGGATTCATGCGCAAATGCCTTCCCTCTTGGTGTCCTCTGCATGCAAAATTTTCGTATCCGAGCCTTCCAATCACAAGAGTCTTTTATCAAAAACATCAATAGCTTCGTGAGTTGAGCTATGGTAGAGTACATAGAAAGAGGGAGGATGGATACACTTCTCTCTCCTTCCCCCATGCACACACACATAGAGGGAGATCCCCCCATGCTGTTGCATGAGGAGAGGGAGATGAAGAAATCCTCCTCTCCATTCCTCTATGGAAAAAGAACAGCCTACATGCACTTTTTATAGGAGCTCTTCGCACAAATAATATCACACGTGGGATTAATGTATCCCTATGCTCTAGCTTCTCAGACATCCATGAAATTCCATGATTGCCACAAGTGATAGAGAGAAAGGGATTTTTAAAGGAGAACAAGGAATAAAGAAGTTTGAGGAAGGAGACCGAGAAGGAAAGAGAGGAGGAATCTTCATTCATGTACAAGTTATGGCTTCACAATCCTTTATTACACCTTCGTTCTTTCCATGCATATTCTTGGAGAGGCAAAAGCTTCAATGAGAAAGTAAAAGATCACCTTTTCCACCTATTATGTCAAAAGATTAGATCATGCAACAAAGGATTTTCATGCTCACATATAAGGTATCAAACGATGTTGAAATTCATCGATTTTTATTGTGATATGTTCTTTGGATCTTATGCTATAGATACATAGCTTTTGTAAACTATCTCCCTAATACATTTGGTGAACTTGAGAAGTGGCATGTCCAAATGTAGTTTCCAATAGGTGACTGCCTACCAATTGGTCAACTTTGAATGTTTGTTGATCTCTATTTGAATATTTTGGTTTGAATCTTGAAAGCTTTCCAAAAACATAAAGATAATGAAAAATGGAGTAGATTTGACAGGTCAAGGTAGAAAAGTAATTCTTAGCTGTAGTTTCCAATAGGTGACTGCCTACCAATTGGTCAACTTTGAATGTTTGTTGATCTCTATTTGAATATTTTGGTTTGAATCTTGAAAGCTTTCCAAAAACATAAAGATAATGAAAAATGGAGTAGATTTGACAGGTCAAGGTAGAAAAGTAATTCTTAGCCATCTCTTTTTGGCAGCATTTAGCGTGGCAATGGTGAATTCATAGACAATTGTCTTGCAAGAAAATACTTCCAAATGCAACATGGAAGTGTGCTTACACTTATTAGCTTCTACCATGCTCTATAATTTATTGGTGAGGACTAAGAAAAGCCTCAATTCATGGTTTGGATTAGTTGTATTGCCCAAAAGTTTAATTATGCAAATTGTAAGTGCACACATATTTTAGATAGGGGTTTGCTAATAGGGGAACCATATGTATTGCTTCTATTATTGATGACGAGTCATATAATAATATATGGTTTAGTTCTACAAGATTATTTGTTGTAAGTAGATTTGTTTTAAGTTCTTGAGGAAATTAATTATCATATCTAAAAGAACATATTATTTTCAAGATCAAATGGACATCATTCTACTTTGAAACCCAAGGAACTTTTAGCTACTCTTCAAAATAGTTCAAACAACACTCTCGACCAAAAAGTGCACTTGGAGAGTTTTTCTTACTAATTGGGATAACCACATATCTCTCCTTAAACTTACACTAGTTGCATATCTAACTATTTTTTTTTTAGTGAGTGTTTTTTAGCTAATAAGTGTGTTAAGGGATAATAGCCATAGTTTTGCACTCAAAGCTCCAATTTTGAAAATATTGGTGCAGTTTCAAATCTTATCTCTTGAACAACAAAGATTGTGCCATTTGGATAAGATTTGATTGGTGTAAATAAGTATGTAGCACTTCAATAGAAGCTATTTTACCATTTTCGACCATCGTTTTAGAGATTTTAGTGTCAGACATACTTTTGTAACTAAGCATTGTGGAGTTGAAGAGAAGCTATTGGATCACATTTCAAACCCTGATAAGGATTCACAAAAAGAGTTCAATTTTGATGCATTTGAGCTTTGCTGGCATTTTTAGATCATGTCAAAGTTGCTTTGGAAAGCTTGAAACTCATCGAGGAAGTGCTTGTATCATTTTCCTCTCTTTTAGTTTATAAAAATTACTTCCATTATCTTATTAGCACTCTAGTCTTACATTGGGGGGAGGGAACATGGAACCACAGGCAAAAAACTAGGGGGTTTGTGACAGTCTTAGACTAAATCATAAAGAGAGAAGTGAGAATAGACACACCATAGACATTTGAGGAGGCAATAAGTATGGACAAATTTATGAGGACCACAACCATCCTTAGTATACTCTTATGGCGATTGATCATCCCCTCCAAATTGTTAGCACCACTAAGTTCAAGAAACCGGTAGTCATGGGAAACCATTCCAGATTTCTGGAGGTGTAGCAAACTAGCAAAATTCAGATGATCAAAGCGTGCATTCCAAAGCTTTGCATCTGACATAGTATGAGAATCATGTTTTTTAATTTCTTCTCATCTTTGTCTTCCTTCTTCGAATGTGCAGCATTTGCATATTTTTCTGCTTACTAGTAGAAGAGCTCCATTTACCTTTGCCCTTCTGACTAGATAGGAAAGCTTGATGTGCAACATGCATAATAGACCTATTCTGCCTAGTTTGGTCTTCCTACAACAAAACAGAGACTAACTCTTCAAATGACAAGGCATTTGGATTGCCTTTCATCAACAAACAAAGAGAAGAAGCAAAACTTTGATATGAGTCAGGAAGACCATTCAAAATAATTTGCACAAGTGAGCTATCTGGTATTACTACCGAGACAAATTCTACTAAACGTGTAGCAAAGTTTGAGCCGCTTATACTGGTGAACTGAAACTGGTATATACCTTTGTCACAATAAGATGAAATAGCCTGCACAAGCACTACGATAGTGTGTTCGGAGGCCGAAACAAGCTCAGATCGCAATTTCGGCACCACAGAGTGAAGATGTTTTGATCTCTGAAACACCTGAGTATGCGTACCAAATTTCGTGTTGAGACTACAACCGGAGAGGTGTAGACAACACCCTAGATGAAGTGGAGACCTAGTTTGATACCGATTGTTGGAGTTAGACGTCTGCAGAAGCACGCGAACAACACAAGGAATAAGAAGAAGCTTGGAGCACAACACAGAATGCTGAATGTATCACCACTAGAATGTACAAAGATAAGTAGCCCGTTATGACAATAAGCATATATACAAGCCGGGGGAAAAAACCTCTTGAAGAGGGAAAAAAGTTCCCCGATGGTCCTAGAGTATTCACACACATCACTACCTAAATATATCGACAGGAGCCTTCTTTGTACCTTCGTTTTGCCACCTTGATCTACTTATGACTTGAGGCTTTTGCTCACTTTCTATATTTTTTGTTGATGTTGTGATTTTTTGAATTCATGGATGGTTGATACGTATTCACGAATTTATTGTTCTAAAGTCCATCGTACCAAGGAGATATTTGTTGGAGTTTAAGGTATGTGGAAGCACACAAACAACACAAAAAAAAGGAGAAGAATCTTGGAGCACAACACAATACAGAATGTATTACCAAGTGAAAAAATACAAAGATAAGTGACCCATTAGGCATATGTATAAGTGGGAGGGGATCTCCTATAGAGAAAAAAAGTACCCTTGTGGTCCTAAGTGTGTTCACACACATCATTAACAAAATATATCAACAAACCCCCCTTGGGAGTGATGCAATGAACAAGGGGTTGGTTCTCATGTATAAGGAATTGCCAAGCTATGTGGAAAGAGCTCAATCTGCAAAAGGAAGAAAGCCCAAAGATTTTCGAAAAGCTTCAAACTTCTCCCTAGGTAGAGCCTTTGTGAAAAGATATGCAACATTATCCTATGTGGGCACATAAGCCAAATTAATCTCTCCAGCAATTGCCAACACACATTGAGTATCAATGAAGATGGTGATGGCCAAGACTGACCAACACCCAAATCAACAAAAAGGCATGTGAGCCACACACACACTCGACAATCACTGTGAAAGTTTCCACTTCTTACTCAACCAAGATATGCATGAGCTACCAAGGATGAAGTAAAAACCACTCGTGGACAGAAGAGTGTCATTGCAACTAGCCCAATCTAAGTCAGAAAAAGCATGTAAATATGGGAGTAAAGATATCCCCTTGGAATAAAATAATTCAAGTAATTAGTTACCACTCAAGTGGTGAAAGATGTGCTTAACTTTTTGCCAATGCTTGATACCTGGGCAATGCATAAACCAACTCATCTAAGAGAAAGAAAATTGAATATTAGGCCAAGTTATGCATACGTAGATCAAGCATACAACAACTATTGATATAGAACAACGTGATGTGCATCTCTAGCATCATGAAGCCTCAATTGTAAACCTATTTTGTTTGACACAAAGGTATTCTCCCATCAACTTGCATAAATTGAATACCCAAATAATGATACAAATGCCCCAAATCTAACATCTCAAAAGAGGCATGCAAATCAACCTTAAATTCAGCAATTTGCTTCTCATTAGGACCAATGAGCAACATGTCATCAACAAATACAACATCATCAGAAGTACATCATTTGTACACTCAACATATAAGGTACTCTCAATTGAATTGTTATCAAAACTATGTGCAAGCAAGTAGGCATGTATCTCTTCATACCAAGCAGGTGGTGCTTGCTTCAAATCATGTAATGCCTTCTTTAACATGCACACTTTGTTGTCATGCCCTTTCTACACAGAACCACTAGGATGAAATACATACACTTCTTCATGTTAGTCATCATTCAGAAATGTATTTTTAATGTCCAACTCATGTACATTCCAACCATGAGCTACAAATGCACAAATGCTATGAACAATGGTCATTTGGCATGTGGGAGCAAAGGTCTCATCAAAATCAATGCCTCTCTCTTGAGCATGACTTTTTGCAACAAGCCTCACCTTATACCTATTAATTGTTCCATCAGGTTTACATTTCAACTTGTATACCCATTTAGTGCCAATAGCCTTTTTGCCTGGAGCAAACCACATAAGTACCAAGTACATTCTTCATAATAGCATCATATTCTGATTGCATATTAGCCATCCAATTTTTTTAATTTGTGATTTATCAAAGGAAATAGGCTCATTCTCATCGCAAAGACTAGATGAAGCTATTGCATAGAAATTTGATGCAAAAGAAGCAATAGCATGAACAAACATGATATGATAGAGGGTCATCTAATTTCCTATCTCTCAAAGTCTACATCATTATTTGATACCTGTAAAGGTTGAAAATTGCCTCATTTGTCCAATACTTGACTTTCCACATGTAAAAAGAAGAAGCAAAGTATCATACACATCTTTAGAGCTAACTGATGTTGCCTTAGTACATGAAAGTAATGGTTGAATTGCAACTTCCACAAAAACAATATCATGGCTAACCAAAATGCATTTAGTCTATGGATGATACATATGATAGCCTTTGCTTTATGAACTCTACCAAAAAAAAAACATTTTAGTGCTTTATCATCTAGCTTTTTGTATTGTTCTTCAAGCAGTAATGCATATGTTAAACAACCAAAAACATGTAGATGATCAACGAATGGCTTGTGACCATGCCAAGCTTCATATGGAGTGATCAATTGCAATGCGTTGGTGGGACACGTGTTAAGTACATATGTTGCACACATAAGAGCCTCAAGCCAGAAGCTATGTGGTAAATCTTGACTTTTGACCATACACCTTGCCATCCCCATGAGAGACCTATTCTATCTTTGTGAAACTCCATTTTATTGAGGTATATGTTACTATTCACTGATGCTTTATCCCACACTCAACTAGAAATGCATTAAAATAAAAAAACATGTATTTCCCCCGTCAATTAAAACGGAGGGTGCCCATTTTACATGCTCACATATTTTCAACCATAAACAATAACCGTTTGAAGCACAAAAACACTTTGGACTTTGCTTTTAATGGATATACCCATTCATGCCTAGAGAATTCATCAATAAAAGTTACCAAGTAAAGGTAGTTCCCAAATGAAGGTGTCTGCATAGGACCACAAACATAAATATGAAAAAATTGCAATTTATGCGCAGCTCGAACCAAACCATCTTTTGCGAAGGAGGAATGCTACATTTTGCCCAAAATATAGCCTTCAAACACATGTTTACAAGGTGCCTCAAATTTGCATAGAGAGGACACCATTTCAGATTTCTACAAACGATGCAAACTACCTATGCATGCCAAAGCTTCACATTTGAGATAGCATGAGAATCTTGAACTTCACATGATGAATCATTCACAAATTCTGCATAGACTATGAGCTTATAAAGACTACGATGTAAAACGCCAAAAGCAATAATGACATCACTGCTTGAGAGATCATGAATCATACATCTGTCATCAACAAATTTGACAACCAAGCGAATCTTGGCTAATGCTTAAACTAACAACATATTTTTCTTGATCCTTGACACATACAAAGCATCTGACATTGTGAAAGAACTACTGTTAGAAATAGTCAAAATGATCTTACCAACTTTTGTTATAGTATAATAGGAGTTCTTAGTGCATGTGGCAGTATTCCCTAAAGGGATAGGCTCAAGCGAACTAAAGAAACTCTGTTGCAAGGTAATATGCTTGGTTGCCTACTATCAAAGTACCAAATATTTGAATGTACTACAAACATACAATGCCCATGAGAGATGGTCCATAGTTGCAAGGAATAGCAAATGCCTATTCTGTTGATATTTATAGGTAGTGATGTGTGAACACACTAGGACCACCGGGGTACCTTTCTCCCTCATTAGGAGGTTTTTCGTATGGCTTGTATATACACCTATAGCCCTAATCGGTTACTTATCTTTGTACATTCTAGTGGTAATACATTCAGTATTGTATGTTGTGCTCGAAGCTTCTTCTTCTTCTTCCTTGTGTTGTTCGCATGCTTTCGTTGACCTCAAACTCCAACAATTGGTATCAGAGCAGGTTGTCGCTTCATCTAGGGTATCGTCCACAGCCCTCCGATCATAGTCTCAAAATCGCACAAAATTTGGTGAGCATACTTAGGGTGATCTGAGCTCGTTCCAGCCTCTAAATGCACTATAAAAAATTCTTGTGCAAGCTATTTCTCCTTTCTGTGCCAAAGATATATACAGGTTTCGGTTCGCCAATATAAGCGCCTCAAAGTCTATGACATGTTTAGCAAAACTCATCAGGGTAGTTCTGTTCAACTTTTTCAGATACAATCATTTTTCTACATCTGGGTATTTTAGTCAGTGGCCATGGTTGAAAGCAATGTTGTATTTTGTATGTTGACTGTTGAGGATAAGTTGGATGATACAAATTACCCATTGTGGGCTTATTTGATGCATCATGTATTGGTCAGAAAAGGACTGTGGAATATTGTGCAAGGTGTTGAAAAATGTCGTATTACACTTGCAAATATAGGTACTGAAGCTGATGCAGATGGCATTGAGATGGTGATATTTTGCAGATTCCTGTTCGTGCTGTTGTTTTCGCTACGCCTACTGTAGAGCAAATTCATTGGGATGGCAGAGATGCTCAGGCACATGCATTTGTAGCCTTCTTTGTCTAACGTGCCATTATTCATCACATTCACTCTTGCAGAACAACTAAGGATGCTTGGGATACACTTACCACAAGGTTAGGAATGAGGCTCGTCTTGCTTACCTCTGAAAATAGTTGGAGAGTGAGCATATGAATGAAGGTGATTCTATGGATAGTTTTCTGACAAAGATCAAAGACTTGAAGGAACAATTGATTTCTGTTGATGAAGTTATAAAAGATAGCTCACTTGTGCACACTGTTCTGAATGGTATTCTTGATTCATATCAGATTTTTGCTTCTTCTCTTCGTTTGATGAAAGGCAATCCAAATTCCTTGACATTTGAGGAGTTAGTCTCTGTTTTGTTGCAGGAAGACCAGTCTAGGCAGAACAAGTTCATTATGCATGTTGCAGATCAAGCTTTCCTGGCTAGTCAGAAGGGAAAAGGTAAATGGAGCTCATCTACTAGTAAGCAGAAATCTACAAATGTTGCACATTTGAAGAAGGAAGACAAAGATGAGAAGAAATTAGAAAAGCAGAAATTCTTTTGTAAGTACTGTAAATGAAATGATCATATCATAATAAACTGTCCAAAACTGACTGCAAAAGAGGCAAAGAAAAAAGAGGCCGGAATGGTCGTTGCAAAGGCCTCTACACCGAAAACAAAGTCTACTAATCTTGTGCAAAATGAAAAGTGGGCGTTTACTACTGTTTCTAGTTTTGACCCATCTTCTCATGAGCAGTGTATGTCTACAATAGACTCAAATGTTTGGTACTTTGATAGTGGGGCAACCAAACATATTAACTCGCAGCCCAGTTTCTTCTCTTCACTTGAGCCTGCCCCTACAGGAAATACTATCACATGCACCAACAACTCCTCTTATCCTGTCATGGGAGTTGGTAAGATCATTCTGACTATTGCTGATGGTAGTAGTTTTACATTGTCAGATGCTTTATTTGTGCCAGGGATCAAGAAAAATCTGTTATCAATTTTTGCATTAGCCAAGATTGGCTTGGTTGTGAAATTTGTTAATGATAGATGTACAATTCATGATTTGTCAAATGGCAACATGATGATTGCTTCTCGCATTTTATGTCGTGGGTTGTATAAGCTCATAGACTATGAAAAATCTATGAATGATTTGGCATGTGCAGTACATGATTCTCAGGCTATGTCAGATGCAAAACTTTGGCATGCATGCTTTGGTCATCTGAATTTTGCTAGTTTGCTACACCTATAGAAATTTGAAATGGTGTCCTGTTTCCCCGGCCAAGGTAGTTGTCTTCATCCAATATAGTTAACTGTGGTAAAAATGAAAAACAAGGTCAGATGAAGTACAAGCACACTTAAGGAGTCATGAAAAGTAACTTGAAACAAACAGACAAAAAGCAAGAGACCCGACAATGCAAGCGATTAGGGTCTTCAAAGAAATTCAGATGGTCCGTATCGCTTGCATCGGTCGTTATCAATCTCTTTGTAAACTACCTAGAAACATCTTATATTTGCTGAAGAAGGTGAATTCTTACATAGCCAGATGTCTATTATCAATGCTTCATGCAACTCCTAGACACGACCCATACAAGCGATAAGGCCCATCGGGAAATAACCGATGGGCCTCATCGCTTGCATCTGTCGGAACATAAACTATATGCAGAAAATGGTGTTTTTCACATGATAAAACTTTACCTGTCATTGCACCATGCAAGTCCAAACACGACCGATGCAAGCGATAAGGCCCAACGAAAAATATCCGATGGGCCTTATCGCTTGCATCGGTCGTGATCGATTTCTCACACTTTAAATGGAGATCTTAGACAAAACCGATACAAGCTAAAGATGTTGCATAAGTCACATCTCCTTTTCTAAGCCTAAAATTCATGATAATATATTTAACTACATACCTTGAACTCATCTTCCTCCTCAAGTCCAAATACGACCGATGCAAGCGATAAGGCCCAATGGAAAATATCCAATGGGCCTTATCGCTCGCATCAGTCGTGGTCGATTTCTCACTCTATAAATGGAGATCTTGGACAAAACCGATACAAGCTAAAGATGTTGCATCAGTCACATCTCATTTCCTAACCCTAAAATTCATGAGAATATATTAAACAACATACCTTGACCTCATCTTCCTCCTCAATGAGCTCTTTTGAGTCAATACATATTGTTCCTTTGTCCTCAGCAACATCCAGGAATGAATAGCCGCACCCAAATGAGTATATTCCACGTTGCTTCTGATGCTCATCAAACTCTTCATCAACAAGTGTTGGCTTCTCTGAGATAGCTTTCTCAAAGTATTTTGAAAGAGCTTGTGATGAATCTTTGAATTCTTAATTTGACAAATCCAAATCAAGACACAAACATTCTTCTTTTCTTTCTCCTTTCTCATTGATGAATCTCCTTGCAACTTCTTCTGACTCAGCTATAGCTGGAAGGCAGTAGTCCTCCCTAAGATTGAAAAGTTCCTGAATGTAAAATAGAGGGATAAACTCCTTTTCAGAGATAAAGTAAAATGGTAGATTTTGGGAGAAGTAGGGACTTCTCAAACACTTGAACTTCTTCAGTTGACTCCCTTATTGCATTCTTTGCTTTAAAAATAGCCACACCAAAACCTTTGACCTGCTCTACTTCTGCTTGGAGATTGATCTCCTCAACAATCTCCATGACACCTTTCATAGTTTTTGAGCTTCCCTCAAGTGTCAGCTCTAAGAAAGCCTCATCTTCAACATGAACACTTTCCTCCTTTTCAACTGAGATGTGATCAAGCCATATCAAGAAAGCAATGTTTAAAGGGAGCAAGCAACAATCCTTTTCATGCTCTGGGCATAAATCTAGATTCCCTGGCAAAGGGGATATCCTTTTGCATTTTCTTGTGATTTTTGCCCTATCTATCGGATCCTTCCCAAAGATGTGAGGATGGACATAGGTTTTCTGAGAAATAGAAAGAATCTTTCCATTGATCAACCCCAAGAAGTTCTCCCACTCATCCTTAAGAAAACTTTTTGATTTCTCTAGGAGTTTTTCGAAATCAATCTTGGAGTTGAATATCGTCATTGCATCAGGAAAGTAATCTACAATTAAACCCTCTTGAACCATGAAATCAAGAAATTTCTCTGATGGAGAGACACTAAGGATCTCATTCATTCCCTCCATCTTAATTGCAGCTTCTCTTGTATGTCCTAGAGGAGAACAAAACCGATGCAAGCGACTAAAGCTAGTCAACATGGGTCAAACGGGGAAAATCGCTTGTATCAGTCGTGTCGGGGATGAAAGAAAAATATGCACGGAAATGAGACAAATTCTATGAAGGTTCAAAATTTGAATTGGTGAAGGGAGTTGCTGTTTATAGGAGAGGAGGGAGGAAGTAACGGTCAAATGATGTGGACCAATCAATGAGTGCCACATGGCAAAGGTACGTTGGGAATCCCAACGGATAGATGACATGGCCCAATCAAATCATTCCATGTGGCAAAGAACGTTGGAATTTGCAACATCTATATGACATGGACCAATCACGGCATGCCATGTGGCACCAACGATCAACTCAATTTTGAGACCTATTTAAGCTTCCCTATTCATTTCTCTCACTTTTTTTCTCAACACTTTCCAAGCGTCGAGGTTCCATCGTCACACCAAGTTTTTTAGCTGCTTCTTAACAATTTCTATAGAGAATGCTCTCTGCGTTAGGTAATATGGACACGACCGATCCAAGCAATAAGGGTACATCCGGGATTTGTGGATAACCCTAATCGCTTCGATTGTTCATGTTTCTTAAATGGCATCGAGTCCTTGATCATAGCTTGCAAATTATGTTTTGCTTAGTGATGCTTGAGTATTATGCATTGTAAGCTATATTCGAAATAGTATTGATTGATATTTCATGATGAATTCAAGGATGATCGATGCAAGCAATTAGGGACATCCGGGGATTTCCGGATGATCCTAATCGCTTGGATCAGTCGTGCTTCTTAAATGGCATCCTTGATCAAAGCTTTGAAGTAACGTTTTATTTGGTTAAGAATTAGTTGTAATGCATTCCAAGGGAAATGGTATTCATTGGTATTTCTTCATGATTAGAAGCACGACCGATGCAAGCGATTAGGGACATCCGGGCATTTCCGGATGACTCTCATCGCTTGGATCGGTCGTGTCTCTGACAATGGAAAGAGTCCTTGATCAAAGTTTTTGAGACTAAGTTGACTTTCCTTTCCACTTCCTTGCCTAGAGACTCTCATTTTGTGCAGAAGAGTCAAGGCAAAATCCCCAGAAGAGTCAAGGCAATGTATCAAAGAAGCCTTCAAAGAAAAGGGTCAAGTACCATGTAAAGTCCTTGAGGGAAATTAGAAGAGCTCAAAAGTCTGTGGGATTGTTGATCCCTAGACTTCCATTTATGAGAGTTGTCAAGCACATCATAGCCAATGCTATTCTTTGATAAAGACCTCATCCTTTATCAATGTGAGGTGGCAAACTCAAGCACTGCTATGCCTGCAAGAAGTTGCAGAGGACTTTGCTATTGACTTTATGAATGATGCCTATTTATGTGCTTCTCATTCTCACAGGGTAACACTAATGGCGAAGGATTATGTCATTATATCAAGAATAAGATATAAATTTGATAAATCTCTGGTTCCTATTGATCACCACGATAAAAAATTCTTCGATATTTTAAATATATCTCTAGCCCGAGCACCCAAAACAATAGTTGTCATTGAAGAGATCAACCCTCAGGTCACTCATGATCATGAAACTAGAACTGCATCAAATAGTGAGGAGGAGAGGAAAAAGCAGGGATTATTTACAAAGGAAAGTGTCATCTTAAACGAGATTCAAAAGTTACAGAAAGAAAATAAAGAGCTCCTTAAGAAAGGAGATTGGCAGATAATAGTTAATGTTGCAATGGCATGAAAGAATGAGTGGTTCCTTGACATTAGACCTGAAGACAACAAAATGTTGAGGGAGTTTCATGTTGAAATATCAGATAGTGTGGCCAACATTTCACTCAAGAAGAAGCCATTTGGACTTAGAACAAGGAGAATGTTCAAAGCGAGAAATCGACGTTCACAAATTTTGGCAGTATTTATAGAGAAAAAGGCTTTGCACATGTGGAAACTTTTGATTTGATGTAAACCCTGTCGTTGAATGATCATGTAATTTTGTGAACCCAAAAAAATTTTGTATTTTCAAAAATCAATTCCTTCTTGGAAATTTGAGAATACGTTGTGTAGTGTGCCAAAATATCGTTTTTTGCATCAAACCGAAAAATTGTACACTGAATACGAGACTCTTCATCACTTTAGCGGCACTTTTAGAGAATATTGTATTAAAAAAAAAAAAATTCTTCATACGGTTAAAAGAGACAACAATGTTATATTCTTGTACACGTGGAAAGACTCTATTTGTCAATTTCCTTAATCTCTCATTAGCAAACAACCCCTTTTTGGCTGTTTTTTGCCCTAATGACGGGCTACTTATCTTTGTACATTCTAGTGATAATACATTCGGTATTGTGTGTTGTGCGCCAAGCTTCTTCTTCTTCTTCCTTGTGTTGGTCACCTGCTTCTGTAGACGTCTAACTCCAACAATTGGTATCAGAGCAGGTTGCTTCTTCATCTAGGGCATCATCAACACCTCTCTGGTTGCAACCTTAGAATCACACAAATTTTGGTGAGCATACTTAGGCTGTTTTAGAGATCAAAACAAATTTGCTTTGTGGTGCCAAAATCACGATCTGAGCTTGTTTCGACCTTCGAACGCACTATCGTAGTGCTTGTGCAGGCTATTTTTTTCTTTTTCTGTCAAAGGTATATACCTATTTTGGTTCACCAGTATAAGCATCTCAGAGTTTGCTACAGGTTTAGCAGAATTCATCTAGGTAGTTTTGTTCAACTTTTTGAGATACAATCAATTTTATGCATCAAGGTATTTTAGTCACCAGCCATGGCTGAAAGCAGTGATGTATTCCGTATGTTGGTTGTTGAGAATAAGTTGGATGGTACCAACTACCCGTTATGGCCTTATATGATGCAACATGTATTGGTTGCAAAAGGACTGTGGAACATTGTGTAGGATGTTGAAAAATGTCCTCTCAAACCTGCAACTGTTACAACTATAGGTACTGAAGCTGATGTAGAAGGTGTCAAAGATGGTGATATTCTACAGATTCCTATTCATGCTTCTCTTTCTATTGCACCTACTACAGAGCAAATTCATTGGGATGGCAGAGATGCTCAGGCCCATGCATTGATAGCTTTGTCTATCAAATGTGCCATGATTTCTCACATTCGCTCTTGTAGAACAGCTAAGGATGCTTGGATACACTTACCACATTGTACCAGGCTAGGAATGAGGCTTGTGTTGCTTACCTCCGAAAACAGTTGGAGAGTGAGCACATGAATGAAGGTGATTCTATGGATAGTTTTCTCACAAAGATCAAGGATTTGAAGGAACAAATGATTTTTACAGATGAAGTCCTTCCTGATAGTTCACTTCTGCAGACTGTTCTGAATGGTCTTCCCGAATCATATGAGAGTTTTGCTTCTACTCTTCGTTTGATGATGAACGACAATCCAAATGCCTTAACATTTGAAGAGTTAGTTTATGTTTTGTTGCAAGAAGACCAGTCTAGGCAGAACATGTCTATTATGCGTGTTGCAGATTAAGCTTTCCTGGCTAGTCACAAGGGCAAAGGAAAGTGGAGCTCTTTTACTAGTAAGCAGAAATCTCCAAATGCTGCACATTCGAAGAAGGAAGACAAAGATGAGAAGAAATCAGAAAAGCAGAAATTGTTTTGCAAATACTGTAAAGCAAATGATCATGTCATTAAGAGTTGTCCCAAATTGGCTGCTAAAGAGGCAAAGAAGAAAGAGGCCAGAATGGTTGTTGCAGAGGCCTCTACACCGAAAACAAAGTCAGCTAATCTTGTGTAGGACGAAGAATGGGCATTTACTATTGTTTACAGTTTTGACCCATCTTCTCATGAGCAGGCATGTTTGCACTAGACTCAGATGTTTGGTACTTTGATAGTGGGGCGACCAAACATATTACCTTGCAGCGCAGTTTCTTCTCTTCACTCGAGCCTGCCCCTATAGGGAATATTGTTACATGTGCCAACAACTCCTCTTATCCTGTTATGGGAGTTGGTAAGATCATTTTGACTATTGTTGATGGTAGTTCTTTCACTTTGTTAGATGGTTTCTTTGTGCCAGGGATCAAGAAAAATCTATTATCAATTTCTGCATTAGCTAAGATTGGCTTGCTTGTGAAATTTTTTGATGACAGATGTACGGTTCATGATTTGTCAAATGGCGATGTCATTATTGCTTCTGGAATTTTATATTGTGGCTTGTATAATCTCATAGATTATGAAAGATCTATAAATGATTCCGCATGTGCAGTACATGATTGTCAGGCTATGTCAGATGCAAAGCTTTGGCATGCACGCATTGGTCATCTGAATTTTACAAGCAAATCTGAAATGGTGTCCTCTTTGCCCAAACTTGAGGCACCTGGAAAACATGTTTGTGAAGATTGTATTTTGGGCAAAATGCAGCATTCAAATTTTCCAAAACATGATTCAGTTTGAACTATGCAGAAATTGCAGCTTGTTCATAATGATGTTTGTGGTCCTATGCACACTCCCTCTTTTGGAAATTATCTTTACTTCATGACTTTCATTGATGATTTCTCCAGGCATGCATGGGTATATCCATTGAAAGCAAAGTCCGAAGTGTTTATGTGCTTCAAACAGTTTCTGGTTTTGGCTGAAAATCTATCAGCATGTAAAATGGGCACCCTCCGTTCTGATCGAGGGGGGGAATATATGTCTTCTGATTTTAATGCATTTCTGGCTAAACGTGGGATAAAACAATAGTTTATAGTGCTGTATACACCTCAATAGAATGGAGTTGCTAAACAGAAGAACATGCCACTCATGGAGATGGCGAGGTGTATGGTCAAGACTCAGTCTTTGCCACATAGTTTCTGGCTTGACGCTATTATGTGTGTAGCATATGTACTTAACAGGTGTATGCGTGGGCACATATGCCAAATCGATTGATCCTCGCAACTATCAATGTGCTCTGATATCAATGAAGATGGTGGTGGCAGAAGATTGAAAGCAAAGTCCGAAGTGTTTATGTGCTTCAAACAGTTTCTAGTTTTGGCTGAAAATCTATCAGCATGTAAAATGGGCACCCTCCGTTCTGATCGAGGGGGGGAATATATGTCTTCTGATTTTAATGCATTTCTGGCTAAATGTGGGATAAAATGATAGTTTATAGTGCCGTATACACCTCAATAGAATGGAGTTGCTAAACAGAAGAACATGCCACTCATGGAGATGGCGAGGTGTATGGTCAAGACTCAGGCTTTGCCACATAGTTTTTGGCTTGAAGCTATTATGTGTGTAGCATATGTACTTAACAGGTGTCCCACTAAAGCATTGCAGTCTATCACTCCATATGAAGCTTGGCATGGTCGCAAGCCATCTGTTGCTCATCTGCACATTTTTGGTGATTTGGCATATGCATTAGTGCTTGAATAACATCGTAGAAAATTGGATGATAAAGCAGTAAAATGTATTTTTGTTGGGTACAGTTCTGAAAGTAAAGGCTATCGTCTGTATCATCCATAGACTAAACGCATTCTAGTTAGCCGTGATGTTGTTTTTGTGGAAGATGCTATTCAGCCATTGCTTTCATGTACTAAGGAGACATCTGTTAGCTCCAAAGACATGTATGATACTTTGCTGCCTCTTTTTATAAGTGGACGGTCTAGTGCTGGTCCTAATGAGGCAACTTCTCAGCCTTTGCAGGTTTCATGTGATGATGCAGATCATTTCATTTCTGATGCAGATTCACATGATGCACTTGTTGATGAGAGAGTTGATATTGAGCAGGCAAAAACTATGCCGAAATGGCTGGTAGAGACTTTGCGTGACAACAAATTAGATGTCATATCATACTCGTTTAGGCTCTCATAAGGCCTCTTTTGCATCAGATTACTATGCTATGACTATCTTTAGTCTCTATGATGAGACTGAACCTATTTCATTTGATGAAGCACACAACTTTGAACATTGGATGGCTGCAATGCAATTTGAATATGACGCTATCATGAAAAATGGTACCTGGTCTTTATGTGACTTGCCTCCTAGCAAGAAGGCCATTGGCACTAAGTGGGTATACAAGCTGAAGCCTAAACTTGATGGAACAGTTGACAGGTATAAGGCTAGGCTTGTTGCAAAGGGTTATGTGCAGGAAACAGGCATTGATTTTGATGAAACCTTTGCTCCTACTTGCCGAATGACTATTGTTCGTAGCATCTGTGCACTTGCAGCTCATCATGGTTGGAATGTACATCAGTTGGACATTAAAACAACATTTTTGAATGGTGACTTGCATAAACAAGTGTGTGTTTCTCAGCCCTATGGCTTTGTGCAGAAAGGGCATGAAAACCAGGTGTGGGGGTTCAAGAAGGCATTATATGGTTTAAAGCAAGCACCACGTGATTGGTATGAAAAGATACATGCCTATCTGATTGCACATGGTTTTGAGAATAGTCCAACTGAAAGCACCTTATATGTTAAGCGTGCTAATGATGTGCTTCTGATCATTGTGGTGTATGTTGATGACATGCTGCTCAGTGGTCCTCATGACATGCATATTGCTGATTTTAAGGCTGATTTGCATGCCTCATTGGAGATGTCTGATTTGGGGCATCAACTACACTTTATGCAAGTTGATGATGGAATGGCTTTGTGTCAAATGAAATATATTGACACATTATTGCCGTGTTTTGGCCTTGAAGACTGTAAGCATATTGCCACTCCTATGGAGACAGGTTTACGATTGACTCTTCATGATGCTGGAGATGCGTTTGATGCCATTCTCTATCAGGAGGATGTTGGATGCTTGATTTACTTATGCATTACTTGGCCAAATATTCAGTTTGCTGTCTCATAGATGAGTAGGTTTATGCATTGCCCAGGTGTAAAGCATTGGCAGGCGGTTAAGTGCATCTTTTGCTACTTGAGTGGTACTCGACTACTTGGATTGTTTTATCCCAAGGGGGGATCACTACCGCCAGATTTGCATGTTTTTTCTGACAATGATTGGGCTAGTTGAGTGTGTGTGTGTGTGTGTGGCTCAGATGCCTTATGGCTGATTTGGGTGTTGGTCAATCTTCTGCCACCACCATCTTTACTGACAGTGAGAGTGCATTGGAAGTTGCAAGGAACCATGTGTTCCATGCTCGCACTAAGCACATTGAGGTGCATTATCATGATGTCAAGGAGAGGTTCTCTGTTGGGGAGATCAGCTTGGCATATGCGCGCACATAGGAGAACATTGTAGACCTTTTTACGAAGGCTCTGCCTAGCGGGAAGTTTGAAGCTTTCTGCAAAGCTTTGGGCTTACTTCCTTTTGTGGATTGATTCCACATAGCTTGGCACTTCATTATACATGAGTGCCAACTCCTTGTTCACCGCATCACTCTCAGGGGGGATTTGTTGCCATATATTTAGGTAGTGATGTGTGTGTTTTTTTTCCCCCGGCTTGTATATACGCCTATCGCCCTAACGGGCTACTTATCTTTGTACATTCTAGTGGTAATACATTCAGTATAGCGTGTTGTGCTCAAGCTTCTTCTTCTTCCTTATGCTGTTTGCATGCTTCCACAGACCTCTAACTCCAACAAGACTGAGCTTGTTTTGTTTGGTGAAGCACAAAATTTTGAACATTGGATGGCTGCAATGCAATCTTAATATGATGCTATCATGAAAAATGGTTTAAGGCATTCAAGGAGCCATAGGATATTGGGATCTAAGGCTTGAAATTTGAAGTGATTCTTGGAATTCATCCTCAAGAAAAAGCCTTGAGGGTACACTAACATTCTCACTTAATTTGCCTTTGTAATATTTCGAAGGGGAAGAGTAGAGAATAAGAGAGGAAAATATTGCATGTGCATGAATGTGTAAAGAATAATAATTGGATTTCCTTTGCATATATTGCATGTGATCATCCAAGTATTGAAGCACAAGCAAAGTCGCTTTGAAAATTTATGATTTTGAGGTCACGAAACATTTTGGGAAAGCAAATCTCAAAGTGAACTTACACATAGCATGTCACCACAAATGAGAGTGGTTGAGAGGAGTCTTGTGTCTAAAGGGCGTGTAACACATCAAACATGAGACCTAGAAACCTATTTGATACACTTAACAACTAAGAGAGTCAAGAAAAATTCATGTCAGTTTCTCTAGACATGGATATGCATGATCTACATGAGGAGAGAGTGTTCATGTCATATACCGAGGGGGAATATGAAATTCCTCTAAGCTATGAAAGATCTAATGAGCGTAGAGATCATCTATTCAAAGACCCATGGGGGCACACAATAGTGAGAATCAAAGAATGATATCAAGCTTTTACTTGCACACACCCTTGCAATAAAAGTATAAGGTGATGCTGCAAAATCATTAAGTTCGTATATGTACATTGAACAACCCAAGAAAGTTAATGATTTTGGAGCATAAGTTCCTGATACTTAAGTCCAAGTCTCTAGAGAGGGCGTAAGCAAGAAAAAAGGGAAACAACCTAAGTTCCAAGATGAAGATGAGCCAGAACAAATTCATGACTTGTGAACTCTGTTCTTGACAAAGATTCTACATCAAAGGTGACTGAGGCCTACCATTCAATAGGCACCAAGGAACCCTTTTCGATCTTTCCACCTTGTCCATAAAACTCTAAGAACTAAGATCACCAAAGTCCCTAATGCATCTATCTATGAATACATTATGAAGAGGCAGTTTTGACTCATATCGAACAACTATCAAGGGAGGTATCTCTACCACAGTCAGCTTGTGTTTGTCAATGGTCTTCCTAGGGCACATAAACTCGCTCCTTGGCTACCATCTCAGTGACCTAGAGATACTCGATCAAGAATTGGAGATTGTCGCTTGCTACATTATGCTAAGATACAAGACCTTAGAATAAGAAAAGATGGCTACGAAGATTTGAGATGAGGTCCATTATTTATGTATTGCTAGGTGGTAAATCATTGGAGTAGATGATTTCTCCAAGAGTATAAATTGATGGTCGCATGGAGTGAGAGGTCGATCCATTATCATTGATGTGTGTGTCTAGTCTCTCTCAGGATTCATGCGCAAATGCCTTCCCTCTTGGTGTCCTCTGCATGCAAAATTTTCGTATCCGAGCCTTCCAATCACAAGAGTCTTTTATCAAAAACATCAATAGCTTCGTGAGTTGAGCTATGGTAGAGTACATAGAAAGAGGGAGGATGGATACACTTCTCTCTCCTTCCCCCATGCACACACACATAGAGGGAGATCCCCCCATGCTGTTGCATGAGGAGAGGGAGATGAAGAAATCCTCCTCTCCATTCCTCTATGGAAAAAGAACAGCCTACATGCACTTTTTATAGGAGCTCTTCGCACAAATAATATCACACGTGGGATTAATGTATCCCTATGCTCTAGCTTCTCAGACATCCATGAAATTCCATGATTGCCACAAGTGATAGAGAGAAAGGGATTTTTAAAGGAGAACAAGGAATAAAGAAGTTTGAGGAAGGAGACCGAGAAGGAAAGAGAGGAGGAATCTTCATTCATGTACAAGTTATGGCTTCACAATCCTTTATTACACCTTCGTTCTTTCCATGCATATTCTTGGAGAGGCAAAAGCTTCAATGAGAAAGTAAAAGATCACCTTTTCCACCTATTATGTCAAAAGATTAGATCATGCAACAAAGGATTTTCATGCTCACATATAAGGTATCAAACGATGTTGAAATTCATCGATTTTTATTGTGATATGTTCTTTGGATCTTATGCTATAGATACATAGCTTTTGTAAACTATCTCCCTAATACATTTGGTGAACTTGAGAAGTGGCATGTCCAAATGTAGTTTCCAATAGGTGACTGCCTACCAATTGGTCAACTTTGAATGTTTGTTGATCTCTATTTGAATATTTTGGTTTGAATCTTGAAAGCTTTCCAAAAACATAAAGATAATGAAAAATGGAGTAGATTTGACAGGTCAAGGTAGAAAAGTAATTCTTAGCTGTAGTTTCCAATAGGTGACTGCCTACCAATTGGTCAACTTTGAATGTTTGTTGATCTCTATTTGAATATTTTGGTTTGAATCTTGAAAGCTTTCCAAAAACATAAAGATAATGAAAAATGGAGTAGATTTGACAGGTCAAGGTAGAAAAGTAATTCTTAGCCATCTCTTTTTGGCAGCATTTAGCGTGGCAATGGTGAATTCATAGACAATTGTCTTGCAAGAAAATACTTCCAAATGCAACATGGAAGTGTGCTTACACTTATTAGCTTCTACCATGCTCTATAATTTATTGGTGAGGACTAAGAAAAGCCTCAATTCATGGTTTGGATTAGTTGTATTGCCCAAAAGTTTAATTATGCAAATTGTAAGTGCACACATATTTTAGATAGGGGTTTGCTAATAGGGGAACCATATGTATTGCTTCTATTATTGATGACGAGTCATATAATAATATATGGTTTAGTTCTACAAGATTATTTGTTGTAAGTAGATTTGTTTTAAGTTCTTGAGGAAATTAATTATCATATCTAAAAGAACATATTATTTTCAAGATCAAATGGACATCATTCTACTTTGAAACCCAAGGAACTTTTAGCTACTCTTCAAAATAGTTCAAACAACACTCTCGACCAAAAAGTGCACTTGGAGAGTTTTTCTTACTAATTGGGATAACCACATATCTCTCCTTAAACTTACACTAGTTGCATATCTAACTATTTTTTTTTTAGTGAGTGTTTTTTAGCTAATAAGTGTGTTAAGGGATAATAGCCATAGTTTTGCACTCAAAGCTCCAATTTTGAAAATATTGGTGCAGTTTCAAATCTTATCTCTTGAACAACAAAGATTGTGCCATTTGGATAAGATTTGATTGGTGTAAATAAGTATGTAGCACTTCAATAGAAGCTATTTTACCATTTTCGACCATCGTTTTAGAGATTTTAGTGTCAGACATACTTTTGTAACTAAGCATTGTGGAGTTGAAGAGAAGCTATTGGATCACATTTCAAACCCTGATAAGGATTCACAAAAAGAGTTCAATTTTGATGCATTTGAGCTTTGCTGGCATTTTTAGATCATGTCAAAGTTGCTTTGGAAAGCTTGAAACTCATCGAGGAAGTGCTTGTATCATTTTCCTCTCTTTTAGTTTATAAAAATTACTTCCATTATCTTATTAGCACTCTAGTCTTACATTGGGGGGAGGGAACATGGAACCACAGGCAAAAAACTAGGGGGTTTGTGACAGTCTTAGACTAAATCATAAAGAGAGAAGTGAGAATAGACACACCATAGACATTTGAGGAGGCAATAAGTATGGACAAATTTATGAGGACCACAACCATCCTTAGTATACTCTTATGGCGATTGATCATCCCCTCCAAATTGTTAGCACCACTAAGTTCAAGAAACCGGTAGTCATGGGAAACCATTCCAGATTTCTGGAGGTGTAGCAAACTAGCAAAATTCAGATGATCAAAGCGTGCATTCCAAAGCTTTGCATCTGACATAGTATGAGAATCATGTTTTTTAATTTCTTCTCATCTTTGTCTTCCTTCTTCGAATGTGCAGCATTTGCATATTTTTCTGCTTACTAGTAGAAGAGCTCCATTTACCTTTGCCCTTCTGACTAGATAGGAAAGCTTGATGTGCAACATGCATAATAGACCTATTCTGCCTAGTTTGGTCTTCCTACAACAAAACAGAGACTAACTCTTCAAATGACAAGGCATTTGGATTGCCTTTCATCAACAAACAAAGAGAAGAAGCAAAACTTTGATATGAGTCAGGAAGACCATTCAAAATAATTTGCACAAGTGAGCTATCTGGTATTACTACCGAGACAAATTCTACTAAACGTGTAGCAAAGTTTGAGCCGCTTATACTGGTGAACTGAAACTGGTATATACCTTTGTCACAATAAGATGAAATAGCCTGCACAAGCACTACGATAGTGTGTTCGGAGGCCGAAACAAGCTCAGATCGCAATTTCGGCACCACAGAGTGAAGATGTTTTGATCTCTGAAACACCTGAGTATGCGTACCAAATTTCGTGTTGAGACTACAACCGGAGAGGTGTAGACAACACCCTAGATGAAGTGGAGACCTAGTTTGATACCGATTGTTGGAGTTAGACGTCTGCAGAAGCACGCGAACAACACAAGGAATAAGAAGAAGCTTGGAGCACAACACAGAATGCTGAATGTATCACCACTAGAATGTACAAAGATAAGTAGCCCGTTATGACAATAAGCATATATACAAGCCGGGGGAAAAAACCTCTTGAAGAGGGAAAAAAGTTCCCCGATGGTCCTAGAGTATTCACACACATCACTACCTAAATATATCGACAGGAGCCTTCTTTGTACCTTCGTTTTGCCACCTTGATCTACTTATGACTTGAGGCTTTTGCTCACTTTCTATATTTTTTGTTGATGTTGTGATTTTTTGAATTCATGGATGGTTGATACGTATTCACGAATTTATTGTTCTAAAGTCCATCGTACCAAGGAGATATTTGTTGGAGTTTAAGGTATGTGGAAGCACACAAACAACACAAAAAAAAGGAGAAGAATCTTGGAGCACAACACAATACAGAATGTATTACCAAGTGAAAAAATACAAAGATAAGTGACCCATTAGGCATATGTATAAGTGGGAGGGGATCTCCTATAGAGAAAAAAAGTACCCTTGTGGTCCTAAGTGTGTTCACACACATCATTAACAAAATATATCAACAAACCCCCCTTGGGAGTGATGCAATGAACAAGGGGTTGGTTCTCATGTATAAGGAATTGCCAAGCTATGTGGAAAGAGCTCAATCTGCAAAAGGAAGAAAGCCCAAAGATTTTCGAAAAGCTTCAAACTTCTCCCTAGGTAGAGCCTTTGTGAAAAGATATGCAACATTATCCTATGTGGGCACATAAGCCAAATTAATCTCTCCAGCAATTGCCAACACACATTGAGTATCAATGAAGATGGTGATGGCCAAGACTGACCAACACCCAAATCAACAAAAAGGCATGTGAGCCACACACACACTCGACAATCACTGTGAAAGTTTCCACTTCTTACTCAACCAAGATATGCATGAGCTACCAAGGATGAAGTAAAAACCACTCGTGGACAGAAGAGTGTCATTGCAACTAGCCCAATCTAAGTCAGAAAAAGCATGTAAATATGGGAGTAAAGATATCCCCTTGGAATAAAATAATTCAAGTAATTAGTTACCACTCAAGTGGTGAAAGATGTGCTTAACTTTTTGCCAATGCTTGATACCTGGGCAATGCATAAACCAACTCATCTAAGAGAAAGAAAATTGAATATTAGGCCAAGTTATGCATACGTAGATCAAGCATACAACAACTATTGATATAGAACAACGTGATGTGCATCTCTAGCATCATGAAGCCTCAATTGTAAACCTATTTTGTTTGACACAAAGGTATTCTCCCATCAACTTGCATAAATTGAATACCCAAATAATGATACAAATGCCCCAAATCTAACATCTCAAAAGAGGCATGCAAATCAACCTTAAATTCAGCAATTTGCTTCTCATTAGGACCAATGAGCAACATGTCATCAACAAATACAACATCATCAGAAGTACATCATTTGTACACTCAACATATAAGGTACTCTCAATTGAATTGTTATCAAAACTATGTGCAAGCAAGTAGGCATGTATCTCTTCATACCAAGCAGGTGGTGCTTGCTTCAAATCATGTAATGCCTTCTTTAACATGCACACTTTGTTGTCATGCCCTTTCTACACAGAACCACTAGGATGAAATACATACACTTCTTCATGTTAGTCATCATTCAGAAATGTATTTTTAATGTCCAACTCATGTACATTCCAACCATGAGCTACAAATGCACAAATGCTATGAACAATGGTCATTTGGCATGTGGGAGCAAAGGTCTCATCAAAATCAATGCCTCTCTCTTGAGCATGACTTTTTGCAACAAGCCTCACCTTATACCTATTAATTGTTCCATCAGGTTTACATTTCAACTTGTATACCCATTTAGTGCCAATAGCCTTTTTGCCTGGAGCAAACCACATAAGTACCAAGTACATTCTTCATAATAGCATCATATTCTGATTGCATATTAGCCATCCAATTTTTTTAATTTGTGATTTATCAAAGGAAATAGGCTCATTCTCATCGCAAAGACTAGATGAAGCTATTGCATAGAAATTTGATGCAAAAGAAGCAATAGCATGAACAAACATGATATGATAGAGGGTCATCTAATTTCCTATCTCTCAAAGTCTACATCATTATTTGATACCTGTAAAGGTTGAAAATTGCCTCATTTGTCCAATACTTGACTTTCCACATGTAAAAAGAAGAAGCAAAGTATCATACACATCTTTAGAGCTAACTGATGTTGCCTTAGTACATGAAAGTAATGGTTGAATTGCAACTTCCACAAAAACAATATCATGGCTAACCAAAATGCATTTAGTCTATGGATGATACATATGATAGCCTTTGCTTTATGAACTCTACCAAAAAAAAAACATTTTAGTGCTTTATCATCTAGCTTTTTGTATTGTTCTTCAAGCAGTAATGCATATGTTAAACAACCAAAAACATGTAGATGATCAACGAATGGCTTGTGACCATGCCAAGCTTCATATGGAGTGATCAATTGCAATGCGTTGGTGGGACACGTGTTAAGTACATATGTTGCACACATAAGAGCCTCAAGCCAGAAGCTATGTGGTAAATCTTGACTTTTGACCATACACCTTGCCATCCCCATGAGAGACCTATTCTATCTTTGTGAAACTCCATTTTATTGAGGTATATGTTACTATTCACTGATGCTTTATCCCACACTCAACTAGAAATGCATTAAAATAAAAAAACATGTATTTCCCCCGTCAATTAAAACGGAGGGTGCCCATTTTACATGCTCACATATTTTCAACCATAAACAATAACCGTTTGAAGCACAAAAACACTTTGGACTTTGCTTTTAATGGATATACCCATTCATGCCTAGAGAATTCATCAATAAAAGTTACCAAGTAAAGGTAGTTCCCAAATGAAGGTGTCTGCATAGGACCACAAACATAAATATGAAAAAATTGCAATTTATGCGCAGCTCGAACCAAACCATCTTTTGCGAAGGAGGAATGCTACATTTTGCCCAAAATATAGCCTTCAAACACATGTTTACAAGGTGCCTCAAATTTGCATAGAGAGGACACCATTTCAGATTTCTACAAACGATGCAAACTACCTATGCATGCCAAAGCTTCACATTTGAGATAGCATGAGAATCTTGAACTTCACATGATGAATCATTCACAAATTCTGCATAGACTATGAGCTTATAAAGACTACGATGTAAAACGCCAAAAGCAATAATGACATCACTGCTTGAGAGATCATGAATCATACATCTGTCATCAACAAATTTGACAACCAAGCGAATCTTGGCTAATGCTTAAACTAACAACATATTTTTCTTGATCCTTGACACATACAAAGCATCTGACATTGTGAAAGAACTACTGTTAGAAATAGTCAAAATGATCTTACCAACTTTTGTTATAGTATAATAGGAGTTCTTAGTGCATGTGGCAGTATTCCCTAAAGGGATAGGCTCAAGCGAACTAAAGAAACTCTGTTGCAAGGTAATATGCTTGGTTGCCTACTATCAAAGTACCAAATATTTGAATGTACTACAAACATACAATGCCCATGAGAGATGGTCCATAGTTGCAAGGAATAGCAAATGCCTATTCTGTTGATATTTATAGGTAGTGATGTGTGAACACACTAGGACCACCGGGGTACCTTTCTCCCTCATTAGGAGGTTTTTCGTATGGCTTGTATATACACCTATAGCCCTAATCGGTTACTTATCTTTGTACATTCTAGTGGTAATACATTCAGTATTGTATGTTGTGCTCGAAGCTTCTTCTTCTTCTTCCTTGTGTTGTTCGCATGCTTTCGTTGACCTCAAACTCCAACAATTGGTATCAGAGCAGGTTGTCGCTTCATCTAGGGTATCGTCCACAGCCCTCCGATCATAGTCTCAAAATCGCACAAAATTTGGTGAGCATACTTAGGGTGATCTGAGCTCGTTCCAGCCTCTAAATGCACTATAAAAAATTCTTGTGCAAGCTATTTCTCCTTTCTGTGCCAAAGATATATACAGGTTTCGGTTCGCCAATATAAGCGCCTCAAAGTCTATGACATGTTTAGCAAAACTCATCAGGGTAGTTCTGTTCAACTTTTTCAGATACAATCATTTTTCTACATCTGGGTATTTTAGTCAGTGGCCATGGTTGAAAGCAATGTTGTATTTTGTATGTTGACTGTTGAGGATAAGTTGGATGATACAAATTACCCATTGTGGGCTTATTTGATGCATCATGTATTGGTCAGAAAAGGACTGTGGAATATTGTGCAAGGTGTTGAAAAATGTCGTATTACACTTGCAAATATAGGTACTGAAGCTGATGCAGATGGCATTGAGATGGTGATATTTTGCAGATTCCTGTTCGTGCTGTTGTTTTCGCTACGCCTACTGTAGAGCAAATTCATTGGGATGGCAGAGATGCTCAGGCACATGCATTTGTAGCCTTCTTTGTCTAACGTGCCATTATTCATCACATTCACTCTTGCAGAACAACTAAGGATGCTTGGGATACACTTACCACAAGGTTAGGAATGAGGCTCGTCTTGCTTACCTCTGAAAATAGTTGGAGAGTGAGCATATGAATGAAGGTGATTCTATGGATAGTTTTCTGACAAAGATCAAAGACTTGAAGGAACAATTGATTTCTGTTGATGAAGTTATAAAAGATAGCTCACTTGTGCACACTGTTCTGAATGGTATTCTTGATTCATATCAGATTTTTGCTTCTTCTCTTCGTTTGATGAAAGGCAATCCAAATTCCTTGACATTTGAGGAGTTAGTCTCTGTTTTGTTGCAGGAAGACCAGTCTAGGCAGAACAAGTTCATTATGCATGTTGCAGATCAAGCTTTCCTGGCTAGTCAGAAGGGAAAAGGTAAATGGAGCTCATCTACTAGTAAGCAGAAATCTACAAATGTTGCACATTTGAAGAAGGAAGACAAAGATGAGAAGAAATTAGAAAAGCAGAAATTCTTTTGTAAGTACTGTAAATGAAATGATCATATCATAATAAACTGTCCAAAACTGACTGCAAAAGAGGCAAAGAAAAAAGAGGCCGGAATGGTCGTTGCAAAGGCCTCTACACCGAAAACAAAGTCTACTAATCTTGTGCAAAATGAAAAGTGGGCGTTTACTACTGTTTCTAGTTTTGACCCATCTTCTCATGAGCAGTGTATGTCTACAATAGACTCAAATGTTTGGTACTTTGATAGTGGGGCAACCAAACATATTAACTCGCAGCCCAGTTTCTTCTCTTCACTTGAGCCTGCCCCTACAGGAAATACTATCACATGCACCAACAACTCCTCTTATCCTGTCATGGGAGTTGGTAAGATCATTCTGACTATTGCTGATGGTAGTAGTTTTACATTGTCAGATGCTTTATTTGTGCCAGGGATCAAGAAAAATCTGTTATCAATTTTTGCATTAGCCAAGATTGGCTTGGTTGTGAAATTTGTTAATGATAGATGTACAATTCATGATTTGTCAAATGGCAACATGATGATTGCTTCTCGCATTTTATGTCGTGGGTTGTATAAGCTCATAGACTATGAAAAATCTATGAATGATTTGGCATGTGCAGTACATGATTCTCAGGCTATGTCAGATGCAAAACTTTGGCATGCATGCTTTGGTCATCTGAATTTTGCTAGTTTGCTACACCTATAGAAATTTGAAATGGTGTCCTGTTTCCCCGGCCAAGGTAGTTGTCTTCATCCAATATAGTTAACTGTGGTAAAAATGAAAAACAAGGTCAGATGAAGTACAAGCACACTTAAGGAGTCATGAAAAGTAACTTGAAACAAACAGACAAAAAGCAAGAGACCCGACAATGCAAGCGATTAGGGTCTTCAAAGAAATTCAGATGGTCCGTATCGCTTGCATCGGTCGTTATCAATCTCTTTGTAAACTACCTAGAAACATCTTATATTTGCTGAAGAAGGTGAATTCTTACATAGCCAGATGTCTATTATCAATGCTTCATGCAACTCCTAGACACGACCCATACAAGCGATAAGGCCCATCGGGAAATAACCGATGGGCCTCATCGCTTGCATCTGTCGGAACATAAACTATATGCAGAAAATGGTGTTTTTCACATGATAAAACTTTACCTGTCATTGCACCATGCAAGTCCAAACACGACCGATGCAAGCGATAAGGCCCAACGAAAAATATCCGATGGGCCTTATCGCTTGCATCGGTCGTGATCGATTTCTCACACTTTAAATGGAGATCTTAGACAAAACCGATACAAGCTAAAGATGTTGCATAAGTCACATCTCCTTTTCTAAGCCTAAAATTCATGATAATATATTTAACTACATACCTTGAACTCATCTTCCTCCTCAAGTCCAAATACGACCGATGCAAGCGATAAGGCCCAATGGAAAATATCCAATGGGCCTTATCGCTCGCATCAGTCGTGGTCGATTTCTCACTCTATAAATGGAGATCTTGGACAAAACCGATACAAGCTAAAGATGTTGCATCAGTCACATCTCATTTCCTAACCCTAAAATTCATGAGAATATATTAAACAACATACCTTGACCTCATCTTCCTCCTCAATGAGCTCTTTTGAGTCAATACATATTGTTCCTTTGTCCTCAGCAACATCCAGGAATGAATAGCCGCACCCAAATGAGTATATTCCACGTTGCTTCTGATGCTCATCAAACTCTTCATCAACAAGTGTTGGCTTCTCTGAGATAGCTTTCTCAAAGTATTTTGAAAGAGCTTGTGATGAATCTTTGAATTCTTAATTTGACAAATCCAAATCAAGACACAAACATTCTTCTTTTCTTTCTCCTTTCTCATTGATGAATCTCCTTGCAACTTCTTCTGACTCAGCTATAGCTGGAAGGCAGTAGTCCTCCCTAAGATTGAAAAGTTCCTGAATGTAAAATAGAGGGATAAACTCCTTTTCAGAGATAAAGTAAAATGGTAGATTTTGGGAGAAGTAGGGACTTCTCAAACACTTGAACTTCTTCAGTTGACTCCCTTATTGCATTCTTTGCTTTAAAAATAGCCACACCAAAACCTTTGACCTGCTCTACTTCTGCTTGGAGATTGATCTCCTCAACAATCTCCATGACACCTTTCATAGTTTTTGAGCTTCCCTCAAGTGTCAGCTCTAAGAAAGCCTCATCTTCAACATGAACACTTTCCTCCTTTTCAACTGAGATGTGATCAAGCCATATCAAGAAAGCAATGTTTAAAGGGAGCAAGCAACAATCCTTTTCATGCTCTGGGCATAAATCTAGATTCCCTGGCAAAGGGGATATCCTTTTGCATTTTCTTGTGATTTTTGCCCTATCTATCGGATCCTTCCCAAAGATGTGAGGATGGACATAGGTTTTCTGAGAAATAGAAAGAATCTTTCCATTGATCAACCCCAAGAAGTTCTCCCACTCATCCTTAAGAAAACTTTTTGATTTCTCTAGGAGTTTTTCGAAATCAATCTTGGAGTTGAATATCGTCATTGCATCAGGAAAGTAATCTACAATTAAACCCTCTTGAACCATGAAATCAAGAAATTTCTCTGATGGAGAGACACTAAGGATCTCATTCATTCCCTCCATCTTAATTGCAGCTTCTCTTGTATGTCCTAGAGGAGAACAAAACCGATGCAAGCGACTAAAGCTAGTCAACATGGGTCAAACGGGGAAAATCGCTTGTATCAGTCGTGTCGGGGATGAAAGAAAAATATGCACGGAAATGAGACAAATTCTATGAAGGTTCAAAATTTGAATTGGTGAAGGGAGTTGCTGTTTATAGGAGAGGAGGGAGGAAGTAACGGTCAAATGATGTGGACCAATCAATGAGTGCCACATGGCAAAGGTACGTTGGGAATCCCAACGGATAGATGACATGGCCCAATCAAATCATTCCATGTGGCAAAGAACGTTGGAATTTGCAACATCTATATGACATGGACCAATCACGGCATGCCATGTGGCACCAACGATCAACTCAATTTTGAGACCTATTTAAGCTTCCCTATTCATTTCTCTCACTTTTTTTCTCAACACTTTCCAAGCGTCGAGGTTCCATCGTCACACCAAGTTTTTTAGCTGCTTCTTAACAATTTCTATAGAGAATGCTCTCTGCGTTAGGTAATATGGACACGACCGATCCAAGCAATAAGGGTACATCCGGGATTTGTGGATAACCCTAATCGCTTCGATTGTTCATGTTTCTTAAATGGCATCGAGTCCTTGATCATAGCTTGCAAATTATGTTTTGCTTAGTGATGCTTGAGTATTATGCATTGTAAGCTATATTCGAAATAGTATTGATTGATATTTCATGATGAATTCAAGGATGATCGATGCAAGCAATTAGGGACATCCGGGGATTTCCGGATGATCCTAATCGCTTGGATCAGTCGTGCTTCTTAAATGGCATCCTTGATCAAAGCTTTGAAGTAACGTTTTATTTGGTTAAGAATTAGTTGTAATGCATTCCAAGGGAAATGGTATTCATTGGTATTTCTTCATGATTAGAAGCACGACCGATGCAAGCGATTAGGGACATCCGGGCATTTCCGGATGACTCTCATCGCTTGGATCGGTCGTGTCTCTGACAATGGAAAGAGTCCTTGATCAAAGTTTTTGAGACTAAGTTGACTTTCCTTTCCACTTCCTTGCCTAGAGACTCTCATTTTGTGCAGAAGAGTCAAGGCAAAATCCCCAGAAGAGTCAAGGCAATGTATCAAAGAAGCCTTCAAAGAAAAGGGTCAAGTACCATGTAAAGTCCTTGAGGGAAATTAGAAGAGCTCAAAAGTCTGTGGGATTGTTGATCCCTAGACTTCCATTTATGAGAGTTGTCAAGCACATCATAGCCAATGCTATTCTTTGATAAAGACCTCATCCTTTATCAATGTGAGGTGGCAAACTCAAGCACTGCTATGCCTGCAAGAAGTTGCAGAGGACTTTGCTATTGACTTTATGAATGATGCCTATTTATGTGCTTCTCATTCTCACAGGGTAACACTAATGGCGAAGGATTATGTCATTATATCAAGAATAAGATATAAATTTGATAAATCTCTGGTTCCTATTGATCACCACGATAAAAAATTCTTCGATATTTTAAATATATCTCTAGCCCGAGCACCCAAAACAATAGTTGTCATTGAAGAGATCAACCCTCAGGTCACTCATGATCATGAAACTAGAACTGCATCAAATAGTGAGGAGGAGAGGAAAAAGCAGGGATTATTTACAAAGGAAAGTGTCATCTTAAACGAGATTCAAAAGTTACAGAAAGAAAATAAAGAGCTCCTTAAGAAAGGAGATTGGCAGATAATAGTTAATGTTGCAATGGCATGAAAGAATGAGTGGTTCCTTGACATTAGACCTGAAGACAACAAAATGTTGAGGGAGTTTCATGTTGAAATATCAGATAGTGTGGCCAACATTTCACTCAAGAAGAAGCCATTTGGACTTAGAACAAGGAGAATGTTCAAAGCGAGAAATCGACGTTCACAAATTTTGGCAGTATTTATAGAGAAAAAGGCTTTGCACATGTGGAAACTTTTGATTTGATGTAAACCCTGTCGTTGAATGATCATGTAATTTTGTGAACCCAAAAAAATTTTGTATTTTCAAAAATCAATTCCTTCTTGGAAATTTGAGAATACGTTGTGTAGTGTGCCAAAATATCGTTTTTTTGCATCAAACCGAAAAATTGTACACTGAATACGAGACTCTTCATCACTTTAGCGGCACTTTTAGAGAATATTGTATTAAAAAAAAAAAAATTCTTCATACGGTTAAAAGAGACAACAATGTTATATTCTTGTACACGTGGAAAGACTCTATTTGTCAATTTCCTTAATCTCTCATTAGCAAACAACCCCTTTTTGGCTGTTTTTTGCCCTAATGACGGGCTACTTATCTTTGTACATTCTAGTGATAATACATTCGGTATTGTGTGTTGTGCGCCAAGCTTCTTCTTCTTCTTCCTTGTGTTGGTCACCTGCTTCTGTAGACGTCTAACTCCAACAATTGGTATCAGAGCAGGTTGCTTCTTCATCTAGGGCATCATCAACACCTCTCTGGTTGCAACCTTAGAATCACACAAATTTTGGTGAGCATACTTAGGCTGTTTTAGAGATCAAAACAAATTTGCTTTGTGGTGCCAAAATCACGATCTGAGCTTGTTTCGACCTTCGAACGCACTATCGTAGTGCTTGTGCAGGCTATTTTTTTCTTTTTCTGTCAAAGGTATATACCTATTTTGGTTCACCAGTATAAGCATCTCAGAGTTTGCTACAGGTTTAGCAGAATTCATCTAGGTAGTTTTGTTCAACTTTTTGAGATACAATCAATTTTATGCATCAAGGTATTTTAGTCACCAGCCATGGCTGAAAGCAGTGATGTATTCCGTATGTTGGTTGTTGAGAATAAGTTGGATGGTACCAACTACCCGTTATGGCCTTATATGATGCAACATGTATTGGTTGCAAAAGGACTGTGGAACATTGTGTAGGATGTTGAAAAATGTCCTCTCAAACCTGCAACTGTTACAACTATAGGTACTGAAGCTGATGTAGAAGGTGTCAAAGATGGTGATATTCTACAGATTCCTATTCATGCTTCTCTTTCTATTGCACCTACTACAGAGCAAATTCATTGGGATGGCAGAGATGCTCAGGCCCATGCATTGATAGCTTTGTCTATCAAATGTGCCATGATTTCTCACATTCGCTCTTGTAGAACAGCTAAGGATGCTTGGATACACTTACCACATTGTACCAGGCTAGGAATGAGGCTTGTGTTGCTTACCTCCGAAAACAGTTGGAGAGTGAGCACATGAATGAAGGTGATTCTATGGATAGTTTTCTCACAAAGATCAAGGATTTGAAGGAACAAATGATTTTTACAGATGAAGTCCTTCCTGATAGTTCACTTCTGCAGACTGTTCTGAATGGTCTTCCCGAATCATATGAGAGTTTTGCTTCTACTCTTCGTTTGATGATGAACGACAATCCAAATGCCTTAACATTTGAAGAGTTAGTTTATGTTTTGTTGCAAGAAGACCAGTCTAGGCAGAACATGTCTATTATGCGTGTTGCAGATTAAGCTTTCCTGGCTAGTCACAAGGGCAAAGGAAAGTGGAGCTCTTTTACTAGTAAGCAGAAATCTCCAAATGCTGCACATTCGAAGAAGGAAGACAAAGATGAGAAGAAATCAGAAAAGCAGAAATTGTTTTGCAAATACTGTAAAGCAAATGATCATGTCATTAAGAGTTGTCCCAAATTGGCTGCTAAAGAGGCAAAGAAGAAAGAGGCCAGAATGGTTGTTGCAGAGGCCTCTACACCGAAAACAAAGTCAGCTAATCTTGTGTAGGACGAAGAATGGGCATTTACTATTGTTTACAGTTTTGACCCATCTTCTCATGAGCAGGCATGTTTGCACTAGACTCAGATGTTTGGTACTTTGATAGTGGGGCGACCAAACATATTACCTTGCAGCGCAGTTTCTTCTCTTCACTCGAGCCTGCCCCTATAGGGAATATTGTTACATGTGCCAACAACTCCTCTTATCCTGTTATGGGAGTTGGTAAGATCATTTTGACTATTGTTGATGGTAGTTCTTTCACTTTGTTAGATGGTTTCTTTGTGCCAGGGATCAAGAAAAATCTATTATCAATTTCTGCATTAGCTAAGATTGGCTTGCTTGTGAAATTTTTTGATGACAGATGTACGGTTCATGATTTGTCAAATGGCGATGTCATTATTGCTTCTGGAATTTTATATTGTGGCTTGTATAATCTCATAGATTATGAAAGATCTATAAATGATTCCGCATGTGCAGTACATGATTGTCAGGCTATGTCAGATGCAAAGCTTTGGCATGCACGCATTGGTCATCTGAATTTTACAAGCAAATCTGAAATGGTGTCCTCTTTGCCCAAACTTGAGGCACCTGGAAAACATGTTTGTGAAGATTGTATTTTGGGCAAAATGCAGCATTCAAATTTTCCAAAACATGATTCAGTTTGAACTATGCAGAAATTGCAGCTTGTTCATAATGATGTTTGTGGTCCTATGCACACTCCCTCTTTTGGAAATTATCTTTACTTCATGACTTTCATTGATGATTTCTCCAGGCATGCATGGGTATATCCATTGAAAGCAAAGTCCGAAGTGTTTATGTGCTTCAAACAGTTTCTGGTTTTGGCTGAAAATCTATCAGCATGTAAAATGGGCACCCTCCGTTCTGATCGAGGGGGGGAATATATGTCTTCTGATTTTAATGCATTTCTGGCTAAACGTGGGATAAAACAATAGTTTATAGTGCTGTATACACCTCAATAGAATGGAGTTGCTAAACAGAAGAACATGCCACTCATGGAGATGGCGAGGTGTATGGTCAAGACTCAGTCTTTGCCACATAGTTTCTGGCTTGACGCTATTATGTGTGTAGCATATGTACTTAACAGGTGTATGCGTGGGCACATATGCCAAATCGATTGATCCTCGCAACTATCAATGTGCTCTGATATCAATGAAGATGGTGGTGGCAGAAGATTGAAAGCAAAGTCCGAAGTGTTTATGTGCTTCAAACAGTTTCTAGTTTTGGCTGAAAATCTATCAGCATGTAAAATGGGCACCCTCCGTTCTGATCGAGGGGGGGAATATATGTCTTCTGATTTTAATGCATTTCTGGCTAAATGTGGGATAAAATGATAGTTTATAGTGCCGTATACACCTCAATAGAATGGAGTTGCTAAACAGAAGAACATGCCACTCATGGAGATGGCGAGGTGTATGGTCAAGACTCAGGCTTTGCCACATAGTTTTTGGCTTGAAGCTATTATGTGTGTAGCATATGTACTTAACAGGTGTCCCACTAAAGCATTGCAGTCTATCACTCCATATGAAGCTTGGCATGGTCGCAAGCCATCTGTTGCTCATCTGCACATTTTTGGTGATTTGGCATATGCATTAGTGCTTGAATAACATCGTAGAAAATTGGATGATAAAGCAGTAAAATGTATTTTTGTTGGGTACAGTTCTGAAAGTAAAGGCTATCGTCTGTATCATCCATAGACTAAACGCATTCTAGTTAGCCGTGATGTTGTTTTTGTGGAAGATGCTATTCAGCCATTGCTTTCATGTACTAAGGAGACATCTGTTAGCTCCAAAGACATGTATGATACTTTGCTGCCTCTTTTTATAAGTGGACGGTCTAGTGCTGGTCCTAATGAGGCAACTTCTCAGCCTTTGCAGGTTTCATGTGATGATGCAGATCATTTCATTTCTGATGCAGATTCACATGATGCACTTGTTGATGAGAGAGTTGATATTGAGCAGGCAAAAACTATGCCGAAATGGCTGGTAGAGACTTTGCGTGACAACAAATTAGATGTCATATCATACTCGTTTAGGCTCTCATAAGGCCTCTTTTGCATCAGATTACTATGCTATGACTATCTTTAGTCTCTATGATGAGACTGAACCTATTTCATTTGATGAAGCACACAACTTTGAACATTGGATGGCTGCAATGCAATTTGAATATGACGCTATCATGAAAAATGGTACCTGGTCTTTATGTGACTTGCCTCCTAGCAAGAAGGCCATTGGCACTAAGTGGGTATACAAGCTGAAGCCTAAACTTGATGGAACAGTTGACAGGTATAAGGCTAGGCTTGTTGCAAAGGGTTATGTGCAGGAAACAGGCATTGATTTTGATGAAACCTTTGCTCCTACTTGCCGAATGACTATTGTTCGTAGCATCTGTGCACTTGCAGCTCATCATGGTTGGAATGTACATCAGTTGGACATTAAAACAACATTTTTGAATGGTGACTTGCATAAACAAGTGTGTGTTTCTCAGCCCTATGGCTTTGTGCAGAAAGGGCATGAAAACCAGGTGTGGGGGTTCAAGAAGGCATTATATGGTTTAAAGCAAGCACCACGTGATTGGTATGAAAAGATACATGCCTATCTGATTGCACATGGTTTTGAGAATAGTCCAACTGAAAGCACCTTATATGTTAAGCGTGCTAATGATGTGCTTCTGATCATTGTGGTGTATGTTGATGACATGCTGCTCAGTGGTCCTCATGACATGCATATTGCTGATTTTAAGGCTGATTTGCATGCCTCATTGGAGATGTCTGATTTGGGGCATCAACTACACTTTATGCAAGTTGATGATGGAATGGCTTTGTGTCAAATGAAATATATTGACACATTATTGCCGTGTTTTGGCCTTGAAGACTGTAAGCATATTGCCACTCCTATGGAGACAGGTTTACGATTGACTCTTCATGATGCTGGAGATGCGTTTGATGCCATTCTCTATCAGGAGGATGTTGGATGCTTGATTTACTTATGCATTACTTGGCCAAATATTCAGTTTGCTGTCTCATAGATGAGTAGGTTTATGCATTGCCCAGGTGTAAAGCATTGGCAGGCGGTTAAGTGCATCTTTTGCTACTTGAGTGGTACTCGACTACTTGGATTGTTTTATCCCAAGGGGGGATCACTACCGCCAGATTTGCATGTTTTTTCTGACAATGATTGGGCTAGTTGAGTGTGTGTGTGTGTGTGTGGCTCAGATGCCTTATGGCTGATTTGGGTGTTGGTCAATCTTCTGCCACCACCATCTTTACTGACAGTGAGAGTGCATTGGAAGTTGCAAGGAACCATGTGTTCCATGCTCGCACTAAGCACATTGAGGTGCATTATCATGATGTCAAGGAGAGGTTCTCTGTTGGGGAGATCAGCTTGGCATATGCGCGCACATAGGAGAACATTGTAGACCTTTTTACGAAGGCTCTGCCTAGCGGGAAGTTTGAAGCTTTCTGCAAAGCTTTGGGCTTACTTCCTTTTGTGGATTGATTCCACATAGCTTGGCACTTCATTATACATGAGTGCCAACTCCTTGTTCACCGCATCACTCTCAGGGGGGATTTGTTGCCATATATTTAGGTAGTGATGTGTGTGTTTTTTTTCCCCCGGCTTGTATATACGCCTATCGCCCTAACGGGCTACTTATCTTTGTACATTCTAGTGGTAATACATTCAGTATAGCGTGTTGTGCTCAAGCTTCTTCTTCTTCCTTATGCTGTTTGCATGCTTCCACAGACCTCTAACTCCAACAAGACTGAGCTTGTTTTGTTTGGTGAAGCACAAAATTTTGAACATTGGATGGCTGCAATGCAATCTTAATATGATGCTATCATGAAAAATGGTTTAAGGCATTCAAGGAGCCATAGGATATTGGGATCTAAGGCTTGAAATTTGAAGTGATTCTTGGAATTCATCCTCAAGAAAAAGCCTTGAGGGTACACTAACATTCTCACTTAATTTGCCTTTGTAATATTTCGAAGGGGAAGAGTAGAGAATAAGAGAGGAAAATATTGCATGTGCATGAATGTGTAAAGAATAATAATTGGATTTCCTTTGCATATATTGCATGTGATCATCCAAGTATTGAAGCACAAGCAAAGTCGCTTTGAAAATTTATGATTTTGAGGTCACGAAACATTTTGGGAAAGCAAATCTCAAAGTGAACTTACACATAGCATGTCACCACAAATGAGAGTGGTTGAGAGGAGTCTTGTGTCTAAAGGGCGTGTAACACATCAAACATGAGACCTAGAAACCTATTTGATACACTTAACAACTAAGAGAGTCAAGAAAAATTCATGTCAGTTTCTCTAGACATGGATATGCATGATCTACATGAGGAGAGAGTGTTCATGTCATATACCGAGGGGGAATATGAAATTCCTCTAAGCTATGAAAGATCTAATGAGCGTAGAGATCATCTATTCAAAGACCCATGGGGGCACACAATAGTGAGAATCAAAGAATGATATCAAGCTTTTACTTGCACACACCCTTGCAATAAAAGTATAAGGTGATGCTGCAAAATCATTAAGTTCGTATATGTACATTGAACAACCCAAGAAAGTTAATGATTTTGGAGCATAAGTTCCTGATACTTAAGTCCAAGTCTCTAGAGAGGGCGTAAGCAAGAAAAAAGGGAAACAACCTAAGTTCCAAGATGAAGATGAGCCAGAACAAATTCATGACTTGTGAACTCTGTTCTTGACAAAGATTCTACATCAAAGGTGACTGAGGCCTACCATTCAATAGGCACCAAGGAACCCTTTTCGATCTTTCCACCTTGTCCATAAAACTCTAAGAACTAAGATCACCAAAGTCCCTAATGCATCTATCTATGAATACATTATGAAGAGGCAGTTTTGACTCATATCGAACAACTATCAAGGGAGGTATCTCTACCACAGTCAGCTTGTGTTTGTCAATGGTCTTCCTAGGGCACATAAACTCGCTCCTTGGCTACCATCTCAGTGACCTAGAGATACTCGATCAAGAATTGGAGATTGTCGCTTGCTACATTATGCTAAGATACAAGACCTTAGAATAAGAAAAGATGGCTACGAAGATTTGAGATGAGGTCCATTATTTATGTATTGCTAGGTGGTAAATCATTGGAGTAGATGATTTCTCCAAGAGTATAAATTGATGGTCGCATGGAGTGAGAGGTCGATCCATTATCATTGATGTGTGTGTCTAGTCTCTCTCAGGATTCATGCGCAAATGCCTTCCCTCTTGGTGTCCTCTGCATGCAAAATTTTCGTATCCGAGCCTTCCAATCACAAGAGTCTTTTATCAAAAACATCAATAGCTTCGTGAGTTGAGCTATGGTAGAGTACATAGAAAGAGGGAGGATGGATACACTTCTCTCTCCTTCCCCCATGCACACACACATAGAGGGAGATCCCCCCATGCTGTTGCATGAGGAGAGGGAGATGAAGAAATCCTCCTCTCCATTCCTCTATGGAAAAAGAACAGCCTACATGCACTTTTTATAGGAGCTCTTCGCACAAATAATATCACACGTGGGATTAATGTATCCCTATGCTCTAGCTTCTCAGACATCCATGAAATTCCATGATTGCCACAAGTGATAGAGAGAAAGGGATTTTTAAAGGAGAACAAGGAATAAAGAAGTTTGAGGAAGGAGACCGAGAAGGAAAGAGAGGAGGAATCTTCATTCATGTACAAGTTATGGCTTCACAATCCTTTATTACACCTTCGTTCTTTCCATGCATATTCTTGGAGAGGCAAAAGCTTCAATGAGAAAGTAAAAGATCACCTTTTCCACCTATTATGTCAAAAGATTAGATCATGCAACAAAGGATTTTCATGCTCACATATAAGGTATCAAACGATGTTGAAATTCATCGATTTTTATTGTGATATGTTCTTTGGATCTTATGCTATAGATACATAGCTTTTGTAAACTATCTCCCTAATACATTTGGTGAACTTGAGAAGTGGCATGTCCAAATGTAGTTTCCAATAGGTGACTGCCTACCAATTGGTCAACTTTGAATGTTTGTTGATCTCTATTTGAATATTTTGGTTTGAATCTTGAAAGCTTTCCAAAAACATAAAGATAATGAAAAATGGAGTAGATTTGACAGGTCAAGGTAGAAAAGTAATTCTTAGCTGTAGTTTCCAATAGGTGACTGCCTACCAATTGGTCAACTTTGAATGTTTGTTGATCTCTATTTGAATATTTTGGTTTGAATCTTGAAAGCTTTCCAAAAACATAAAGATAATGAAAAATGGAGTAGATTTGACAGGTCAAGGTAGAAAAGTAATTCTTAGCCATCTCTTTTTGGCAGCATTTAGCGTGGCAATGGTGAATTCATAGACAATTGTCTTGCAAGAAAATACTTCCAAATGCAACATGGAAGTGTGCTTACACTTATTAGCTTCTACCATGCTCTATAATTTATTGGTGAGGACTAAGAAAAGCCTCAATTCATGGTTTGGATTAGTTGTATTGCCCAAAAGTTTAATTATGCAAATTGTAAGTGCACACATATTTTAGATAGGGGTTTGCTAATAGGGGAACCATATGTATTGCTTCTATTATTGATGACGAGTCATATAATAATATATGGTTTAGTTCTACAAGATTATTTGTTGTAAGTAGATTTGTTTTAAGTTCTTGAGGAAATTAATTATCATATCTAAAAGAACATATTATTTTCAAGATCAAATGGACATCATTCTACTTTGAAACCCAAGGAACTTTTAGCTACTCTTCAAAATAGTTCAAACAACACTCTCGACCAAAAAGTGCACTTGGAGAGTTTTTCTTACTAATTGGGATAACCACATATCTCTCCTTAAACTTACACTAGTTGCATATCTAACTATTTTTTTTTTAGTGAGTGTTTTTTAGCTAATAAGTGTGTTAAGGGATAATAGCCATAGTTTTGCACTCAAAGCTCCAATTTTGAAAATATTGGTGCAGTTTCAAATCTTATCTCTTGAACAACAAAGATTGTGCCATTTGGATAAGATTTGATTGGTGTAAATAAGTATGTAGCACTTCAATAGAAGCTATTTTACCATTTTCGACCATCGTTTTAGAGATTTTAGTGTCAGACATACTTTTGTAACTAAGCATTGTGGAGTTGAAGAGAAGCTATTGGATCACATTTCAAACCCTGATAAGGATTCACAAAAAGAGTTCAATTTTGATGCATTTGAGCTTTGCTGGCATTTTTAGATCATGTCAAAGTTGCTTTGGAAAGCTTGAAACTCATCGAGGAAGTGCTTGTATCATTTTCCTCTCTTTTAGTTTATAAAAATTACTTCCATTATCTTATTAGCACTCTAGTCTTACATTGGGGGGAGGGAACATGGAACCACAGGCAAAAAACTAGGGGGTTTGTGACAGTCTTAGACTAAATCATAAAGAGAGAAGTGAGAATAGACACACCATAGACATTTGAGGAGGCAATAAGTATGGACAAATTTATGAGGACCACAGCCATCCTTAGTATACTCTTATGGCGATTGATCATCCCCTCCAAATTGTTAGCACCACTAAGTTCAAGAAACCGGTAGTCATGGGAAAAAACAAGTTCTTTATTAAGCAATAGAAACCATAACAAGCTAGATTACCTAAAGATCATTATGAAAAGGCCAACGAGAAAAATCTATGCTTTAGGTGTTTGTCTCCAAACCATGCATAATTGACTTGTCCATTATGTAAGGAGGAAGAGAAAAAAGGAGAAATCGAAGATAATGATATGAAACAAGTAACGTTAAGATATATTAAAACCCTCATCCGAAAAGAAAGGCAATGGTTTCATACAAAAACAAAATGTCCATACGCAAACATCTAGCACTTGTATCCACTAGCAAGTTGATAATGCTTAGGCACCCTACCAAGGTTGTTCGGAGTTGATGAGAAGTCAAAATTGTTCCAACAAAACAACAGTAGATACACTAGTACACAAGGTCAAAATTCTTCAAAAAGTCCTCAACTGGCAATAAACCCTTTATAGATTAAGTCCAACTATGGAATCTATTAAATTAAAATATTTTCTTTTTAAATTTAGATGTATGTGAAGTAAGCTTCATTTCAATCACTAGATTAGGGGCTGAAATCAAAGATAATGATATGAAACAAGTAAGGTTAAGATACTGAACCTCTCCTTCAAGATTTCATTCTAGAGCAAGAAAGCTTTCTTGCATATATACCACCATGAATCGATGCAAAACCCAAATTCACTCTCAACTGAAAGTGCAACTATAAGCTCTTGGCAGCCAACCACAATACTATATAGCCATCAACTCTATTATGTATAGTATCTACTAAATACTAAGACACCCCCACTAAGTTGAAGGTAAAATAGGACTAGAACCCCATTTTTTTGGACTCCCCGCGCATGTCAAATTTGAAGGGCTATCAAGCACCTACCTTGCTAAGAACTATAACATACCTTCTTATATGAACGTGGTCGAGAAAGTATAGACTCTAATAAAGCGACTCTAGTGAACAGTGCAGAAAAAAACATACATTGAAATTCTGTAGCTTCCAAAGTGGAAGGAAAAACAATTATTACGTTTTCTTGCAATTTATGAACTGAAAGATAAATATCTTATAATTAATAACTGCATGTACGTGAATTGATTTGCTTATAACTTCGCTCGACCGTACTACTCAAGAAATTTCAACTATTTAGAAGCGCAAACAAATTTACCGAGTATGAAATATCTACCTTGCATATAAAACTCCGTGAAAGACGAATAAAGTACAATTTTTGAAAGGAATAAGTGAATCTGTTCAAAAAACCAAGCTGATTGGGTTGACAAAAAGTAAAGAGATGTGACAGACCAAATTACATTACGTTTCAGTGTATATTTGAATGCACGTGAGACACTCGCATAATGCTAGTGCTACAGTAGTTTCCGTCTCTTGTCAAAAATATAATGCTTCAAACTAAACATTTTTTTGGCATTAAGAAACAAAAAGAAGATCAAGATATGCACTTATATAATAAAATGTTGCAAATCTAGGAAATCCAAATGACTGGGAAGAAATTAGATCAGCACCCAATTACAAACATTTGACCAAAATGAAGCATTCAAAGAATGTTGATGTTCACATATTCTAGTGCTAGTCAACTACCATCATAACTGTCTAGCTGCCAGTGAAAGTGAATTTGAAAAAGAAAGGAGGACATGAATATGGGCAACAAAAAAGTGGTATAACAAAGCCATTTTAACATCATAAAGTGCATCCAATGTCAAAGCAAGTCAAAACAAATGATTCCATATCGAGTGTAAGGACAAACATGCACATTGATCTTTATTTCACATGAAAAACTCTTCCAGATAATTAAATATATAAAAAAAAGTGCTCCGCAGTAAGTTGTAGCCCTTTATTATATTATATTAATCCATTGTAGACTAATAATGAGGCTTGCATGAGTTGGCCAGTCCTTCAGTCTATAACTTGCTACATGGCTAGTACAATTCGTACGAACATCCTGGATAATTCTATAGATGCAAGAACAGTTCTCATGTATATAGGTGACCTCTTGGGAAGTGCTCCTCATTAACAAATTGTAAACTAACCATGGTGACTAATAATGACGCTTGCATGGGTTGGCTAGCACATATGTCTCTAACTCGTTACATGGCTAGTCCGATTTGTGGGAATGTCCTAGATAAGTCCATAGATGCAAGAACAGTTCTCATGTAGGTGACACATCGGAAGTGCTCCTCTCTAACATCCTATAGCCCTGATGTTCACATACTTAGATGCCATGCTATGGACTTGAAAAGAAGTTTGCAAGCGAACCCCTAATACCCTAAGGCTCTCTGCATCCTATGATGGAAATCATCTTTCAAATTCCAATTCATAAATCAAAAAAATAGAAAAAAAGGTTAACTATTACCTGTTCGTTTCAAGACCTCCTCACATCCTTTAAACAAATGAATCCTCCTTAGTCTATATGAATAGTGGTTGATACTACCAAGACATTTCCAGCATGTGCTAGTTCACAGTAAAATGATATTGTTCGCTTAGGCCTATGTTTAATGGCACAAAATTTAATTTTGCATTATTGATGGAGCTTATTCAAGAACGGAAAAGGTTTTTTCAATCCCTGTTGCCATCCAAAACCAGATGTCTCTTAATTGTCCAAAATGATATCAGCATCTCAGTCATCTCAGCAAGCATTGAATCCAGCCAAACAGCAAAACACAAACCATGCCAATTCACACTGTAACGTCTCCAACTGATCAGTTTTTTAAATGATTGTAGAAACAAAATCCATGATTTTTTTTTAGTGAATGGCAGAAAACACGAAGAGGAAGAACAGAAGGCTTGAAGTCAGAACAGAAAAAGATAACTCTCTGCACCAGTACATTTTTGTGTGACTCAAGTTGCTCAAAAGATGCATATTCACAGAGCAGCACGCTGTAAGCCATGTATATCAGGTGTTCATAGCCCTCTGAGAATTCCTGCTACATGCATTACAACATGAAATCGAATTTGAATGTTCACTTTGCCAGACAACTTATGGACCCTCTTTGTGAAGTTTCTCATCTCTTTCCTAAACCTTTTTACATGGCAAAGACTAATTTTAAACAGCAAATATAAAGAAGCCTATTGATACATACAACAAAAAGACAGGATAGACTGCGAGTGCTTTCCTGTTTGAGGAGACAGCTGCACTAACAAAGGGATATGCAGCCCAAGAACTCCATGCAAGGGTTATGAGAACTACAATCCCATTGACAATTGGGTGGCTATTGAGCATGCATATCAATGCACCAATATCCAATGGAAATAAGCAATACCCAAGAAGGCTTAGACTCTGGAAAAAGATGATATGCCCACCCTACATGAAATTTAAATACAATCAGATCTATTCAAAATGGAAAAATAACTTTCATTACTGGAAGGAAGAAGCAACATCATATACCAGAAGAAGCACATTCAAAGTTAGGATAACTGCTCCAGCAGCCAGTACAGCAAAAACCACCGCAAAAACTTTGGACTGCACAGCACATAAAGCTTAATGAAGTCCTATAAAATGAAGTTTCAAGTTCAAAAGTGATTCAGGGAATAACAAGATTGGAAAAAATGCAAAAAACATACTCATAGACTCATTATCCAAGTTAGCTCACCATGAATCACTTTAACAAAAGCATACTCCTCTTTGAAATTCTCATGCACAAAAACAACAAAAGCAGGCTACTTTTCTTCACCACCCTCAGAAGCTTTAGTTATTGTAATTTTTTCCTCTTAACACCAACCATATAAGATGGTAAGGAAATTGCAGGACACATAAAAAAAGACCATGTACAATCTTTTGTGCAGGCACATGCACTTCCATACATCTATGTGTGTGATACCATGCATGTGAGTGTGCATACATGCATGTGTGTGTGTGTGTGTGTGTGTGTGTGTGCGCGCGCGCGCATGTACACACATGCATGTCGTCAACACGCGCACCCATGCACCACCTGCATGCATGCATGTGTGTGCACACTCATGCATGCAACCTTTCCTTAGCAATGAACTATTTGACATCTATAGGAACTTCTGCTTATGATTCACACACTTTGGTGACTTGGACTTTATCTAGTCCTTTCACAGTATGCTAATGTCCAAGTGCAGAAAAGAGTTGTCCATCTAATGCCTGACTTGGGCTTTATTAAGCCCTTTCAAAGTATGCAAGTGTCCAAGTGCAGAAAAGAGCTGTCCATCTAATGTCTTGACCTGTATTTACAGATTGGGATGAGCTATGCAAGCTGTTTCTTTCTATCCTCCATACCCAATTGTGCTCCATTTATCTTTCTCTATATGTTTCTGACCTCCATAGCCTACTTAGTACCCATGGTCAACTCAAATTTTTCTATGTGTGTGAGAGAGAATGTTCGTGTGTCAATGAATTGCATTCCTGTGCGCGCACGTGTGTGTGTGTGCGCGCACGCGCGTGCACACACACGCACGCATGCACGTGTGCGTGCACGGGCATGTGTGTGTATGTGTGCACGTGCACGCACGTGTGTGTGTGTGTGTGCGTGCGCGACATAGTGGAAAGCAACGTTTTAGCAACGGCAATGGCAACGGGTTAGCAACGGGTTAGCAACGAGGGCAACGTTTGGAGCTAGGAGTTGCGATAAAGTGATTTATTTTTCAAAATTTACATATATGTTTTTTCTAATATTTTGAATATTCTGGCATATGTAAGGTGGGATATGACTAGATATATCATAAATTATAGTATAAGACATACATAACATAGATTATTGAATCTAGACTAGTCATTACATGATTTATCATTTACACTTATGTCAATAGTCAGATCAATCATTATAGAAGAGTACCCTTGGCTTTGAAAACCAAATTGTCCAAGATGTGAAAGTGCATTACAAGAAGAACATGGGAAATCCAAAGTATCAATCTATTGGAAGATGAAAAGACACAAAAAGAAAATTGTACATAAATGAATCTCTACTCTTCTAAAGCTTTCTATATCTGCCTCATTCTCCACATTTTTTGGATTGCATGTATTGAAGATTTTGGATAAGATTCTAGATATTTTCTTATCCCTCCTAAGAGAAATATCTATTTTGGTATTTTTTGGGTAGAAAAAAAATGAAGGATAAGCAACGCGTTGCGAACGTCGCAACGTTGCGAAGTTGCGGTGGCGAAGTTGCGGACCGTTCGCAACGCGTTGCGATGCAACTATGGTGCGCGAAATCATGCACACGCATGTGGGCGAAATCATGCACACAAACATACCTGTGCATGTGCATGACTCAGAGAGAGCATGTGCGAGAGAGAGAGAGAGAGAGAGAGAGAGAGAGAGAGAGAGAGAGAGAGAGTGTGTTTGTGTGTGAGAGAGAGAGAGAGAGAGAGGTTGCCACAAGGTAGAAGTGAATAGCTATAAAATCAACTAACCAAGATCTCCTAAGTTGTAAAACACATGGAGCTCAAAGATAAAGTTGCTCTTACTATGAATACAGATACCTTTGTTCCTTAAATAGAGGTCTGTATATCATTCCAAAGAAAAAGGAAATAGGCTACATTTTCAAGAAGAACCGAAGATTATAGGGAAAAAAAACTTCTAAATACATGTGTGCATGTACACATGTACGTATGTATATGTTAGTGCCTCACCTACACTATCCGAAATCATGGCTGAATCTAAGGGTACTAAATACAAAACGTAGAGTGAGGTATTATTTGAGTGAGTATGTGCAAAAATAAGGATATGGACTGTTCAAAACACTCAATTCAGCAAACCCTAATATGAAATTAGATCTTCTCTGAGGTAGAGGAGAAGCAATGGTCACTTCTCATGATGACGTAATAGGTAAACATCTGGTACATCAGCAGCCTGTGAAGAAACCCTAAATTAGGTACTCTTGCTCTCGAAAATCAGCATGGACACTATGAAGTGTGAAGACGAATAAAGATCAGCTGCCAAAAAACTGTTTCAAATCTGCAAATACTCCTCCTCGAGTCCTCCAAGTTCTTCACCCTAGAGCTTGTGTGTCATAGACTTCACAAGTTGATGATCCAACAAGGCTACAAGCTCCTCTTTATATAGCTAACCAAGCCTAGGCAAAAGGCTGCCGAAAAAGCATGAAAAGCTACAAATTTAGAAATCCATCGACTTAAAGAATTGAAGACTTGAATCCTTAAGATATGTCATGATCATGTCATCAACATAAATGATGATTATAATCAAGACATCTGACTATGCTTAAGTTACGACTTAAAGAATCGAAGATTTGAATCCTTAGGACATGTCATGATCATGTCATCAACATAAATGATGATTATAATCAAAACATCTAACTCTGCTTTAACATAGAGGTTAGGGGCTATATCAGAGTTTCCAATACCTATAGATAATAGGTATAAATGTATCTTTTCATACCATGCTCTTGGTGCTTGCTTCAAATGATTAAGTGCTTTTAAAAAACTTACTAAGTGCTCTTTACCTGGCTCTTCAAAATGTAGACATCTTCATAAAGATCACCATTTAGAAATGTTGTCTTGATATCTAAATGATATACATTCCAACTAAAAAAATGCAACAAGAGAAATAGCTATTCTAACTATGGTCATTCTAGATGTAGATGCAAATGTTTCATCATAGGTCATTTGGGCATGTTCACACATGGCCAATGACCAAAAGTCATAAAAATAATGTAAATGTCTCTAACTCCCCAATTTGGGGCCCAAAAATATAGCAAAAATATGTCTAAAAAGCTATCGGAGAGAGCTTTCATATAGAAGGGTCAAAATATACAAAAGCAGAGTCCTTGGGGCCTTTATCCCCAACAACCTTCCACTTAAAGGACCAAGGAGGCTCCTTTAAGCTAAGTATCTCCCACCATTTGTATGTGTAGCTCATGTTGTGCCTTGGGTAGACACTTCGTGAGAGCATCTGCAGGATTC
>CM035417.1:165984478-166159478 GCA_020310875.1 Ceratopteris richardii | reverse complement strand
CAACATGAAGTGGACTCACCAGATCATGACGGTATCAGTGAGTAGGTAATACTCCATCCATTTCTAATGGTTAAGTAGCATCCACGATGAGTTCACATGAATAGGAGGAAGAACCAAGTCTTCGACAGAGAAATAAGGGAGTATGTGAAAGTGGTGTCCATACCCCTCGACAACCTTCCCTTGCACAAGTATCGAGAAAATTAGCTTTTTTAAAGAAAGGCAAAGAGTGGCTGAAATTGAAATTGCAAGAACCATAATTAAGTGCAATGTTCCCTTTAATGTGCTTAGTTTGGATCGATGGAGAAATATGATAAGAAGCATAGCTAATCTAGGACATTGTGAGGGATGGTATGGTGTTTCCTACAATGATATGTGCACAAAGAAATTCGATGAAGAAAACTCAAGAATTGATAAGTCTTTGGAACCCATGCAAACTAGTTGGGCCAAATATGGATGCTCCATTTAGGATGGAGTGATCGTAAAAAGAGAGGGATTATCAATATCTTGTTTCTTGCCCTCTTGGTATCTACTTCTTATGGGTGATGGATGGGGGATTAAGAGGCAAAAAGGACACTGGAAGCTTTATTTATTCACATATGTGGCAAACCATACTTGAGATAAGTTTCCAAATTCATTCTTCAAATTTCATTCATAAAAAAATCAGAATTTTCAATTTCCATTCTAGATTATATATAAAATCATAAATATATGTACCATATAATATACATATAATATGTGTGTAATATTATGAATCATGATATATACATGACATGTCACATATAATGTGACATGTGATACATACGTAATATGTGGATTTTGAAATTATATAATATGCGAATTGTAATGTATATGCAATCATCGATGTCCCATACTCACATGCCATGTGTGCATAATGCATGTCATATGTGATATGTATGATGATAAATGTCATGTTGATGATTGCAAACATACATATTACATAGTAAATATTATATAATTTTCATAATCCACAAAATAAATATGTATGACATGTCACATTATATGTGACATGTCATATATATATCATGATTCATAAATTATATACATATTGTATGGCACATATATTTAATTTGAATCTTAGAAATCTAAGGTCTAAATATTCGGCATGCTAATTGTTTTTGTTTCCCTTTGTAACTTGTCATAGGTTGGTCACCAACATGTTATTCAGGTCATTACAAATAACATATCAAATTGTGCTTCTATGGGAAGGAGGCTAGAGCAAGAGTTCCCAACTATAGTGTAGAGTCCTTGTGCCACCCGTTGCCTTGATCTTCTAAGTTCTTATGGAAGACATTGGCAAATTAGAGTGGATGAAGAACATTACATCAAAGGCCATCTCCATTGTGGACTTCATAAACTCTAAGGTGGGGGTGTTTGCTATATATCATTCATACTCAAATTTGAAACTGAAAAATCCATCAAAGACACGATTTGCAACCATGTGGATACTTATGTCTTTTTGACATGCAAAATAAACTTCAAAAGATGGGGAACCAATTACACAACAACAAAAGGCAAAGGCTATGCAAAGATTGTGTTTGAGAGAGGCTTTTTGGAGAAGTGCTCATGGTCTTGTCATTGCTATACTACCACTATATAAAGTTCTACGCATGATCGATATGGAGGGAGCAACAATTGATGTACTTTATCATTTTATGAAGGATGCAATAAATGAAATACAAAAGTGCATCATTTTGATGAGTTGGTCGATCCATCATAGTAAGTACAAGTTGTAACTTGTAACTTTAAAGTTTAAAATTTCAAGAATCAGGGACGACCTTCTCTACTTGATTGAGAAGAAGTGGAAGTGGATGAAGAGATCAATTCATGGTTTTGCCTCTCTCGTAAATTTGGCTTTCAAAGAGCCATACTTATTTATGGACTCTTCACTCTTGGAAGATAGAGACAAATCTTCCAAAGATTCTCTCATCAAATGATCATGGTAAAGTTTTTACAAGATTTTTTTAACTCTAATGATCGAAGGGGTAGTGCATTGGCTTTATCCTTAGTTTGGAAGAGACATTCATTGGTAAAACCCCTCTTTTAGTAGAGAGTTTTGACTATCAAATGCCAACACTCGAGATGTGCTATGCACGTTCTTGCACAAGTATGCATTCTTAGTTTTTATCTTGCGTTTAATTTTTTCATATATGACTTATGAGTCATGAATCATGATTATTGACGTTATGTTATGTTTCATTTTAGGCTTGCTCATCGTGAGCTTGTAAGAGAAAGCCCATTCTCTCATACACAATAAGATACACAACAAATTGTGCATGAAGCAATTGAAGAGACTCACTTATTGTCTCTCTAATCTACGCATGTTTCCATGCATAAGATGCCCATGGCACCTCAGGTGAAAATTTAAGCATTCAATTTAGACTCTTGATTGCTGAGTTTTTATGGTTTTTTCAACACATCATATGTCATGTAACATACGAACATGTTTACTTTTTGTTTTTGTTTGAATAGGTGAATGTAGATAGTCTCAAGCTTTCGTTTGAGACATGAAAAGGTGTTCAAAGAGAAAGAAATAAAGAAGAAGAAAGCATCTTCCATGAACTTTATCTAGAGCTTGAGGAAATTGACCGGAGAGTAAGTCGCACATGATCTCACTCAAAGGTCATAGTTTGTGGCTCACAGTCCCGTCAGGGTCATGGAAGCTCCACTATTGCACATTCATGACATGGATCGGAAAGTAGATCTACTTAGTTTGCTATAAAAGAGGAGAATGTGATCATTGAAACAGATCTTGGAGAGCCATCGTATGATGATGATGGCAACATTCTTAGTGAAGGGGATTATGAGAATGCAACTATTGCTTCTTCTATTGGAGATGATGGAGATTCATGTAGTAATCATCACTATGATAATGAAATATGACATTGAATTTTGTATTGTAATTTGAAACTTAGAAGTTGCAAAATTGACAATGTATTTTGAAGTTTATTAGTGTTTACTTGTTTTACATGTATCATATTTGATGTTATGACTTATGTTAATGAGAAATGTGTTTCTCGAATCTTGTTTTGAATTAATTGTGATTCTTGAAATTTTCACACAATGTTGATTCTTGAATGTATGCAAATGCCAAAGTTGAAATGTTGAAATTTGAATTGTCAAGACTCAAATTTATGAATTTGTGCAATGTCAAGACTCAAATTTATGAATTTGTGATATATATAATGATGTATGTATTATGTAATTACTATTATATATATATATATATATATATATATATATATATATATATATATATATATATATATATATATATATATATATATATATATATATATATATATATATATATATATATATATATATATCGTACGTATCATACGCCAAAAACTTAGTACGATCCCATATCATACATGAACCGTACTGGATGCATCGTACTGAACAAGATATGACTTCCTTGGTCATTAACTTATATATAGACAACACATATATGATGCTTAACTCTTGTTGGAGTTTGAGATCCGTGGAAGCATGTGAATAGCACAAGGAAGAACAAGAAGCTTGGAACTCATGTATTACCAAGTGAATGTATAAAGATAAGTAACCCATTAGGGTTATAGGCGTATATACAAGCCAGGAAAAAACCTCCTAAAGAGGGAAAAAAGTGCCCCGAGGGTTCTAGTGTGTTCACACACATCACTACCGAAATATATCAACAAATCCCCCCCTGGGAGTAATGCAGTGAACAAGGAGCTTGCACTCATGTATAAGGAAGTGTCAAGCTATGTGATATCAATCTACAAAAGGAAGTAAGCCCAAAGCTTTGTGGAAAGCTTCAAACTTCTCCTTAGGCAGAGTCTTTGTGAAAAGGTATGCAATGTTCTCCTTTGTGGATACATATGCCAAATTGATCTCTCCAATAGAGAGCCTCTCCCTGACATAATGATAGTGCACCTCAATGTGCTTTGTGTAAGCATGGAACACAAGGTTCCTCGCAATTGCCAATGCACTTTGACTGTCAGTAAAGATGGTGGTGGTAGAAGACTAATCAACACCCAAATCAACAATAAGGCATCTAAGCCACACACACTCAACAGTCTCTGTGAAAGCTTCCCTAAACTCAGCCTCACAAGTAGAAGTGGCCACAGTAGGATGCTTCTTGCTCAACCAAGATATGCATGAAGCAAAAACCACAAGTGGACAAACGAGTGTCATAGCAACCAGCCTAGTCAAAGTCAAAAAAAGCATGTAAATATCGAGATAGTGATCCCCCCTTGGGATAAAACAATCCAAGTAGCCAGGAACCACTCAAGTAGCAAAAGATGCACTTAACTGCCTGTCAATGCTTGACACTCGGGCAATGCATAAACTTGCTAACTTGTGAGATAGCAAACTGAATATCTTGCCGAGTAATGCATAAGTAAATGAAGGATCCAGTAGCCTGTTGATAGAGAAAAACATCAAACGCATCTCTAACATCATGAAGACTCAACCATAAACCTGTTTCCATAGGAGTGGCAATAGGTTTGCAGTCTTTCAAAGCCAAAACGCTGCAATAATGTGTCAATATATTTTGTTTGACACCAAGCTATTCCGCCATCAATTCGCATAAGCTCAATGCCCAAATAATGATGCAAATGCCCCAAATCTTACATCTAAAATGAGGCATGCAAATCAGCCTTAAAATCAGCAATATGCTTCTCATTAGGACCAGTGAGCACCATGACATCAACATAGACAACAACGATCAGAAGCAAATCATTTGCACGCTTAACATATAAAGTCATCTCAGTTGGATTGTTTGTCAAAACCATGTGCAATCAAGTAGGCATGTATCTTTTCATACCAAGCACGTGCTACTTGCTTCACACCATATAATGCCTTTTTCAACCTTCACACTTTGTTTTCATGCCCTTTCTACATAAAACCACGGGGCTGAAAAACATACACTTCTTCATGCAAGTCACCATTCAAAAATACAGTTTTAATGTCGAGCTCATGTACATACTACATTCCAATCATGATGAGCTGCAAGTGCACAGATGTTACGGACAGTAGTCATTCGGAATGTAGGAGCAAAGGTCTCATCAAGTCATGCAAGTCACCATTCAAAAATGCAGTTTTAATGTCGAGCTCATGTACATTCCAATCATGATGAGCTGCAAGTGCACAGATGCTACGGACAGTAGTCATTCGGAATGTAGGAGCAAAGGTCTCATCAATATCAATGCCTCTTTCTTGAGCATAAGCTTTTGCAACAAGCCTAGCCTTGTACATGTCAACTGCTCCATCGGACTTATGCTTCAGTTTGTATACCCACGTAGTGCCAATGGCCTTCTTGCGAGGAGGCAAATCACATAAAGACCATGTACCACTCTTCATAATAGCATCATATTCTGATAATTGATTGCATAGAGGCCATCCAATTTTTTGGATTTTGTGCTTCATCAAAATAAACACGCTCATTTTCATCACAAAGACTAGACGAAGCCATAGCATAGCAATCTAATTCAAAAGAAGCACTATGAGAGCCTAAAGGAGTATGATATGACAGAGGTGCATATAATTTGCTATCTTGCAAAGTCTGCACAAGCCATTTAGACATAGTCTTTGCCTCCTCTATATCAGTTCTCTCATCAACAAGTGCATCATGTAAACCTACATAAAAAATGGAATGATCTACATCATCACGTGAAACCTGTAGAGGCTGAGAAATTGCCTCATTTGGATCAACACTAGACTCTCCACCTCTAAAAAGAGGAAGCAAAGTATCATACACATCTTTGAAGTTAACTGTTGTCTCCTTAGTACATGAAAGTAATGGCTGAATTGCATCTTCCACAAAAACAACATCACGTCTAACCAAAATGCGTTTAGTATGTAGATGATACAGATGATAGCCTTTGCTTTCAGAACTATACCCAACAAAAATACATTTCACTTCTTTATCATCCAATTTCCTACGTTGTTGTCCAGGCACTAATGCATATGCCTGACAACCAAAGATACACATATGAGCAACATATGGCTTGTGACGATGCCAAGCCTCGCAAAGCCTCATATGGAGTGATAGACTGCAATGCTTTAGTGCGATACCCGTTAAGTACATATGTTGCACACATACCAGCCTCAAACTAGAAACTTTGGTAAAGCCTGACTCTTGACCATACACCTCACCATCTCCATGAGTGACATGTTCTTCCTTTCAACAACTCCATTCTGTTTAGGTCTATACGGCACTATACACTCATGTTTTATCCCACATTGAGCCAAAAATGCATTAAAATCAAAAGACATATACGCCTCCCTCGACCAGAACGAAGGGTGATGACAGATTTTCAGCCAAAACCAGAATCTGTTTGAAGCATAAAAACACTTGGGACTTTGCTTCCAATGGATATACCCATGCATGCCTGGAAAAATCATCAATGAAAGTCAGGAAGTAAAGGTGGTTCCAAAAAGAAGGTGTCTACATCGGACCACAAACATCAATGTGAACAAGCTATAATTTCTTAGTAGCTCGTACTTAACCATCTTTTGGGAAGGAGGAACCCTTCATTTTGCCTGAATTACAGCCTTCACATACATGTTTACCAGGTGCCTCAAGTTTGGGCAGAGAGGACACCATTTCAGATTTCTGCACGCGTAACAAACTAGCAAAATTCAGATGACCAAAGCATGCATGCCAAAGCTCTGCATTTGACATAGCCTGAGAATTTGTAACGGCACATGCCGAATCATTCACAGATTTTGTATAATCTATGAGCTTATGCAACCCACGACATAAAATGCCAGAAGCAATAATGCACATGGCACCTAATATTAAGAGTCTCTAGGCTACATATGGCATATCCATAGTTTAAAAAAACGCGTTTTTTCACAAAATAAAAAACGAGTAGGACGTTCGGATATTCCAAACGTCCTAGTACATTTTTTTGAGAGTTTTTTTTTTTTTTAAGATCGTCAACTTTTATTTTTGCTTCATGAACACAATTATGACTATGTATGGTTCTCACAAGGTAATCATAAACAGAATGAGAGTATATAGGATTATCCCATTTACTTTGTAGTCGAATTAAACTATGTGCCTCCTTCAATACATCTTGAGATAAGAAATCGGATCTAGAGATTTTTATCTCATTATCCCATATACTAGATTCCTCACAATTTGTAGATCTTTCTGGTCCAAGTCCATAAATAGAACATCCAACTCTCTCATATTTTTTCTACTATAGGAGTAGACATTTCATCTTGTGTCTTTTTCTTTCCTTCTCTACCAAATTCCGAACCAAAAGTCCCTCCTATCTTGTTCAGAAAAAAAAGTTCCTATTTTGATTCCAAAAGATATTTCATTTACCAAGGATATCATTAAATTGTTCACGTTTGTTTTTATCCATCGTGGAGTCTATCACTCTAAAATGCATTGTTTTTAGTTTCTTCCGTTGGCTCCAAAATTGGAATTTGTTGTATAGTAGTCTTAGGAGTTTTAATGTGCTTTGTGTGGGGCTTTAAGCTCATCAATTCTTTGTTTAAGATTTCATTCCCATTTTTGTTTAATTTAACCAAATTTATTTTGGGCCTTCCTAACTCCATATCATTGTATTGTACTTGTAGTAGATTAAGTTTCTTATGTGTTTTTAGCACTAGGTATGTAAATGAATGCTAGATATGCATTATTCATGGATTATTGAAAAAAAAATTGAAATGTTGCGACAAAATATAATACTCGTTTTTTATTTCCATTTTTTTTAGTACCTTACGTACTAAACGTTTTAAAACCCGTTTTTAAAATTCATTTTTAAAACTCTCTTTGTAATATGGGCATATCATATGAGTAACTTGTGTGATTTATGAGAATACCACCTTGATGTGTACATATGTATGTATCTACATCTATTTGTTTTTGTATAAGTATATTTATCAACGTATGTATGTGTTAGGGGCATGCATGTACGTGCTATATTGCATGTATGTGTATGTAAAATGAATATGAGTATGTATGTATGTGTTAGGGGCATGCATGTACGTGCTATATTGCATGTATGTGTATGTAAAATGAATATGAGTATGCATGTAGATGTGTATATGTATGTACGTGTGTATCTGTGTATGTATATGTGTGTATGTATGGCATGCATACATCTAGCTATTTGTAGTATTTGTGTCACGCGTGTATGTATGCGTTCATTTATGAATTTCTGCATCATGCATATGCGTATGTGACATGTCTATACAAGTGCGGACGCACATTCTAATTTCTTGCAATAACTAGTGCATGAATACAAGAAATAGTCTAATTTTTGTTTGATAGCTTAACCCCCCTAAAGAGGCAAAAGCGTGGCGCGTAAAACCAAGCCCAGGGCTTTCAAAATTGAACGCGCATGTGAATCTTCTCCCAATAAAAAGCATAGACTGTATTGATATACTGATGAAAATATTCGTAAATAGGGTGTACAGTGGGCTTACATTGTCTGAAGATGCTGAATATGAGATGGCTACTCCAAGGAAGACAATAAAGAAGAACGGTCCCCATAGATCCCAGTCTCGCAGAGCTTGCCCAGGATCCTCACGGTAAGGATTGGGAAAAACAACATGCCGTAAGTTAGTGCCAATACGAATGAGATCTCGCTTGATCGTTAGCCAAACAGGTTCAGTGAGTGTATTTGCTGAGGGACCGCCCCCGAACCCGGTGGGAGCTTTACCTGCACCATAGTCTGGAGTAGGAGGAGATTCCATAGATGGTTTAGGTATAGGGCCCACAGATACAGGCGTTTTCGGAGTAGGCAAAGCGGACGGTACGGAAATGGAGGTGCTCACTGGGATAGACGCGCGTGGAGGGCTGGAGGGCCTTGCAGCGGGCACCGAACCCGGGTAATGCGTATGGGATGGCCCATGTTGGTGCATCACCAAGAGGTTCTCGATCTCATCGATGTCCGACTGGGAGGACGTGTTCAGAGGAACCGTATCGCTATGAGACATCGCGTCGTTCCTTCGATCGCTCACTGGCCCAGAGTGCAGCGACAATGAGACGACCAAGAAGACTGCCTTTCTGCTTTGCCTTGTAAAGATCGGAGAACGTAAGCAATGGAGCTTGATTGCGCATTCACAATTTCACATTATCGAATCGCATGCAATGTCAGCAAGAAAGTGAGAGAATTGATCCAGGAGCTCAATGTCGTGAAGAAAATTCGTCTCCATCAAGCTCACGCACACGCACTCCCACGAACCATGGTACATTCTCTCTCTGTTAGGGCGAATACATGAAACTTCTGTTGGGTGTCATTTGCAATCACTTCTTTTTTTTTTTTGAGAGTACAATGAATTGCAAACACATTCACACACCCAACTTTGTAAGGTAGTCAAGATTTGAACTCAAGACTTCTCCCAGAGAGTGAAGGTGTCAAACCACTAGGTTACGCAAGCTTGAACTCAAGACTTCTCCCAGAGAGTGAAGGTAGTAAGCCTCGGCTGAACCTCCATTTTAATATTTAAATTAAAAAATTAAAAAAAACTTTATAAGGTAAAGATATCCATCTGTCTCAGGCCGCTTGTTTGGGTGGTTGGGCCTTTCGCCTCTTGAGGCAGGGGCGAGGGTTCAACCCCCCATCGGCAACATGTAAGGGACATGTTATCATGGAAAGTTTTATCTTGTGGTTGATGTGCCATCGTTTGTCTTGCCCTGCGGTAGTTGTGACCGCAGTCTAACCGAGCTATGTAAACCCTTGTTCTTGTGGGATAAGGGGATCCCATGGGTACTATGACCTTCTTTGTACAGTTGCAATTTCAAAGTTAAAGCCTGGAGGAGTAGGCCTCGGCTGAACCTCCCTTAAAAAAAAAAAACTTTATAAGGTAGAGGTACCCATCTTATGTCCAATCAAGACTTGAACTCAGAACTTCCTCCAGAGACTCAAAGTTTCAAACCACTAGGTTACGCGGATGTTATAGAGTGAACACATGCATCCAACAATACATCGTTCTATCCACAAACATTTGAATTTAAGAGTAGCTACTATTTTGTCAAAAAAGTACGAAAAGAAAAGATACATGTTGAGTTTAGTGCATCTCTTCATAATGAGCAGAAGCCTCTCATTATTACCTCCTCGTTTAAATGCATTCTTACATGTATCCAATGGCACCAATAAAAGCCAACATAAGTTGAAAATTTCAAGTATGCAAAGGTCCATTCCCACATCATAGGTGAGTTGTTTGGGCACCCACCTCTTAGGGCAGAGGTTGTGTGTTAAATTCCTATGAGTTGTTGGACATGCTTCGGCCAATGTGGTCAGTCAACCCTTGTAATGCCTTCAAACCGTTCAAACTAGATGCCTTGAGGCAGCCCTATCCTTGTGCTACTTCGATAGTCTAACCCTCCTTTGAGGGATACATGGATCCCATGGGTACTATGCCGTTCACTTGTACAATTATTCTTTCAATATATTCAAGCCCAAGGAGATAAGGCTTCAGCCGAACTTCCTCTTTTAAAAACAAAAGTATGCAAAGTATTTGCTTTGCATTCATACATGTACCCAATGGCATCAATAGAAACCAACACAGGTTAAAACTTTCATGTATGAAAAGGTCTATGGTTTGATTTTTTCCTAAAGTTCCTTGTTGCAACAAAGAATGCAAAGTGAAGATTCAAAGTCTATCTCATGGGAGTAAAGGGGCCCACCAATTTTTTTCAAATTGGCCCATGAAGTGAATGCAAAATCTCTTACCAAGGAATAATAGAAGTCAAAGTGCAAAAGTGTTGGGAAAGATAACCAATACATGTCATATTTGTCTCCTTATGATCCAACTTTGTATATTTTTTGTATGAACACGCTACTTTTGTAAAGGCCAAGGAGCCCTTGAGCCTCAAGAATGAATATCCAACCCTTTAAAATTTTTTCACAATTTTTAGGGCTCATTTTAAGGCCTAAGAGGCATTTAAGATTATTTTTAAGCCTATTTTTGTCCAAAATTCATGTGAAAAGGACCAAGCGTTTTAGTCTACAAGATAAAAGCCCTAAATTTGTAAGGACTTTTCACTCATTTTGAATAAAATTTCTTGCACCGTGCTTCTTGAGTACTTTTCTCTCATTTTCACTTCTTCTGGTTGAGCTTCCATTGTGTTTATAAGGTGTCTTAACCTCATACCCACCTAAGGTAAGTATCCTTGCAAGCTTTTCTCATGTGTTTTTTGCCTTTACATGCTCGTATGCAGGCTAATATTTTTTTTGAGTGCAAGTGTGGGCTCCATAGCTTCATGAGACAAGTCTTTGTTAATATACTTCGGTATTGATGTGTGTGAACACATTAGGACCGCTGGGGCACTTTCTTCCCTCTTTAGGAGGTTTTTTTTCCCTTGGCTTGTATATACGCCTATAACCCTAACAAGACACTTATCTTTGTACATTCACTTGGTAATACATACAATATTATGTGTTGTGTTCCAAGCTTCTTCTTCTTCTTCTTCCTTGTGTTTTTTGCATGCTTCCGCAGGCATCAAACTCCAACAATTGGCATCAGAGAAGGTCATCGCTTCATCTAGGGTGTCATCAACACCCCTCCGATCACAGTCTCAAAATCGCATGAAAAGTGGTGAGCATACTCAAGGCAATTAGGAGTTCAAAACAGCTTTGTTGTGTGTGTCAAAATCATGATATGAGCTTGTTTTGGCCCCCAAACTCACTATCGCATTGCTTATGCAAGCAATTTCATCCTTTTGTGCCAAACATATATACAGGTTTCGGTTTGCCAGTACAAGTGCCTTGAAGTCTACTATAGATCTAGCAGAGCTCAACAGGGTAGCTCTACTCAACTTTTTGGGATACAATCATTTTTTTGCATCACGGTATTTTAGTCAGTGGCCATGGCTAAAAGCAATGATGTATTATGTATGTTGGTTGTTGAGGATAGATTGGATTGTACTAATTACCCATTATGGGCATATATGATGTGTCATGTATTGGTTACAAAAGGACTATGGAATATTGTGTAGGGTGTTGAAAAACATCATATAATGCCTGCAAATATAGTTATCAAAGGTGATGCAGATGGTTTTGAAGATGATGATCTTTAAATTCTTGTTCGTGTTATGGTTGCTATAGCACCTACTATAGAGCAACTTTCTTGGGATGGAAGAGATGCTCTAGCATATGCATTGATAGCTTTTTTTGTCAAATGTGTCATTATTCCTCACATTTGCTCTTGCAAAACAACAAAGGATGCTTGAGATACACTTACCACTTTATAGTAGGCAAGAAATGAGGCTCATGTTGCTTATCTCCAAAAACAATTGGAGAGTGAGCACATGAATTAAGGAAATTCCATGGACATTTTTTTGACAAAGATCAAAGATTTGAAGGAGTAGTTGATTTTTGCTAATGAAGTCTTACCTAATAGTTCACTTATGCATACTGTTCTTAATGGTCTTCCATATTCATATCAAAGTTTTACTTCTACTCTTCAGATGATGATGAAAGGCAATTCAAATGCCTCAACATTCCAGGAGTTAGTCTCTGTTTTGTTGTAGGAAAATCACTCTAGACTAACAGGTTGCTCATCCGGGTTATAGATCAAGTTTTCTTAGCTAGTCAGAAGGGCAAGGGAAAATGGATCTCATCTATTAGCAAGTAGAAATTTGCTAATGCTTCATAGTCAAAGAAGGAAGACAAAGATGAGAAGAAATCATAAAAGCAGAAATTGTTTGCAAGTACTATAAAGGAAACGATCATTTCATAAATATTTTTCCAAAACTCATTGCAAAAGAGGCAAAGAAGAAAGAAGTTGGAATGGTGATTGCAGAGGTCTCTACACCTAAAAGAAAGTCTGCTAATCTTATGCAGAATGAAGAATGGACGTTTACTATTGTTTGCAATTTTGACCCATCTTCTCATGCGTAGTGTATGTCTATAGTAGACTTGGATGTTTGGTACTTTGATAGTGGGAAAACCAAACATATTACCTCGTAGCACAGTTTCTTGAGTTCATTTGAGCTTGCCCCTATAGGAAATACTATCACATGCATCAACAACTCTTCTTATCTTGTAATGGGATTTGGTAAGATCATTCTTACTACTGTTGATGGTAGTTCTTTCACATTGTCAGATGCTTTGTTTGTGCCAAGGATCAAGAAAAATATGTTGTTAGTTTTGACATCAGCCAAGATTGGCTTGGTTATCAAATTTATTGATGACAGATGTATAGTCCATGATCTCTCAAATGGTGATGTTATTATTGCTTCTTATATTTTATGTCGTGGGTTGTATAAGCTCATAGACTATGAAAAGTCTGTGAATGATTCAACATATGCATTACATATTTCTCAAGCTATCTCATATGCAAAGCTTTGGCATGCATGCTTTGGTCATCTAAATTTTGCTAGTTTGTTATGCCTACAGAAATCTGAAATGGTGTCCTCTCTATCCAAACTTGAGGAAAACGGTAAACATATTTGTGAAGGCTGTACTATTTCCAAAAGATGGTTAAGTTCGAGCTACTCATAACTTGTAGCTTGTTCATAGTGATGTCTATGGTCGTATGCAGACACCTTCTTTTGGGAACTACTTTTACTTCGTGAACTTTATTGATGATTTTGGGCACCCGTAATTTTGATTGAGGGGAGGAATACATATCTTCTGATTTTAATGTATGTTTGGCTAAACGTGGGATAAAACATCAGTGTACAATGCCATATACACCTCAACAAAATGAAGTTTCTCAAAGAAAGAACACGTCTCTCATGGAGATGGCGAGGTGTATGTTCAAAATTCAAGCTTTACCACATAGCGTCTGGCTTGAGGTTGTTATGTGTGCAGCATATGTACTTAAGAGGTGTCCCACCAAAGCATTGCAATCTATCACTCCATATGAGGATTGGCATGGTCGCAAGCCATTTATTGCTCATCTGCATGTCTTTGGTTATCTTGCATATGCATTAGTGCCTAAACAACAATGCAAAAAATAGGATGATAAAGTAGTGAAATGTATTTGGTTGGATACAGTTCTGAAAGCAAAGGCTATCATGTGTATCATCCACAGATAAACACATTTTCGTTAGCCATGATGTTGTTTTTGTGGAAGATGCACTTCAACCATTACTTTCATGTACTAAGGAGACATCAATTAGCTCCAAAGGTGTGTGTGATACTTTTTTGCCTCTTTTTACATGTGGATAACCTAGTGGTGGTCCGAATGAGGCAATTTCTCAACCTTGTGAGATAGCAAATTAGATGCACCTCTATCATATTGTACTCATTTAGGCTCTCATAGTGCTTCTTTTGCATCAAATTGCTATGCTATGATTGCCTCTAGTCTTTGTGATGAGAATGAGCATGTTTCTTTTGATGAAGCACAAAATTTAGAATGGCTACTATGCAATCAGAATATGATGCTATTATGAAGAATGGTACCTGGTTTTTTATGTAATTTGCTTCTTGAAAAGAAGACCATTGGCACTAAGTGGGTATACAAGCTAAAGCGTAAGCCTGATGGAATAGTTGACATGTATAAGACTAGGCTTTGCAAAACCTTAAGCTCAAGAAAGACGCATTGATTTTGATGAGACCTTTGCTCCCACATGTTGAATGACTATTGATCATAGCATCTGTGCACTTGCAATCATCATGGTTGGAATGTACATCAGTTGGACATTAAAACTGCATTTCTCAATGGTGACTTATATGAAGAAGTGTATGTATTTCAACCTCATGATTTTGTGCAAAAAGGGCATGAAAACGAAGTGTGTAGGTTGAAAAAGGCATTATATGGTTTGAAGCAAGCACCATCTGCTTGGTATGGAAAGATTCTTGCCTACTTGATTGCACATGGTTTTGAGAATAATCCAACTTGAAGCACCTTATGTGTTAAGCATGCAAATGATGTGCTTTTGATCAGTGTTTTCTATGTTGATGACATGCTGCTCACTGGTCCTACTGAGAAGAATATTGCTTATTTTAAGGCTGATTTGCATGCCTCATTTGAGATGTCATATTTGGGGCATTTGCATCACTATCACTTCCACCACTGATGCCACTACTTCCATTCCAGAGCTTGCACTCATGTATAAGGAAGTGCCAAGCTATGTGCAATCAATCCACAAAAGGAAGTAAGCCCAAAGCTTTGCAGAAAGCTTCAAAGTTCTCCCTAGGCAAAGCCTTTGTGAAAAGGTCTACAATGTTCTCCTGCATAGGCACATATGCCAAGCTAATCTCTCTTGCAAAGAACCTCTCCCTGACATAATGATAATGCACCTCAATGTTCTTAGCGCGAGCATGGAACACATGGTTCCTCATAATCGCCAATGTGCTCTGAGTGTCAGTGAAGATGGTGATGGCAAAAGATTGACCAACACCCAAATCAGCCATAAGGCGTCTGCACCACACACACTAAGTATTCACTGAGAAAGCTATCCTATACTAAACCTCACAATTGGAAATGGCCACAGTAGGTTGCTTCTTGCTCAGCCAAGATATGCATGAGCTACCAAGCACGAAGCAAAAACCACTAGTGGACACACAAGTGTCATAGCAAACAACCCAGTCAGAGTCAGAAAAAGCATGCAAATCCGGCAGTAGTTATCCCCCCTTGGGATAAAACAATTCAAGTAGCCGGGTACCACTCAAGTAGTGAAAGATGTGCTTAACAGCCTACCAATGCTTGACACCTAGGTAATGCATAAATCTGCTTATCTGTGAGATAGCAAACTGAATATCTGACCGAGTAATGCATAAGTAAATCAAGCATCCAATAGCTTGTTGATAGAGAACAACATCAAATGCATCTCCAACATCATGAAGACTCAATCATAAACTTGTCTCCATAGGAGTGGCAATAGGTTTACAGTCTTCAAGCCCAAAACGTTGAAGATTTATGTTTCCCCCCCAATAGCACCTCTGCTCTAGCAAAGTTATGGGTAGAGAACTACTCACTAGAAGCAAAATGAGAAGCTCGATAGGTAGAGATAAGTAGACTCATTGCATTGCAAGCCCCACAAGATCAGCCAATGGTACAATTGATGGCACCCAAACTACCTTTGCAATAACAAGAAGATAATGAATATCTATCACTTATAAGAGACATGAAGTAGAAGTACCAATTGAAGCCTCAAACAATGATGACGAAGAACATGGATCCACAAATGGCTCACAAATTGGAGAATCTGATATAGTGATACATGAAGATAGAGAGCCAAAGACAGTTTAATAGAAGAAAGGATATATCTTATGGAGGAGCTTTGGAAAGACTTTGGGAAACAATTTCTATCTATATCTACTGAAGAGAATGGGTAAAGTTCACCATGAGGACTTGCTCTCATCATTCTCACCCACCTATGTGTTGGAGTTAGACGTCTGCGGAAGCACGCGAACAGCACAAGGAAGAGGAAGAAGCTTGGAGCACAACACACAAGACTGAATGTATTACTAGAGAATGTACAAAGATAAGTAGCCCATTAGGGCAATAGGCGTATATACAAGCCGGGGGAAAAAAAACCTCCTAAAGAGGGAAAAAAGTGCCCCGGCGGTCCTAGAGTGTTCACACACATCACTACCTAAATATATCAACAAATCCCCCCTGGGAGTGATGCGGTGAACAAGGAGCTGGCACTCATGTATAAGGAAGTGCCGAGCTATGTGGAAATCACTCCACAAAAGGAAGTAAGCCCAAAGCTTTGCGGAAAGCTTCAAACTTCTCCCTAGGCAGAGCCTTCGTGAAAAGGTCTGCAATGTTCTCCTGCGTGGGCACATATGCCAAGCTGATCTCCCCAGCAGAGAACCTCTCCCTGACATAGTGATAATGCACCTCAATGTGCTTAGTGCGAGCATGGAACACAGGGTTCCTCGCAACTGCCAATGCGCTCTGACTGTCAGTGAAGATGGTGGTGGCAGAAGACTGGCCAACACCCAAATCAGCCATAAGGCGTCTGAGCCACACACACTCAACAGTCTCTGTGAAAGCTGCCCTATACTCAGCCTCACAACTGGAAGTGGCCACAGTAGGCTGCTTCTTGCTCAACCAAGATATACATGAGCTACCAAGCATGAAGCAAAAACCACTGGTGGACACACGAGTGTCATAGCAACCAGCCCAATCTGAGTCAGAAAAAGCATGCAAATCTGGCGGTAGTGATCCCCCCTTGGGATAAAACAACCCAAGTAGCCGAGTACCACTCAAGTAGCGAAAGATGCGCTTAACCACTTTCCAATGCGTGACTCCTGGGCAATGCATAAACCTGCTCATCTGTGAGACAGCAAACTGAATATCTGGCCGAGTAATGCATAAGTAAATCAAGCATCCAACAGCCTGCTGATAGAGAACATCATCAAATGCATCTCCAGCATCATGAAGACTCAATCGTAAACCTGTCTCCATAGGAGTGGCAATAGGCTTACAGTCTTCAAGGCCAAAACGCTGCAATAATGTGTCAATATATTTCGTTTGACACAAAGCCATTCCACCATCAACTTGCATAAACTGAATGCCCAAATAGTGATGCAAATGCCCCAAATCAGACATCTCAAATGAGGCATGCAAATCAGCCTTGAAATCAGCAATATGCTTCTCAAGAGGACCAGTGAGCAGCATGTCGTCTACATAGACAACAATGATCAAAAGCACATCATTAGCACGCTTAACATATAAGGTGCTTTCAGTTGGACTGTTCTCAAAACCATGTGCAATCAGATAGGCATGTATTTTCTCATACCAAGCACGTGGTGCTTGCTTTAAACCATATAACGCCTTCTTTAACCTGCACACCTGGTTTTCATGCCCTTTCTGCACAAAGCCACGGGGCTGAAAAACATACACTTCTTCATGCAAGTCACCATTCAGAAATGCTGTTTTAATGTCCAACTGATGTACATTCCAACCATGATGGGCTGCAAGTGCACAAATGCTCCGAACAGTAGTTATACGGCATGTAGGTGCAAAGGTCTCATCAAAATCAATGCCTCTTTCCTGCGCATAACCCTTTGCAACAAGCCTAGCCTTATACCTGTCAACTGTACCATCAGGTTTACGCTTCAGCTTGTATACCCACTTAGTGCCAATGGCCTTCTTGCCAGGAGGCAAGTCACATAAAGGCCATGTACCATTCTTCATTATAGCATCATATTCAGATTGCATAGCAGCCATCCAATTTTCTGAATTTTGTGCTTCATCAAAAGAAACAGGCTCATTCTCATCACAGAGACTAGATGCAGCCATAGCATAACAATCTAATGCAAAGGAGGTACTATGAGATCCTGAACGAGTACGATATGACAAAGGTGCATCTAATTTGCTGTCACGCAAAGTCTGCACCAGCCATTTTGGCATAGTTTTTGCCTGTTCAATATCAGCTCTCTCATCAACAAGTGCATCATGTAAATCTGCATCAGAAATGGCATGATCTGCATCATCATATGACACCTGCAAAGGCTGAGAAGTTGCCTCATTAGGACCAGCGCTAGCTTGTCCACCTGTAAAAAGAGGCATCAAAGTATCATACATGTCTTTGGAGCTAACAGATGTCTCCTTAGTACATGAAAGCAATGGCTGAATAGCATCTTCCACAAAGACAACATCACGGCTAACCAGAATGCGTTTAGTCTGTCGATGATACAGACGATAGCCTTTACTTTCAGAACTGTACCCAACAAAAATACATTTTACTGCCTTATCATCCAATTTTCTGCGATGTTGTTCAGGCACTAATGCATATGCCAAACAACCAAAAACACGCAGATGAGCAACAGATGGCTTGCGGTCATGCCAAGCCTCATATGGAGTGATAGACTGCAACGCTTTCGTGGGACACCTGTTCAGTACATATGCTGCACACATGACAGCCTCAAGCCAGAAACTATGTGGTAAAGCCTGACTTTTGACCATGCACCTCGCCATCTCCATGAGTGACCTGTTCTTTCGTTCAGCAACTCCATTCTGTTGAGGTGTATACGGCACTGTACACTGGTGTTTTATCCCACGTTCAGCCAGAAATGCATTAAAATCTGAAGACATATATTCCCCCCCTTGATCAGAACGGAGGGTGCCCATTTTACATGCTGACAGATTTTCAGCCAAAACCAAAAATTGTTTGAAGCACATGAACACTTCGGACTTTGCTTTGAGTGGATATACCCATGCATGCCTGGAAAAATCATCAATGAAAGTCACGAAGTAAAGGTAATTTCCAAAAGAGGGTGTCTGCATAGGACCACAGACATCACTATGTACAAGCTGCAATTTCTGCATAGCCCGAACTGAACCATCTTTTGGAAAGGAAGAACGCTGCATTTTGCCCAAAATACAGCCTTCACAAACATGTTTTCCAGGTGCCTCAAGTTTGGGCAAAGAGGACACCATTTCAGATTTCTGCAGGCGTAACAAACTAGCAAAATTCAGATGACCAAAGCGTGCATGCCAAAGCTTTGCATCTGACATAGCCTGAGAATCATGAACTGCACATGCCGAATCATTCACAGATTTTTCATAGTCTATGAGCTTATACAGCCCACGACATAAAATGCCAGAAGCAATAATCACATCGCCATTTGAGAGATCATGGACTGTACACCTGTCATCAACGAATTTCACAACCAAGCCAATCTTGGCTAATGCAGAAACTGATAACAGGTTCTTTTTGATCCCTGGCACAAATAAAGCATCTGAGAAAGTGAAAGAACTACCATCAGCAGTAGTCAGAATGATCTTACCAACTCCCATAACAGGATAAGAGGAGTTATTGGCGCATGTGACAGTATTCCCTGTAGGGGCAGGCTCGAGTGAAGAGAAGAAACTGCGCTGCGAGGTAATATGTTTGGTTGCCCCACTGTCAAAGTACCAAACATCTGAGTCTACTGCAGACATGCACTGATCATGAGAAGATGGGTCAAAACTGCAAACAGTAGTAAACGCCCATTCTTCTTCCTGCACAAGATTTGCAGACTCTGTTTTTGGTGTAGAGGCCTCTGCAACAACCATTCCAGCCTCTTTCTTCTTTGCCTCTTTAGCAGCCAGTTTTGGACAGTTCTTTATAATATGATCATTTCCTTTACAGTACTTGCAGAACAATTTTTGCTTTTCTGATTTCTTCTCATCTTTATCCTGGTTCTTCGATTGTGCAGCATTTGCAGATTTCTGCTTACTAGTAGAAGAGCTCCATTTTCCTTTGCCCTTCTGACTAGCCAGGAAAGCTTGATCTGCAACACGCATAATGGACCTGTTCTGCCTGGACTGATCTTCCTGCAATAGAACAGAGACTAATTCCTCAAATGACAAGGCATTCGGATTGCCTTTCATCATCAATCGAAGAGTAGAGGCAAAACTCTGATATGAATCAGGAAGGCCATTCAGAACGGTCTGCACAAGTGAGCTATCTGGTATAACCTCATCAACAGAAATCAATTGTTCCTTCAGGTCTTTGATCTTTGTAAGAAAACTGTCCATCGAATCACCTTCATTCATGTGCTCACTCTCCAACTGTTTTCAGAGGTAAGCAACACGAGCCTCATTCCTAGCCTGGTACAAAGTGGTAAGTGTATCCCAAGCATCCTTTGCTGTTCTGCAAGAGCGAATGTGAGGAATAATGGCACGTTTGACAGACAAAGCTATCAATGCATGTGCCTGGGCATCTCTGCCATCCCAACGAATCTGCTCTGCAGTAGGTGCAACAGAAACAGCAGCACGAACAGGAATCTGCGGAATATCATCTTCGACACCATCTTCATCAGCTCCAACACCTGTATTTGCAGTACCTGTCATTACAGGTGTAACAGGACGTCTTTCAACACTCTGCACAATGTTCCACAATCCTTTTGCAACCAGTACATGTCGCATCATATAAGCCTATAATGGGTAGTTGGTACCATCCAACTTATCCTCAACAGCCAACATACGGAATACATCACTGCTTTCAGCCATGGCCGGTGACTAAAATACCTTGATGCAGAAAATTGACTGTATCTCAAAAAGTTGAACAGAACTGCCCAGACGAGTTCTGCTAGACCTGTAGCAGACTTCGAGACGCTTAAACTGGCGAACAGAAACTGGTATATACCTTTGGCACAAAAGGACGAAATAGCCTGCACAAGCACTGCGATAGTGCGTTCGGAGGCCGAAACGAGCTCAGATCGCGATTTCGGCACCACACAGCGAAGCTGTTTTGATCTCGAAAACACCCTGAGTATGCTCACCAAATTTTGTGCGAATCTGAGACTGCAAACAGAGGAGTGTCGACGGCACCCTAGAAGAATCAACGACCTGCTCTGATACCAATTGTTGGAGTTAGACGTCTGCGGAAGCATGCGAACAGCACAAGGAAGAGGAAGAAGCTTGGAGCACAACACACAAGACTGAATGTATTACTAGAGAATGTACAAAGATAAGTAGCCCATTAGGGCAATAGGCGTATATACAAGCCGGGGGAAAAAAAACCTCCTAAAGAGGGAAAAAAGTGCCCCGGCGGTCCTAGAGTGTTCACACACATCACTACCTAAATATATCAACACTATGGACATATTAGGGTGATTGCACAAGCTTATATTATCGTATCATGAGGAATCCAGTATCGTATCGTCTAGTGGTCAGGTATCGTATCGTCGAGTACCTAGGTATCATATCGTGTCAATTCTGGTATCATATCATGTCATTTGATGGTATCATATCACCAGAGGTTTTTGGTATCATATTGCATTGAAACCGGTATCATATCGTCTGTCTGGTATTGCCAAGAGCGGTATCGTCCAAAACCTATCAAGTCAATTAAGGGCAAATTTGGAAGAAGTGGAAGGGCCAAGTGAGGGGAAGTAATAAGTCAACATAGGCTCAGAAGGGTGAATGAACTTGAGATCAGGACGAGTTCTAAGTAGCCGGAGGAGTGTCATTTCATCGATAGGAAGTGCAACCCAAGCAAGTCATCACTCTATCTATACTGACACCTCTAGTGATTCAGAGGAGGAGATATTTATGGCCTCAGAAGACATGCAAGGTTCTGTCCCTAGGGAGAACTTCATGTCGACTGTAGAGAGGGAGTACCACACCTCTCTGCGATATGTGTCCATTAATCCCCAAGGGATCCCTATTTACTTGGATGGCTTAAATAGGTCTGTAGCAAGGATGGTGAACTCTACTGAATCAGCAATAGTGCCCAGGCTCACAGTCAAGTATGAAGGAGGAGAGTATATGGATAAATTAGGTCAGATTTATGTGGTAACAGAACACCCAGTCCGGATCAACGAGAGAGGAGGATTGGAAGGACAAGGAAACTCGGGAAGACCTGATCCTAAAGAGTTGGTAACTACACCAAGAGGCAAGTCAGTGTGACTCGAGTCTTGAGAGGGGATTTGATACCTCAAGATGATTACCTATTAGATGTCTACTTAATTCAAGGGTCAGACTTATTGTTACAAACCGATTCACCCACACGCAGACAGGAAGAAAGCCCAATGACTTTCTATGAGTTAAAGGATCCCGAAGATGAGTCTAGAGTCACCTACCTAGATTGGAATCAAAGCAGGTATTGGCAAGTAGATGCAGTTGATAGGGCTCAGTTGAAGTACATGGGGTTGCCTGTATTCCCTTCTCGAGAGCAAGCAACTACATCCCAACATCCTTTTGGAACGCATCAAGAGCCAGAGAATACAATGTCAGGACAAACGAGCCAATGAGGTGTTCCTAACCAAACTCATGTGCAATTTACAATACCAGGAGGGAAATCACACAACCAAACCCACACAGGACTAGGGAACCTCAATCGGCCACCAGTGAGGCCAAGACCACAACCAGGAGTGCATCATGGAATACCTCCTATTAGACCAGCTACCTATAATACCTAGACCACCAGAACCCATAAGAAGAATAAGACCAATTCAAGTGGCCAAATGTATGAGAAATCGTTATGACAGAATGGGAGAACCGTATGATCACATAGCTAAATTTAAACAAGTTTTACATGTTGAACAAGTGGATGATTTCTTTGTCCAGTATGAATCCTTTGGACTTACCCTCAGAGGGACGGTTTTGAGTTGGTTCCAACCATTGGATCCCAATCAATTTGGAAAGATTGAGCAATTTTTTCATGAATTCATTGGAGAGTTCACCAAGAGAGGGATTAAGCACAACTCTTCATCCTTAATCCATAGCTTTAAACAAAATCCAAATGAAACGGTGAAAACAGCTACCCGGAGATTTAATCAATATGTCGATAGATGCCCAGCAACAGAAAGACCTTCTCAGCAAAAAATGATATTGCTATTCTTGGACGGATTGATGAATGGGACTTTGAGAATGTTAGTCTATGTGAAACGGCTCCAGACATTGAGTGAGTGCCTTCAAGAATGTATTGACCTAGAGGATAACCTAGCGGATGATCTTAAAAGTACACCAAGCCCTAGGAAATTAGAAGAAAATAGGAGTACAGTGACATCTAACTCTATTAATGTAGAGGAGTTAGCGGAATTGGTAGCCAAGAAGTTAGGAGTTCACGGACAGAGGAACTACCAGCATCCATCAATGAGAATACCCATGTTACGACGATGCAACCTATGCGGTGGAGATCATCCATCTGACATGTGTGCAAGAGGGGGAATAGGCATGCCTCAAGCGTATCCATAGAATAGGCAACCACATTAAGGACCCGCCCTGTATTGCTAGATAGAATAGAAATACACTAGTCTCACTACTGAGAATTGCCCATTCAACAAGCAACCAAGACCCTTCAATCAACCTTAGTATAAGCCTTATAGATACCCTCTTAGAGAGCCAGGAAGGGAGATTCTCAGATATAACCATTATCCAGGACCACAAGGAGCACCTAGACCATATGACCAAGGGCAATATGAACGACCTCAGCCAGTGTTAGGACAACAACCATCCCTTCCACATAACATAGTGCCAGTTAAATATACTCAACTAGAGGAAAACATGGAGAGAGCCATAGTACCAGCTACACCATTAACTAGTACAAGATCAACGAATCAAGGATACGAGCAAACCCAAGGAGAATACTATCCCTATGACACCAGTTTGCAGGAGTATGACCAAATTTATGACCAACAATACTATGGTTATGAGGGATATGACACCACCTACGGACAGGAGTTTGCAACCCTAATGTACACTGCACCCAAGGCACCAGCACCCATGAGGCCACCCCTTAGACCGCCTGTGCCAAAGGGACCTTGCTATAGATGTGGAGGAGACCACTTCATAAGAGAGTGCACTCGGCCATATAACCCACCGTCCAATCCTAATAAGACTCATGATACAATCCAAATCAATGTAATTAAAGTAATTGAATCATCAGGTAGTGATAAAGAATACACAGTACCCTTAAAGGCTATCACATGAGCACAAGCCAAAGGACCAAAGAGGAAACAAGTAGACTTTGAGCAAGGAAAGAATAAAAAACTAGAACCCAAAATACAGGAAGTGGAAGACTTTGAAGACCCACATGAGAATACCCAAACAAAGAAAACCCAAAGTTGAAAGGATAGAAGGGAAAAACTTAGAGACAAATGGATGAAAAACAAAAGTAAAGAAGACAAGAAGGACTCCAGAGGCAGTAAGAAACCTAAGGAATCTTAAGTACACGAAGAAACCCCCATCACGCCTCATATACAAGAATTAAACAAGCCAGGATCAATCTTAGGAGACCCAAGACCAGATGATTTGGATACGTGGCTGAAAGCTTACCAAGCTAGAATTGTGACTGGACCAAACATAGAGCAGCACGAGAAACTCTATCCACAAGGGGAGTTGGAAAAGGAGAGACTTGCAATATGTAGAAGACTCATAGAGGTAGCTCAGGCCACTCTAGAAAAGACTATCCCTGTCCTCCCAAAGACGAGAATATCTGAGAATCATTACAATGAGTGTTTTAAAAGGAATGACCAAAAACCAAAAGAGAAAGATAAAAAGGAAGAATTACTTAACACTCAGGACAAATCAATATCAGTAGTCCCTGAACTAGAAGCGGATTGGCCAAGAGAGTTGTGGACTAGGATTCGAGAAGACCGATGGAAAAAGAATGGAAATTCAAGACCTCCTTTTGAGGAATTAGATGTGGAAGACGATCAAACAACTCCAAATTTGGAAGAAATATATGAAGAAGTTTCCATGTTAGATCGAAATAAGAAGTTTCCATGTTAGATCAAAATAGGGAAGAAGCACACATCATTTCTACCCTACCAAACTACATGGGAGAATATGAGAAAGAATCCATGATCTTCCGTGCTCCCACTGTACGAGGAAAGGAAAAGGAGTCTTCGAACAAGACCTCCCACAATCTAACTGAACTCAAGAAGACCAAAGTACAATGTCTGTTGACTGTGGAAGAACTAGTACGTGTCAAGCCCCAAATATGGAAACAATTAGCGGGACAATTGAAGTTAGAGCATGAGAAGAATAGAAAGGAAAGTAAGGAATTTGTAATTAGCCATAGGGATAGGCTCTTCTCCTTGGAGATACCGTTTGTCTCTTTGCCTAATCCATTCTTTCCTTTTCTTGATGCGTCCTAGGGCTTCTTGTCATGCCTCCTCTCTGATCCGTTCTTCCTCTTTCTTCCTATTTTGAGCACCTACCAGACGTGCTAACATTTGATCTGTTAATGGCTCCAAAGCCCATTCCACTATACAAATTCCAGTGGATAAAGTTGGAGAATTTAGCAAAGGAGACGAGGACAATACATGTTTACCCGTAACATACAATGGATACATGACTAAGGCCATACTAGACACAGGAGTAGGAGTAGGCATAGCCACCAAAGAGATTTGGGAGAAATGGGGAAAGCCAGCCCTGTGACCAACACGTATGAAGCTTCAATTAGTAGATGGTCATGTAGAGACACCCCTGGGAATACTGGAGAAAATTAAGTTAACCACCTGCGGAGTGGAGTTTGAGCACGCGTTATTGATGGAGAGTGTTAATCTCCAAAAGAACAAGCTATCTTTGATTTTAGAACACTTCTATATCAAGAATAACTCAAAACCTTGATCAATGCCAAACTATCAAGATTAGCAATAACTGTGAAGAGAGTCACTACTCAGAAAAGTCTGCTGCATATAACTCACTCATTGATTGATCAAATGTGTAAAGTTTTTAATGAAACTTTGTATGAGGTGTTGCCTAATGTTTGCACACCTTGTACAAGTTAAATCTTCTCAAAAGATTCAATAGATCTTGAGAAATGATTTAAACAATATACCTATGTCTGAAACTGTCCTCCTGTATAGTCGACTTTGACACCTACAACTTCTAATGCATGGTTCTCCTAAACTACAACCCGTTTAATCAAATGCTTCTAGCCATAGATGGTTTACCTTCCAACTTATATTTTGACTCCTGATTTGTGTAAATATTTACACTATGCACTGATATCTGATAAATTCTTTGACCATCGAGATTGTGCCTGTTTCAAAAGACACTCATTGCTTCTTCACATACAAATGTTGCTACATATAATTCTCTCAGCCTGTTTACAATTAGGCTCTCAAATCTTAGACATAAAAGAATTAAATATGGAATTACACATCTACAAAAGGATTTCTGAAATGATCAAACATAGAAGGAGAACACATTGAAATATCGGGTGCAATTTTTCTTTCTACTTAGAAAACTTTACATCTTGATGATGAGAGAGATCTTCTCATTTCTAAAATGTCTAATGACTCTTACAGCTTCTTCTTCTTCTCATCTCATGCTCTCTCATACTTGACCCGACTTTCTACTTGTATATATAGGCATATATGTACAAGCTCATGACCATAATAAAGGTATAAGTGAGCTAACTACAAGTTTAATGTACATATGTATACAAGTCTTCATTTCCTGAATATGCACTATCTTCAAACTTCATTTGTTGATCTTTCCTTCATCTTTTGACTTTAAGTCTTTATCCAAGACATCAATTGATGGTTTACTTGCACCAACAGCTCCCCCTCAATCATCAATTGAGGTTTTCTCTATCTTCTTTATACCTGCCATGTCTTTGAATCTCTGTAGCTTTGGTCCATCCAAGCTTTTGGTTAGCATATCTGCAATCTGATCTTTTGTTGAAGTACGTATGACTTCAATCTCCTTATCAATCACCTTCTCTCTTAAGAAGTGATACTAAATCTCAATGTGTTTAGTCCTAGCATGAAAAACAGGATTAGCAGCTAGATACAATGAACTCATATTATCTCCATGACTAATGGGTGTACTCTGAATGATGTCAAAACTCTTCATGAGAGTCTTCAACCATATGACTTCCTTTGCAGCTTCAACCATACCTTTATACTCTGCCTCTGTAGATGGTAAAGCAACTATATGTTGCTTCTTAGAACACCAAGAGATTAACTTATCTCACACATAACACAAGTATCCATATGTTGATATCCTATCATCAAGATTACCTGCCCAATCTGTATCACTATATATATTGATATTTGTATTTGATGTAAAACCATGATACAAACCTTCCTTGAGTGTACCCTTAATGTATCTCAACACTCTTTGTCCTGCAACTCAATGTTCTTTCCTAGAACAATGCATGAATCGAGACAATACTCCAACTGCATATGACAAATCAGGCCTAGTTAATGTAGCATAGATTAGACTACCAACCATACTTTGATATAGCTTCATATCCTTGAATTCTTCTCCTCCATATCTACTCAACTTATGATTCACCTCCATTGGAGTAGGTGCTACCCTGCAATCTTCCATTTTAAACTCCATCAACAAGTTCTTCAAATACCTTTCTTGAGTCACATATACTCCATGTTGAGTATATGAGATCTCCATGCCCAAGAAATATGACAAGTCTCCCAAGTCACTAATCTTGAACTCTTTCTCCATTCGTTTCTTGACACTTTGTATGCCCTTCTCATCTGTACCTGTAAGGATTATGTCATCAACATATATGCACATATAAATGAACCGACCATCACTTGGTTTGACAAGCAAGTTATTAACAGCTTTAGATACTTGAAAATGAAATTCCTTCAAGAACTTCACAAGTCTATAATTCCATGCCCTTGGGGCCTGCTTCAAACCATACAAAGCTCTCTTGAGCTTACATACATATTCTGAATACCTTTTATCTCTGAACCCTTGTGGTTGCTCTGATGGGTGATGGTTCTAACACCCCAATGCAAAAATGGAAGATGGTTGCCCTCCACTAGGTCCACAAGCAGTGATATATGCTCATTGTTCTATACTTTTCTTTGCACCAGTAGAGAGACTTAACATGAAATTTTAGAGACCTATAGTAGACTATAAGAGCTACCGAACAATCTATAAATAATTCCAAATGGATATTCCAATTGGGAGAACCACCCTCTGCAAAATAGGCTACATATTTGCAACACTCTCTGCTTATGTGCAAAGATATACCTTCACAAAGTTGGCAATTTCTCACAACTCACTCAGCCAAATAACTTGAAACTTTGGCACATCTCAAGGCACAATATGAGAGACCAAATGAAGTTTGAAATCAATGAAACTGAGTACAATGAGAGAGCAAGCAATGCTCTGCAATCTACTACAATTAGATTTGGAAAAACCTAACTACACCTCTAGATAGTGAGGAGCAAAATCATGAGAAAATGAGGTAAGCAAGCAAGGGGGCTGCTTGCTGGAGTTTATGACCACTAAACTAAGTGGGAAACTCGTGGAATGCATACAACTCTAGAAACAAATGTGGGATGATGCTTATATAGAGTTTTATTTTTCTTACAATCTAGCTAACCACCCACCAATCAGTGTAGGTGCACTTATTGGTGGCCGATTTGATGAGATTTGAATTTGATTGAGTTTGGTGTAGCGTCTAACTTTATTACATGACTTTGGTTCCTCCTTTTTGATTGTTCCACTTGCAAAACTTGTATTCGAGCCTTTTTGCATGATTGAGACTTGATTTTCAACACTCCCCCTCAAGTCTCAATGCCTAGGTCCTTCATTCCAATGCATGCCTTGAAGTGTTGTAGCTTTACTCCATCCAATGCTTTGGTAAACATATCTGCATATTGGTCCTTTGTATTGACATGCTCCACCTTGACATCCTTTGACATGATCTTCTCTCGAATAAAGTGGTAATGCACTTCTATATGCTTGGACCTTGCATGGCACACCGGATTTTGAGCCAAGCATATGCTACTTATGTTGTCACAAAAATTAGTTACTTGCTTAACGTGCAAATCAAGATCAACAAACAAATTCTTGAGCCACATAAGCTCACATGAGACTTGTGCTAAGCCTCTATACTCAGCTTTGGCCGATGAAAGAGCCATGCTTGGTTGTTTCTTTGACATTCATGAGATGGTCTTCTTCCCTTGCATGATGACATATCCACTAGTGCTCCTCCTGTATCAGCACCACAATAAGCTTGTACATTTAATCCATAATCAAATGGATAATATAGAACTTCATTCACTGATCCTTTGAGGTACCTAAGTACCTTTTGGCTGCAACAATATGAGGTACTCTTGGTGCTTGCAAAAATTGAGATAACACTCCAACTACATGTGCAATATCAGGTCTTGTCATAGTAGCATACAAGAGAGAACCAATTATTGACCTATACATGGTCACGTCCTTCACTTCTTCACCTTCATGAGCACTTAGTTAAACATTTACTTCCAATGGATTTGAAATGGGCTTGCAATCACACAACCGAAACTTCTTCAAAAGATCCCAAGGAAGTACCTTCCTCTTTATATAGTACTTCAATCCCAAGGAAGTACCTTAAAATCCCTATTTCTGAGATTTTAAACTCACATCCAAGCTTCCTCTTTATGTCCTTGATGTTGTCTTCATCATCCCCAGTAATGATCAAATCATCAACATATATACAAATGAAAACAATTTTGCTACCTTCCTTCTTCACAAAGAGTGATGGGTCTGCATGACTCTGATTGTATCCACATTTTATCAAGTAGTCCACAAGTCTTTGGTTCCAAGATCTTGGGGCTTGCTTGAGTCCATAAAGAGACTTCTTTAGCCTGCATACATGATGTGGAAACCTCTCATCTTCAAAGCCTTGGGGCTGGTCCATGAAGACTACCTCTTTAAGCTCTCCATTTAGGAAAGCATTCTTCACATCCAGCTGGTACATCTTCCAACCTTTTGAGGCTCAAATTGCAATCAAACTTCTGATGGTATACATCTTAGCTACTCAGCTGAATGTTTCCTCAAAGTCTATGCCATAGGTTTGAGGAAAACCTTTGGCAACCAGCCTTGCTTTATATCTATAGATGCTCCCATCTGCATGCCTCTTTACCTTGTACACCCATTTGTTGCTAATAACTTTCATGTCCTTTGTTCTTAGCACCAATGACCAAGTATCATTTTCTTCAAGTGCTTTAACTTCCTCCTCCATGGCTTCAATCCATTCCCTATGCTTATTTTCTTCATCAAAAAAGTTAGGTTCTTCACAATGCTATAACTTGACTCATGTAGGCATATTGTTTTGCAATGAATGAGTCATAAGTTAACCTTTGAACAGGGTATTTAACCCTATTGCATGAACTTACCTCACCATTAAGTGGTAGGAATCTCCTCATCCTTGGTTTAGATGCTTTAAATCCTAGAGTTTCTAATTTCTCCATATCTTCATCACTTGTAGATTCCATGTCTACCCATCGATGATCTTCGTCATTTGCCTTTTCCTTTCCTTTGCTAATTCCTTCACTTGAATGAGCTTCATTACTTGTCCTTCCATTCCAAGATGATGTAGTACTCTCCTCTGATGGTGTGTTTGAAGTGGTTGGACCACTTATCTCCATGCTTTGTTGTTGCTCTTTGAACTTCTTCTCGGCTTCATATGCACCATCAACATGTAACACATCTTTGCTACCATACCAAGGTAGCAACTCATCAAATATTACATCCCTAGATACCTTAAGCTCTTTGGTGCAAGGGTATAGCATCTAAAACCCTTTTGCTGTGAAGAATATCCGAGAAATATACACCTATCTGCCTTCGGGTCTAACTTGCATCTCAATTCTTGAGGTATGTGAACATAACACACACAACCAAATACTTTGACATGTGAGAGGTTGGGTTTCTTACCACACCAAGGTTTATAAGGTGTAACTCCATGTACTCCTGAGGTTGGACACCTATTCATAATGTATATGGCTGTATTTGTTGCATCAACCCAATAAGAGTGAGGAACATTCATTTCATTTAACAAAGATCTAGCCACTTCTGCTATGTATCTATTCTTCGTTTCTGCCACCCCATTTTGTTGAGGTGTATACCTGCAAGTGAATTGCCTTTTGATGCCATGGTCATGTAGAAAATCTGAAAATTCATTTGAAAAATACTCTCCCCCTCCATCCAATTTTGAGAGTCTTTATGTACTTCCCTGTTTCCTTATCCACTAGGTTTTTGAACCTCTTGAAGTGGTAAAACACCTCTGACTTTGACTTTATGCAATACATCCAAACAAACCTTGAATGATCATCTATAAATGTGATAAAATATCTATTACCTCCAATAGATGGCTCCCTTGTAGGTCCCCATACATCTGTGTGTATGAGATTCAACACTTCATTTCTCACATGTGCTTCCTTCTTGAATGGCAATTTGCTTTGTTTCCTAATTGACAAGCATGGCACAAATGTTGCATATTCTGAGATTTAAGATCAGGTAGACCACTCACCAAGCCCTTCCTTTGCATGTCCTTCATCCTTTGTAAGTTTATGTGCCCAATTCTTTTATGCCATAATTTGATTTTTGCAATTAGTTTATTTCCAATTGACAAGTAGACAGTGTGAGGGATTGATGGCTTTACCTCCATGGTGAAGAGTCTTCCTTGCTTCTTGCCTTTTGCTATGAGCTTGTAGTCCTGCATGGGGTCTTCAACAAAACATCCTTGCTCATTGAACCTCACCTCATAACCTCTTTCAACCATTTGACCTACGAAACCAAGTTCTTTGTGATGGTTGCCATATGCAACACATCCTTCAACACCTTCGAGCTTTGAGATCCATTCAATGCAACATCTCACACGTGTAATCTTGTGCTCAATGTCATCCCCTATCTCTACATGTCCTTGAGTGATGGGTGAATGTAAATTAAAGAAAACATCTTTATTGCAACTCATATGGTTGTTACAACCACTATCAATGTACCATGTAAAATCTAAATTGACTCTTTCACTTGAACCACACATCATAAGCAAGTTATCATTTTCTGAATTTGTGAAGTACAAGCATTATTACCTTGGTTCCTTTTGTATCCGTGATTGCCTCCTCCTTTGGACCAACAATCTCTTGCATAATGGCCCAGTTTTCCACAATTGTAGCATTCTCTATTGGATGCTTCTCTTCGATGTGATCTTCCTCCTCTTCCTGTACTCCTTTCGCTTCCTCTTGATCCATAGCTTTGGTTGGAGCCTTCTTGGTTGCTTGAGCTTGAGGTTGACCTTCCTCTCCCTCTGCCTTGGGAGGTTTGTCCACCTCTTTTGCCTTTGCCTCTACTTGCATAGAAAACTTGGGCTTGGTTGCCCTTTGATTGTGAACCTCCTTGGTTCATCTCCTCGGTCACCATCAATGTGACTAATTGATCAAATTCTAGTCGGGAATCCCTCACATAAACTGATGTGATGAATGCTTTCCAGCTTTCATCCTCTCTCAAGCCATCGAGAATGTGCGCAACAAGATCATCGTCTTCGATTGGGCTCCCAATTGAGCCTAAAGCATCTACAAGCTCCTTAACCTTCAAAATGTACTCATTTATGTTAGTGTTTGATGATTTCCTAAGATTATTCAACTCATTCTTGAGCTGAATCTTCCTTTACTTGGTTGATGAAGAGTACAATCTCTCCAAGGTCTCCCAAACCTTCTTGGATGTGTCCAAGTCTTGTATATGCCCTATCATGCTAGTGCTTATATGTTGGGATAGAATGAATATGACTCTCCTATCCCTTTCTATCCATTCATTAAGTGCCTTGAGCTGCTCTTGAAGTGGTGGATCATGTACATGAGGCATTGGCTCCATGCCGCTCACTAATCCCCACAATCCTTTGCCCATAAGGTAGTTGTTAAATCTAAATTTCCATGGTTGATAATTGCCTTTCTCTAACTTCTCTATTTGTGCATTATACTCACCCATACTGAGCTCTAAGATGCTCCTCTAGCTTCTCCTCAAGTGTTTGTATGCCAAGTGGTATCGTATCGCGGTCCACTTTGGTATCATATCGTCTCGGTCACCGTATCATATTGTTGACCTAGCGGTATCGTATCGCCTCACTTTCCAGTATTGTATCGCGACCTTTCTCGTATCGTATCGTGAAAAATTTTGGTATCGTATCGTCCAAAAAGTGGTACCGTATCGTGAGAGTCCTAGTATCGTATCATGCTAATTTTGGTATCGTATCGTGCGGTTTTGCGGTATCGTATCGCCAGTTGAACTGGTATTGTATCCTGCGGTTTCGCGGTATCGTATCGCCAGCTGCACTGGTATCGTATCGTCAGAATTTCCAATATCATATCGTGCCATAAAGTAGTATCGTATCGTCTCTTCGGGTGGTATCATATCGTGGATTTCCCAAGTATCGTATCGTGAGCATACTTGGTATCGTATCATGGCAAAGTCTAGTATCGTATCGTGTCCTGAAGTGGTATCGTATAGATGCGGAGGAGACCATTTTATCAGAGAATGCACTCGGCCTTACCACCCACCACCTCTTATGACTTGGGAAGGGTATTGCAGTGATTGCGGAAAGGAACATCTCTTCCGAGATTGCCCAAAAAACCCCAACAAGGCTCAAGACACTGCACCCATTAATGTGATCGAAGTGATAGAAGCACCAGGGATTGACAAAGAATACACCAAACCATTAAAGGCCATTACACGAGCACAAATGACGGAACAAAAAGGAAAACAACCGGACCTTGAACAAGAAAATAGTAAAACCTTAGACCCCAAAGTTCAAATAGTGGAAGATTCAGAAGACCCTCACGAGAGTGCTCAAGCAATGAAAAGCTCAAAGAAAAGTGGAAGGAAAGAAGAGAAAAGCTCAAAGAAAAATGGATGAAAAACAAAAATCAAGAAAATACGAAACATACACGAAGCAATAAGAAGCCTAAAGAACCAGAGATTCGGGAAGAAGTTCCCATTCCACTGCCTATCTCAGAGTCAGAAAAGCCAGGATCAATTCTAGTCGACCCAAAATTGGATGATTTGGACATGTGCTTGAAAGCATACCAAGCTAGAATTAAGACTGGACCGAATGTGGAGCAACATGAAAAACTTTACCCACTAGGAGAGTTAGAAAAGGAGAGACTTGCGATATGTAGAAAACTCATAGAGGGAGCACAAGCAACCCTAGAAAAGACTATCTCGGCCCTCCCCAAGACAAGGATAGCAGAGGATCAATACAAGGATTGTGTTAAAGCTAGGGACAAGGAACCGAAAGAGAAGAATGATAAATGTGAGCTAGTGAAAACCCAGGACGAACCTATGTCAACAGTGCCGGATATAGAGGTTGACTAGCCAAAAGAATTATGGAATAGAATCTGAGAAGAACAATGGAAGAGGAATGGAGTGGCTAAACCTCCTTTTGAGGAATTAGATGTGGCAGTTTATCAACCAAACACAACATGGAAGAAGTATATGAGGAAGTATCGAGACTAGACCGAAATAGGGAAGAAGCTCAGAGCATTTTGACCCTACCTAATTACATGGGAGAGTACGAAAAAGAATCCTTGATCTTCCGTGCACCCACAGTACAAGGAAAAGGAAAGGGAAACTCAGACAAAAATTCACACAATCTAACAGAACTTAAAAAGACAAAAGTACAATGCCAATTGACTATGGAAGAACTACTTCGTGTTGAACCGCAATTATGGAAACAATTAGCAGGTCAACTAGAGTTAGGACAAGAGAAGAATGAAAAGGAAAGCAAGGGAAATGAAAACCCACCTAAGGTACAAATTCCAGTGGACAAGGTTGGAGAATTTAGTGAAGGAGATGAAGGTAACAGGTGTCTACCTGTCACCTACAATTGCTATATGACCAAAGCCATACTAGACACAGGAGCAGGAGCAGATATTGCCACCAAAGAGATTTGGGAGAAATGGGGAAAGCTTGCCTTACGACCCACTCGCATGAAGCTTCAATTAGCAGATGGTCATGTTAACCACCTGTGGAGTTGAATTAACCACTTGTGGAGTTAAAAGATCAAATTAACCACCTGTGGAGTTGAATTTGAGCACACTTTAGCAATCTGTCAATTTGGAAAAGCAAATAACTATGAGATGATATTAGGACGACCTTTCATGAGACAGCTTAGGGTAGTGCAAGATTGGGGACGAGACTCTTTATACCTTTAACATCAAGGAAACACCACCAAAATAAACTTGCATACCTTTGCGTATAGAGATGTACCACCACTACAATGGAACCCCATACATAAAGAAGAGGATGAGTTGTCTATCCATAGTGCTGGATCAAGCGACCAAGCATGGATGCATGAGGATGCCCAATTATGGATGTGTAAAGAAGCCAAGAAAGAGGATAATAAAAGGTAGTTGTGGCCAATAGGACATCCTAATTACCGGCCCATAGAAGATCCAATGTACATGCCTCAAATTTTCCCTAATGAAACATTTGAACTGCAAGGATGGATGGAAATCCTAGCGACCTTGGATGCATGTGTGAATGAAGAAGTTCTGACGATGAATGAATGTGTGGACGAAGAAGGCTACGATGTAAATTTGTACATGGTTGTCATTCAAGAAGTAGAAGGGGGAGAAATATTGGAAAAGGAATGGAAAGAAGAATACGAGAGCATAGAAATGGAAACGGAATTTGATTATGAAGAACATTACCTAGAAGCCATTCAAACCGAAGCAAAGTATGGAATGAACAAAGTGTTAGCAATAGAAGCAGCCCCTATAATGCCACAATCGGAAGAAAGTGTGAGTAAGATCGAACCAAGCCCTGATCTTTTTGAGGTTCCAGAGCATTTTAAAAGGTACGAAGTAGAGGAGAGAAAAATAGCTATTCAAATGCTTAAAAGAGAGGCAAGAAAAGGAGAAGTGTATGACAACAAAGAACAAACAAAAAAGATCATAGTAACTGTAGAAGATGGAGAAGAAAGATGTACCTACATAGGAAAAGATGTGTCGACCGAGGAGGAAGAGGAGTTAATACAATTGATCCGGGAGTATCGAGATGTATTTGTGTGGACCTACAAGGATCTCAAGGTTGTGGAACCCTCCATTTGTTCCCATAGAATACCAATGACATATGAGGCAAAACCATCAAAACAACGCCCTTACACCTATAATGAGGTCTATGCTCCAAAAATAAAAGAGGAAGTAGACAAGCTATTAGCAGCTAGATTCATTTATGAAATAGAACATACTGAATGGGTATCACCACTAGTGGTTGTACCTAAAAAGAACGGAAAACTCAGAGTATGCATTAACCTAAAAAAAGTGAATGCAGCCACGATTCGTGATAGCTATCCATTACCTATCACCGACCATCTATTGGAAAGAGTTGCAGGAAAAGAAGTCTAGACGGATTCTCTGGATACAATCAAGTAGCCATTGCTAATGAGGATCAACATAAGACCACATTCCCTACTGAATGGGGAGTCTATGCTTTTTGAGTGATGCCTTTTGGACTCACTAATGCGCCTGCTACTTTCCAAAGGTTGATGTGTCATGTTTTCAAAGAATTCCTAAAGAAGAGTATGGAAGTGTATGTAGATGACCTATGTACATATTCAAATCAAAGGCAAGACCACATTCCGGAACTGTGAAAAATATTTGATAAATGTCGACAATATAGAGTCTGCGTGAACCCAGAGAAGTGTGTCTTCATGGTAAGACAAGGGAAGATCTTAGGACACATAGTGTCGAGGAACGGAATATATACATATGAAGACAAGATCAAGGTTATCTTAGAACTTCCTAGACCAAAGAATGTGAAAGAAGTGCAAGCATTTATGGGACATTGTGGATACTACCGTCGATTTATCCACATGTACGCCATAATTGCCAAACCCTTGTATGGACTCCTGACCCAATTCACTTGGACGGATGATTGCGAGAAGGCATTTACCGAGTTGAAAAGGCGATTTAGCAAGGCCCCAATTCTGAAAAGACCGAATTGGAACAAGCCTTTTCATATTCATGTGGATGCTTCAAATTATGCAATCGGATGCATCTTAGGTCAGTCGATAGATGAGGGAAAGTTGGATCATCCAATTGCCTATGCAAGTAGACAACTGAATCAAGCCGAAAGAAACTATACAACTACGGAGTGAGAGGGATTATGAATGGTGTACGCTGTAAAGAAATTCAGGCATTATCTCTTAGCCAACAAATTCAAGTTCTTCATGGATCATCAAGCCTTATTGTATCTAGTCAACAAGCCTTGTAACACCAGAAGACTTGTGAGATGGTTTCTGTTATTGATGGAGTTTGATTTTGAAGTAATAGTGAAAAAGGGGAATACCCATATGAGAGCAGATCACCTCTCTAGATTAACACATGGAGAACGAGCAAGTGGAGTGCCAGACGATTTGCCAAACACTTACCTGTTTAATTGTGAAGTGTGTCCAAAGTGGGCAGAGAAGCTAATTCCAATACTCACTCATGGCCCACAACACTCGATTAATAAAGAAAGTAAACAAGAAATTCTACAATCACGTAACTTGCACATTATTGTAGGAAGTGTGTACCATAAGGAACCCAACGGTGTATTATCTAGATGTGTTGAGGAAGACGAACAAGTGAAATTGATTGAACAAGCTCATGTAAACAAATGGAGGATGCACAAAGGGATTCACGAAACTCTAAGAGAATTGAAACGACTAGGAGTATACTGGCCTGATATGCCTAGAGATGTCCATGATTATGTCAGTAATTGCGCAGAATGTCAGGACACCATACCTGATGATCATACATTTTTACCTTTCTCTACAATAGCCCCCAAATGGAGTGAGACATTAGTGAAATTCCTAAAGACACAGGCACACGAGGAAGGAGTCAGCTTAGCAAGGAGACGGTGCCTAGAGGAAATGGGTAAGGATTATGTAATCATGGGAAGACACTTGTTTAAGAGAGGGAAAGACAATCAGTTACGGTTATATGTGCATGAAGGAGAATACTTACCCATATTAGAGATGGCACATGCAGGTACTGCAGGAGGTCATTTTTCCGTTGAGAGAAGCGTAAAAATGATCCTATTTGCGGGCTTGTGGTGGCCAACTCTACATATGGATGCGGACACCTATGTACGAAGTTGCGAGACCTGCCAAAGGGCCAAATACCCTATTTGGCGAGATGACATGCCATTGAGACCTATGGTTTGTGCTAGAGCATTTTCCAAATGGGGTATTGATTTCATAGGACCCATTAACCCACCAGCCAAAGTGTCACATGCTGAATATATCATAGTAGCCATAGATTACTTGACAAAATGGGTGGAGGCAAAGGCTACTCGAAAGAATGATGCTCAGACCACTACTAAGTTTCTTTTTGAGCACAGTTTCACTCGTTTCAGATAACCAATTGAGATTGTGAGTGACCAAGGAACGCACTTCATTAATGAAGTAATAGAGTCTTTAATGCATGAGTTATTGGTGATCCATAAAAAATCAGCCCCTTATCATCCTCAAGCCAATGGTCAAGCAGAAAGTTCCAATAAGGTGTTATGCACAGTATTGACAAAGATAGTCAATAGTGGAAGGTCAGATTGGGACAAACAATTGCATCACGCAATTTGGGCCTTTCGAGTCGCTTACAAGATTTCCATTGGAACTACCCCATTCAACCTTGTGTATGGACAAAATGCAATCCTGCCGATCGATTTTTTAGTGCAACTTTGAGAATAGCCCAACAATATGAATGGACATGACATGAATTATCCCAGCAACTAGACCAAATTGAGAAGCTACATGAGACTAGAATGCAAGCTGTTGCAGGAATTTATGCAGCCAAGAGAAGACAAAAGGCATATTATGATGCACACATAAAAGACAAAGGACTAAAAGAAGGAGATTAAGTTCTAGTCTACACCTTGAAACAACATGCTAAAAAGTTACAAAAACGCGCATATGGGCCTCTAATCATAAGTGGGATTTCCACTAGTGGAGCAGTTAATCTAGCTATTCTTAATGGAGATATTCTTCCTAACTACATAAGTGGATGTCAAGTAAAATGATATATGGAGCCATTGACGAATCAAATGCTAGGACGCCTCGTAGGTGCACAAAATAAGAAGAAGGAGGAAGAACGAATTAGAGAGGAAGCATGGCAAGAAGCCTTAGAGCGTATCAAGAAATGGAAAGAGTGGATAAGGCAAAGAGATGAACAGTATCTGCAAGGAGAAGAGCCTATTCCCATGGCTAATTACCAGGTTCATAAGTCCAACACAACCAATGTCTGCATGTCACAACCATACTTAAACCTAAGAATTGGAACGACGGAGTACAAGCTGATAGATGCCTTGATAGATTCAGGAGCAGCACTCAGTTGCATATGAAATACAGTCATCACGGATCATCAAACAATTCTAATACCCACGAAAGCACATATGATAGGTGTCGGAGGTCAATTTATAGCATGCATTGGAGAAGCCATAGTATCCCTCCACCTAGGAAATTCAACTATGGAACAACGAGTTCTAGTGTGTAGAGATAAAGATCTAATACAGAACTTAATCCTAGGACAAGATTGGATCATTGAGAATGAAGTGAGCATCCACCTAGCTCAAGGATACATCTCAGCCAAAATAGGGCACAAGGAAATCTTTAGTCTATTAGGAGAGAAACCCTCACATAGACCAAGAGTCACCAGAAGTGCTAAACAAATCGTGCAAGATCACATAGCAAATGATTCCAGCACAAATCAATCAGAAGTAAGTCTGACAGAAGAAGGACTTCAAACCCCAATGTATCCAAGCAGAAAGTAGATTCATCCTACTTGATTGGTGAACAGAAGGAAACCAAGGAGGACAATACTCTTAAAGTCTTCTATGCAAAAGAGCGATCAACAACCTGGAAATCCACCATCAACTACTCGCCATCAAGAAACATTAACTTCAAATGGGTTCGAAAGGATCGGCCACACATGAAACTTCCAATGCACCTAAAGTATGCATGAGAGGGCCACATTCCGAGGCCAGGCATTTGGCACATGAGATAGATAACAAAATTAGTGGTGCACATTCCCCATCTCGGAACAGGTCATAGCTTCTACTTCCTTAGGAATGGACCTACTATGTAAATAAATAATTGCTTCGGCTACACTAATTCTTGTTTTCTTTCAGGCGTGAAAATGAGAGAAAAAGATGTGGTAAGAAGTTCTACTGATGCAAACATAGGGAATGGAGTGACACAACGCATGAAATATCACTACAACACACATCACTAAACGACATGTATGTACAACAGCTAATGCTTTTTGCATTACGAGTGTAGATGGCGTCTGAAGACTCTGAAGCTACTGTTAAGGAGGAAGTGCTGGAATTTCCTTTGCAAAGCGTGACTAAAGCAAAAGGTCATTGGTTTAGATATGATCAACCAGCAGGGAATTTCTTATTCCTAGTGACCATCAAAATCATGGATACAGATCACCAGTTCCTTGTGATGTCCAAAAATTTCAAAATAGTACATGAGCTCACATCAACAATGGACGTCATGAAGAAGGTGGGCATCCATAAATACTTTGAGTTATTAATCTACAAGCCCGATTTTTAGAGATGTGTCCAAGTTATGAATACTTTGCAGCGTGCCTTGCATGATCCATTGGTGCCGGAGGCTAGAGTCATGGATGCAGTTGGTGAATGGGTCATAATTCAATTTACACATGAATTAATCAAGGAAGCTTTTGGATGGGAGAAGGAAGGGACTATAGTCTTGAAAGAGGAAAGTCGAGGAGCCAAGACGTGAACTTTCAATGACATCAATCGTATTGATATTGAAGATGAAGTGAGGCTTATCCATCAGCATTTTTGTTTTCCAAACATGCACAGGTATACGGCTCCACAAAAGATCGTAGTACAAATGCTGTCACACGCTAGTAAACAAATTGGAAATCAGGTCAACATGACTCCAAGAAATTTTTGAACGGCAGTGTGGCTCTAACTATATTCATATATCATGCTTTGGGCATTAGAGAGCATTTGCGAGAAATGCCATCATCGGAAGCCATGGCTAAATATACAAAGGTTGCAACTGTCCCTAGGAAAAAGAAGGTAGTAACAACTGTAGAGGAAGCAGAAACTAGCTCACAACCTAGAATGAGAGGTACCAAGAGGTTAAGGGAAATGATGCAAACAGAAGCCGAGATGCAAGCCACGAAGAGGGCACATGTACTTCCAAGGACAAGAATTGAAGACCATCGATCGATTACGGAAGAGGAATTGACAAGAGCCCTGGAAGACACACATCAATACACCGAAGGACAAGTGAATCTATCAGTGCAAGGGCAGCATTACCAACAAGCCCATCAAGATATGGAACAAAAAAAGAGGCTGACCAAGGTGCATAGATATAGAGAACTAGGGTTAGTAAACTCAAGCTCATCTTCCGATGCACAAGAAGAACCGAATACCTCCTTGTTGAATGTGGACATTCGAAGTGAGTCTAAAGATGATGGACAATGGGAGGAGTTAAATGAAGTGAACAAGAGTGTGGAAGAGAAAGGCACAAAGGTAAATCAACCGCCCATCAGCCCCAGCCAAGACAAGGCAGAAAAGGAGGCCTCTCAAGAACGAATACATGTCATCAAGCTAAATGAAGCTTCCAACCTTCAAATCCAAGAGACTGTGCTTGCAGGAGAGGGATCATTCAAAAATCCCAAAGAAGAACCAAAAGATACTATGATGGAAGAGTCAGAACCCTTCACACCAATAAGGGTAGTGGCAGAACCCTCCCCTATGGATGTTACATTTGAAGGGAGTGCCACTAAGGTCATTAATAAAGAAGATGGAAACAAAGAACAAGAAGTACAACTCCAAATTAGACAACCACATAACAAAAACCTGGAAAGGATGTCCAAACAGGAGAAGCTCCAAGCTTTCCAAAAACGTGGTTGAATGTAGACGTCGCTCAGCTCAAGCTAGTGGTTCAACATATGATCAAAACTGCCATGGACACACAACATTTAATGCTTGAGGCTGATGCTTGTTGATATATTTAGGTAGTGATGTGTGTGAACACTCTAGGACCGCCGGGGCACTTTTTTCCCTCTTTAGGAGGTTTTTTTCCCCCGGCTTGTATATACGCCTATTGCCCTAATGGGCTACTTATCTTTGTACATTCTCTAGTAATACATTCAGTCTTGTGTGTTGTGCTCCAAGCTTCTTCTTCTTCCTTGTGCTGTTCGCGTGCTTCCGCAGACGTCTAACTCCAACAATTGGTATCAGAGCAGGTCGTCGTTTCTTCTAGGGCGCTGTCGACACTCCTCCGTTTGCAGTCTCAAATTCGCACGAAATTTGGTGAGCATACTCAGGGTGTTTCCGAGATCAAAACAACTTTGTTGTGAGGTGCCGAAATCGCGATCTGAGCTCGTTTCGGCCTCCGAACGCACTATCGCAGTGCTTGTGCAGGCTATTTCGTCCTTTTGTGCCAAAGGTATATACCAGTTTCTGTTCGCCAGTTTAAGCGTCTTGAAGTCTACTATAGGTCTAGCAGAACTCGTCTGGGCAATTCCGTTCAACTTTTTGAGATACAGTCAATTTTCTGCATCAAGGTATTTTAGTCACCGGCCATGGCTGAAAGCAGTGATGTATTCTGTATGTTGGCTGTTGAGGATAAGTTGGATGGTACCAACTACCCATTATGGGCTTATATGATGCGACATGTATTGGTTGCAAAAGGACTGTGGAACATTGTGCAGGGTGTTGAAAGACGTCCTGTTACACCTGCGACTATAGGTACTACAAATACAGGTGCTGGAGCTGATGAAGATGGTGTCGAAGATGATATTGTGCAGATTCTTGTTCGTGCTGCTGTTTTTGTTGCACCTACTACAGAGCAGATTTGTTGGGATGGCAGAGATGCCCAGGCACATGCATTGATAGCTTTGTCTGTCAAACGTGCCATTATTCCTCACATTCGCTCTTGCAGAACAGCAAAGGATGCTTGGGATACACTTACCACTTTGTACCAGGCTAGGAATGAGGCTCGTGTTGCTTACCTCCGAAAACAGTTGGAGAGTGAGCACATGAATGAAGGTGATTCTATGGACAGTTTTCTTACAAAGATCAAAGACCTGAAGGAACAATTGATTTCTGCTGATGAGGTTATACCAGATAGCTCACTTGTGTAGACCGTTCTGAATGGTCTTCCTGATTCATATCAAAGTTTTGCCTCTACTCTTCAGTTGATGATGAAAGGCAATCCGAATGCCTTGTCATTTGAGGAATTAGTCTCTGTTCTGTTGCAGGAAGATCAGTCCAGGCAGAACAGGTCCATTATGCGTGTTGCAGATCAAGCTTTCCTGGCTAGTCAGAAGGGCAAAGGAAAATGGAGCTCTTCTACTAGTAAGCAGAAATATGCAAATGCTGCACAATCAAAGAACCAGGATAAAGATGAGAAGAAATCAGAAAAGCAGAAATTGTTCTGCAAGTACTGTAAAGGAAATGATCATATTATAAAGAACTGTCCAAAACTGGCTGCTAAAGAGGCAAAGATGAAAGAGGCTGGAATGGTTGTTGCAGAGGCCTCTACACCAAAAACAGAGTCTGCAAATCTTGTGCAGGAAGAAGAATGGGCGTTTACTACTGTCTGTAGTTTTGACCCATCTTCTCATGATCAGTGCATGTCTGCAGTAGACTCAGATGTTTGGTACTTTGACAGTGGGGTGACCAAACATATTACCTCGCAGCGTAGTTTCTTCTCTTCACTCGAGCCTGCCCCTACAGGGAATGCTGTTACATGCGCCAACAACTCCTCTTATCTTGTTGTGGGAGTTAGTAAAATCATTTTGACTACTGCTGATGGTAGTTCTTTCACTTTGTCAGATGCTTTATTTGTGCCAGGGATAAAAAAGAATCTGTTATCAGTTTCTGCATTAGCCAAGATTGGCTTGGTTGTGAAATTTTTTGATGACAGGTGTACAGTTCATGATCTCTCAAATGGAGATGTGATTATTGCTTCTGGCATTTTATGTCGTGGGCTGTATAAGCTCATAGACTATGAAAGATCTGTGAATGATTCGACATGTGCAGTTCAAGATTCTCAGGCTATGTCAGATGCAAAGCTTTGGCATGCACGCTTTGGTCATCTGAATTTTGCTAGTTTGCTACGCTTGTAGAAAAATCTGAAATGATGTCCTCTTTGCCCAAACTTGAGGCACCTGGAAAACATGTTTGTGAAGGCTGTATTTTGGGTAAAATGCAGCGTTCTTCCTTTCCAAAAGATGGTTCAGTTCGGGCTACGCAGAAATTGCAGCTTGTACATAGTGATGTCTGTGGTCCTATGCAGACACCCTCTTTTGGAAATTACCTTTACTTCGTGACTTTCATTGATGATTTTTCCAGACATGCATGGGTATATCCACTCAAATCAAAGTCCGAAGTGTTCATGTGCTTCAAACAGTTTTTGGTTTTGGCTGAAAATCTGTCAGCATGTAAAATGGGCACCCTCCGTTCTGATCGAGGGGGGGAATATATGTCTTCAGATTTTAATGCATTTCTGGCTGACCGTGGGATAAAACACCAGTGTACAGTGCCGTATACACCTCAACAGAATGGAGTTGCTGAACGGAAGAACAGGTCTCTCATGGAGATGGCGAGGTGTATGGTCAAGAGTCAGGCTTTACCTCATAGTTTCTGGCTTGAGGCTGTCATGTGTGCAGCATATGTACTGAACAGGTGTCCCACTAAAGCGTTGCAGTCTATCACTCCATATGAGGCTTGGCATGACCGCAAGCCATCTGTTGCTCGTCTGCGTGTTTTTGGTTGTTTGGCATATGCATTAGTGCCTAAACAACATCGCAGAAAATTGGATGATAAAGCAGTTAAATGTATTTTTGTTGGATACAGTTCTGAAAGTAAAGGCTATCGCCTGTATCATCCACAGACTAAACGCATTCTGGTTAGCCGTGATGTTGTATTTGTGGAAGATGCTATTCAGCCATTGCTTTCATGTACTAAGGAGACATCTGTTAGCTCCAAAGACATGTATGATACTTTGATGCCTCTTTTTACAGGTGGACAGCTTAGTGCTGGTCCTAATGAGGCAACTTCTCAGCCTTTGTAGGTTTCATATGATGATGCAGATCATTCCATTTCTGATGCAGATTTACATGATGCACTTGCTGATGAGAGAGCTGATATTGAGCAGGCAAAAACTATGCCAAAATGGCTAGTGCAGACTTTGCGTGACAGCAAATTAGATGCACCTTTGTCATATCGTACTCGTTCAGGCTCTCATAGTGCCTCCTTTGCATCAGATTGCTATGCTATGGCTGCATCTAGTCTCTGTGATGAGAATGAGCCTGTTTCTTTTGATGAAGCACAGAATTCTGAAAATTGGATGGATGCTATGCAATCTGAATATGATGCTATAATGAAGAATGGTACATGGTCTTTATGTGACTTGCCTCCTGGCAAGAAGGCCATTGGCACTAAGTGGGTATACAAGCTGAAGCGTAAACCTGATGGTACAATTGACAGGTATAAGGCTAGGCTTGTTGCAAAGGGTTATGCGCAGGAAAGAGGCATTGATTTTGATGAGACCTTTGCACCTACATGCCGTATGACTACTGTTCGGAGCATTTGTGCACTTGCAGCCCATCATGGTTGGAATGTACATCAGTTGGACATTAAAATAGCATTTTTGAATGGTGACTTGCATGAAGAAGTGTATGTTTTTTCAGCCCCGTGGCTTTGTGCAGAAAGGCCATGAAAACCAGGTGTGCAGGTTAAAGAAGGCGTTATATGGTTTAAAGCAAGCACCACGTGCTTGGTATGAGAAGATACATGCCTATCTAATTGCACATGGTTTTGAGAACAGTCCAACTGAAAGCACCTTATATGTTAAGCATGCTAATGATGTGCTTCTGATCATTGTTGTCTATGTAGACGACATGCTGCTCACTGGTCCTATTGAGAAGCATATTGCTGATTTTAAGGCTGATTTGCATGCCTCATTTGAGATGTCTGATTTGGGGTAGTTTATGCAAGTTGATGGTGGAATGGCTTTGTGTCAAACGAAATATATTGACACATTATTGCAGCATTTTTGCCTTGAAGACTGTAAGCCTATTGCCACTCCTATGGAGACAGGTTTACGATTGATTCTTCATGATGTTGGAGATGCATTTGATGTTGTTCTCTATCAGCAGGCTGTTGGATGCTTGATTTACTTATGCATTACTCCGCCAGATATTCAGTTAGCTGTCTCACAGATGAGCAGGTTTATGCATTGCCCAGGAGTCACACATTGGAAAGCCGTTAAGCGCATCTTTCGCTACTTGAGTGGTACTTGGCGACTTGGGTTGTTTTATCCCAAGGGGGGATCACTACCGCTAGATTTGCATGCTTTTTGTGACTCAGATTGGGCAGGTTGCTATGACACTCGTGTGTCCACTAGTGGTTTTTGCTTCATGCTTGGTAGCTCATGTATATCTTGGTTGAGCAAGAAGCAACCTACTGTGGCCACTTCCAGTTGTGAGGCTGAGTATAGGGCGGCTTTCACAGTGACTGTTGAGTGTGTGTGGCTCAGACGCCTTATGGCTGATTTGGGTGTTGGCTAGTCTTCTGCCACTACCATCTTCACTAACAGTCAGAGCGCATTGGCAGTTGCGAGGAACCATGTGTTCCATGCTCGCACTAAGCACATTGAGGTGCATTATCACTATGTCAGGGAGAGGTTCTCTGCTGGGGAGATCAACTTGGCATATGTGCCCACGCAGGAGAACATTGCACACCTTTTCATGAAGGCTCTGCCTAGGGAGAAGTTTGAAGCTTTCCGCAAAGCTTTGGGCTTACTTCCTTTTGTGGAGTGATTTCCACATAGCTTGGCACTTCCTTATACATGAGTGCCAGCTCCTTGTTCACCGCATCACTCCCAGAGGGGATTTGTTGATATATTTAGGTAGTGATGTGTGTGAACACTCTAGGACCGCCGGGGCACTTTTTTCCCTCTTTAGGAGGTTTTTTTCCCTCGGCTTGTATATACACCTATTGCCCTAATGGGCTACTTATCTTTGTACATTCTCTAGTAATACATTCAGTCTTGTGTGTTGTGCTCCAAGCTTCTTCTTCTTCCTTGTGCTGTTCGTGTGCTTCCGCAGATGTCTAACTCCAACAATGCTGACTATGACAAGGCAATGCAAGAAAAGAATCAACTTCGAGAAATGGGTGAGAACCTCTCCGCTCAATTGATTCAAGGTCAAAAGAACATAGTAGATAAAGAGAAGGAAGTCCAAGAAGCCAAGCAACAATGCAACACACTAGAGACAGAAAATCAAAAATTGAAACACCAACTACAGGAGTTAGTAAAGAAATATGAAGCTAGCAAGGCCGAGAAAATACGCATGAATACTAGAAGCAAAATACTGGAATCAAAAATCAAAATATACATGGAAGAAGTAGAGAACTTACGGAATAGAAACAAGGAGCTCATGACAACTCTTCTATGTAACCAACCTATAGAAGCTCCTGACGTGCCAAAAAAGAACACAAAGGCATGGGAGGCCAAGTTAGCTAAGTATGAAGATCAACTCAAGCAGGAGTAGACCACCATTGCAGAATGGGAAAAAAGGTACATGGATGACACAACAAAACTGAGACGGAAGTGGAAGGTGGCAGAAAACAAATATTTTGAGCAAATGCAATGAAGATGCACATCAACTCGCGGTCATTGGTGAGGAGCTACTAAAAAACAAAGAAACCATTTTGAAGACCACCGAGGAAATCAAAAGCAAAGATGCAATGATCACGCAACTACAAGATCAACTAGCACAGAAGACAACAGAGGGGACACCAGTAGTTCCGCACTCCACAACGGCTACTGAGGAGATTGAGGTACATCCTCTCTCTCCCCCCTTACATCATTCGTCGATAAGGGAGGAAACGGAGATCCGCTCTGAATGAACTCATCGGGATATTGCAGAACTAAGCCGGCATGAGAGGGCACTACTGGTATCCCAGCTTATTGCAAAATTTGAAGATAAAATCATCAAGGTATAAAGGACGCAAAGATAGACAACAAAAATTTGGAACAGATCTTAAAACCATTCAATATACCATATGGTTTACATAAAGAGCAAACACGACAATATATAAAGAACACAACCAATAAAGAGCCAGATTGCAACCTCCAGTTTAGCATGCAAACATTCACCTACACTCAAGAGGAATTCGACAAAGCTGATCCCATATGGAGGAGGAAGTTTTTGGAGAAAAATCCGACCCTAAGGGTACACTGGGAATCATTGCCATACGTACTTCAGGTAAATCCATCTTTTTGCCGAGTACCACGTAGACACTCCTGGATGCATTTTTGGGAAGGACAGGGCTAGGGTAGCATTAATAACCAGTGGCTCAACTATCCACTATTGCCAAGTCCACCACATAACTATCTATTGACTGAAGAATACATGGTTAAAACCATGGAATTTTGGATTGCTCGCTACGCCACTGCTGATTTAGCAGTCAAAATGAGTAATAAGATTCTAAGCATGTTCATAAATGTCTTCCAACATGCCAAATATACTTTTTTAAATTTCATAGGCATTACTCAGGGATCCGAAGCGCTCGTTTTTGATCTCTCCACTATTCCGAGCCGATTAACGATTATGGCATTCTACTCAAGGCTTATGTTTTTGCCAAGCACATATATGCAGACTTTTGAAGAAGCATTTTTCACAGGCTTCTTTGAAATTGATTCTGAAATCTTTGTAAAAATGACTTCCAATCTTAATGCAAGATTGGTGGCCTATGAAACAAGCTTCTTTGCTGATCACCGACAGGCACCAGAGGATGGGGTGAAGTCAAGGCAATGGAAAGAGTTCATGATATGTCATGCCAATTTGCTTAATCAACGAGAGCAGGCAGCAATACAAACGTACTCATGTCGACACAAAAAGCCTGTCGGGGATGATAGAGTTCAGGAGGAGGGACATGTGGAAGGGGAATCAAGCAAAAAGAGAAGAAGAAGAAGATCAAGGAATAAAGCTGCTCAATAAAGAATAAAGATTATCAAGAAAACGAACAACTCTCTGCCCAAAGCCCTGCACGGTCACGCATCAGGCAACCACCCCAAAGATCATGGTCCTGAGGAGTGGAATTAAAGAAAGATAACAACCAGGACATTTCATGGAGGTTGCACATAGCTTCCTCATCCACTAGGAACTAGCGGTGAAGCGAAACAAGTCGAGGAGAGAGACAACACACAAAGGACTCTTCATCGGATAAGATAACCAATTGTCTGAAGGTCCTAGTTGCCTCCTCATCCACTGGATGCGTGCAATGAGAAGAAATGGAATAGGTCTTGAAGGATGACAAAGAAGATTAAGAAATAGGGCCTTTGAAATGGAATGCTCTCTTAAAAGAGAGTAGAGGTCAACAAATTAACGCGTGCGGTGGCAGAAGGCAAACAATCTCAAAGAAATACAAGGGGGGAAGGTATGTAAGTGACAAGGGCGGGTCAAGGCCAATAAGTATCCATGAATAAGTACAAGAAGATATCTGGCAGATCCTAATCCTTCCACTGATGGCGTGCGCGGCAGCCAGACTTAATACAACAACCCAGATTTGGGATGTACGGAATACCAAGGTGCAAACAGAAGCAAAGGACATACCTCGGATAAAGTAACAAATTCTCTGAGAGTCCTTATCACTTCTTCGACCACTGGGTGCGTGTATTGAGAAGTCTTAGACAAGCTATAAATGAGAAACAAAAGCCTGTCAAGGGACAACAAAGACAAAGAGGGGGAGAGTGTTGCAGAGCAAAGAGGCACAAAAGGAGGGCCCCAAAATTTTCAAATTTATGGGGGAGGAGTCCTCTAGATGCATAATCCCAAGTCATTGTAGTATATTTCTTGTAAAATAGTAGGAGAATAAATATTAGTCAATAAAGTGCCGGTCGCTTGTGTGAAAGGACCATTTTTAGGGCACATGTATATAAGTCACTTTGTGACTCTTTGAAAAGACTTTTTGCCATTGTGAAGAAGAAGAGCTCCTAGATTTCGAATTTGCTTCTTTCCTGCAGATTTTCATCTTCTCGATGATCTTATGTGTGTGTGTGTGAAGCTTGGAATGTGTGTGTAGGACTGTTGTCTACCCCTTCCCATCACTTTTGAACTATTGTAGTGTGTGTGTGAGCAAGTAGAAGTTGTGGAGTGAGTGTGTGTGTTTCTCGCCATTCACTATTTTGGTCATAACTTGAAGAGCAGTTGTCAGATTCGAGTGAAAGTGCCAATAGATGCGTTTCGTCGAGAGCTTCGAAATGGACCCGCTATTGCTCATATTCGGAGTTCAGAGCTAGGAGAAACATTCGAATTTGTAAAAACTGTTGTAAGTGGTATCGCGGCAGACACTTTCAGAGGTTAAGTGAGTTGTAGAGGTAGATTAGTTTTTTCTCAGGCATTTTAGCTGAACCACTTCAATTTCCATCATGAGTGCACAAGTCCTCATACACTTGGTCAGGTCGGTTCTTCATATTGTTAATTAAGCGTGTGTCAATCCACGACTATATGCACTTGTGTGGCAAATGAGATTTAGTCTCTTTGGCACAAGTCCCTAAGACTTCGTGACTTAGGTACACAGGAACCTGCCCAATCAGCATGACAATAAGCTTGTACATTTAATCCATAATCAAATGGATAATATAGACCTTCATTCACTGATCCTATGAGGTACCTAAGTACCCTTTTGGCTGCAACAATATGAGGTACTCTTGGTGCTTGCAAAAATTGAGATAACACTCCAACTACATGTGCAATATCAGGTCTTGTCATAGTAGCATACAAGAGAGAACCAATTATTGACCTATACATGGTCACGTCCTTCACTTCTTCACCTTCATGAGCACTTAGTTAAACATTTACTTCCAATGGATTTGAAATGGGCTTGCAATCACACAAACCAAACTTCTTCAAAAGATCAAGAATGTATTTCCTTTGCATCAAGTATATACCTTCCTCTTTATATAGTACTTCAATCCCAAGGAAGTACCTTAAAATCCCTAAATCTGAGATTTTAAACTCACATCCAAGCTTCCTCTTTATGTCCTTGATGTTGGCTTCATCATCCCCAGTAATGATCAAATCATCAACATATATACAAATGAAAACAATTTTGCTACCTTCCTTCTTCACAAAGAGTGATGGGTCTGCATGACTCTGATTGTATCCACATTTTACCAAGTAGTCTACAAGTCTTTGGTTCCAAGATCTTGGGGCTTGCTTGAGTCCATAAAGAGACTTCTTTAGCCTGCATACATGATGTGGAAACCTCTCATCTTCAAAGCCTTGGGGCTGGTCCATGAAGACTACCTCTTTAAGCTCTCCATTTAGGAAAGCATTCTTCACATCCAGCTGGTACATCTTCCAACCTTTTGAGGCTCAAATTGCAATCAAACTTCTGATGGTATACATCTTAGCTACTCGGCTGAATGTTTCCTCAAAGTCTATGCCATAGGTTTGAGGAAAACCTTTGGCAACCAGCCTTGCTTTATATCTATAGATGCTCCCATCTGCATGCCTCTTTACCTTGTACACTCATTTGTTGCTAATAACTTTCATGTCCTTTGTTCTTGGCACCAATGACCAAGTATCATTTTCTTCAAGTGCTTTAACTTCATCCTCCATGGCTTCAATCCATTCCCTATGCTTATTTGCTTCCTCAAAAAAGTTAGGTTCTTCACAAGCTATAACTTGAATCATGTAGGCATAGTGTCTTGCAATGAATGAGTCATAAATTAACCTTCAAACAGGGTATTTAACCCTATTGGATGACCTTACCTCACCATTAAGTGGTAGGAATCTCCTCCAACTTGGTTTAGATGCTTTGAATCCTGGAGTTTCTAATTTTTCCAGATCTTCATCACTTGTAGATTCCATGTCTACTCATCGATTGTCTTCGTCATTTGCCTTTTCCTTTCCTTTGCTACTTCCTTCACTTGAATGAGCTTCATATCTTGTCCTTCCATGCAAAGATGATGTAGTACTCTCCTCTGATGGTGTGCTTGAAGTGGTTGGACCACTTATCTCCATGCTTTGTTGTTGCTCTTTGAACTTCTTCTCGACTTCATATGCATCATCAACATGTAACACATCTTTGCTACCATACCAAGGTAGCAACTCATCAAATATTACATCCCTAGATACCTTAAGCTTTTTGGTGCAAGGATATAGCATCTAAAACCCTTTTTCTCTAAAGAATATCCAAGAAATATACACCTATCTACCTTTGAGTCTAACTTGTGTCTCAATTCTTGAGGTATGTGAACATAACACACACAACCAAATACTTTGAGATGTGAAAGGTTGGGTTTCTTACCACACCAAGCTTCATAAGGTGTAACTCCATGTACTCTTGAGGTTGGACACCTATTCATTATGTATATGGCTGTATTTGTTGCAACAACCCAATAAGATTTAGGAACATTCATTTCATTTAACAAAGATCTAGCCACTTCTGCTATGTATCTATTCTTCCTTTCTACCACCCCATTTTTTTGAGGTGTATACCTGCAAGTGAATTGCCTTTAGATGCCATGGTCATGTAGAAAATTTGGAAATTCATTTGAGAAATACTCTCCCCATCCATCCAATTTTGAGAGTCTTTATGTACTTCCCTGTTTCCTTCTCCACTAGGTTTTTGAACCTGTTGAAGTGGTAAAACACCTTGAATGATCATCTGACTTTGACTTCATGCAATACATCCAAACAAACCTTGAATGATCATCTATAAATGTGGTAAAATATCTAATACCTCCAATAGATGGATCCCTTGTAGGTCCCCATACATCTGTGTGTATGAGATTCAACACTTCATTTCTCACATGTGCTTCCTTCTTGAATGACAATCTGCTTTGTTTTCCTAATTGACAAGCATGGCACAAATGTTGCATATTATGAGATTTAAGATCAGGTAGACCACTCACCAAGCCCTTCCTTTGCATGTCCTTCATCCTTTGTAAGTTTATGTGCCCAATTCTTTTATGCCATAAGTCGATTTTTGCAATTAGTTTATTTCCAATTGACAAGTAGACAGTGTGAGGGGTTGATGGCTTTACCTCCATGGTGAAGAGTCTTCCTTGCTTCTTTTCTTTTGCTATGAGCTTGTAGTCCTGCATGGGGTCTTCAACAAAACATCCTTGCTCATTGAACCTCACCTCATAACCTCTTTCAACCATTTGACCTACCGAAACCAAGTTTTTTGTGATGGTTGCCACATGCAACACATCCTTCAACACCTTGGAGCTTTGAGATCCATTCAATGCAACATCTCATACATGTGTAATCTTGTGCTCAATTTCATCCCCTGTCTCTACATGTCCTTGAGTGATGGGTGAATGTAAATTAAAGAAAACATCTTTATTGCAACTCATATGGTTGTTACAACCACTATCAATGTACCATGTAAAATCTGAATTGACTCTTTCACTTGAACCACACATCATAAGCAAGTTCTCATTTTCTGAATTTGTTGAAGTACTAGCATTATTACCTTGGTTCCTTTTGTATCCCTGATTGCATCCTCCTTTGGACCAACAATCTCTTGCATAATGGCCTAGTTTTCCACAATTGTAGCATTCTCCATTGGATGCTTCTCTTCCATGTGATCTTCCTCCTCTTCCTCTACTCCTTCCTCTTCCTCTTGATCGATAGCTTTGGTTGGAGCGTTCTTGGTTGCTTGAGCTTGAGGTTGACCTTCCTCTCCCTCTACCTTGGGAGGTTTGTCCACCTCTTTTGCCTTTGCCTCTACCTGCATAGAAAACTTGGGCTTGGTTGCCCTTTGGTTGTGAACCTCCTTGGTTCATCTCCTCGGTCACCATCAATGTGACTAATTGATCAAATTCTGGCAGGGAATACCTCACATAAACTGATGTGATGAATGCTTTCCAACTTTCATCCTCTCTCAAGCCATCGAGAATGTGCGCAACAAGATCATCATCTTCGATTGGGCTCCCAATTGAGCCTAAAGCATCTGCAAGCTCCTTAACCTCAAAATGTACTCAATTATGTTAGTGTTTGGTGATTTCCTAAGATTATTCAACTCGTTCTTGAGCTGAATCTTCCTTTCCTTGGTTGATGAAGAGTACAATCTCTCCAAGGTCTCCCAAGCCTTCTTGGATGTGTCCAAGTCTTGTATATGCCCTATCATGCTATTGCTTATATGTTGGGATAGAATGAATATGACTCTCTAATCCCTTTCTATGCATTCATTAAGTATCTTGAGCTGCTCTTGAAGTGGTGGATCATGTACATGAGGCATTGGCTCCGTGCCACTCACTAATCCCCACAATCCTTTGCCCATAAGGTAGTTGCTAACTCTAAATTTCCATGGTTGATCATTGCCTTTCTCTAACTTCTCTATTTGTGCATTATACTCACCCATACTGAGCTCTAAGATGCTCCTCTAGCTTCTCCTCAAGTGTTTGTATGCTTTAGAAGGTTTGGATATTACTTTTTGATAGCTTCTCCCTTTCTAACCTTCGACTAGTTGAGATCTCGATCGACGTAGCCCACTTTCGATGTCTTCTTGCTTTGATGAGTCCTCCTTGTGCTTCCACGATTTATCTTGATCCTTTCAAGTCTTCAATATTATGCCATTGATTTCTCCAAGACTCCAAGATGGCTTTGATACCACTGATGGGGGATGATTTTAACACCCCAATGCGAAAATGGAAGATGGCAAACTTCCATTTTCGCATACGTAATGCTGATTGTTCTGTACCGTTCTCTACACCAGTATAGAGAATTACTATGAAAGTTTGCAGACTTGTAGTAGACTATAAGAGCTACCCAGCAAGATTTAAATCATCCCAAATGGATATTCCAGCTCGGAGCACTACCCTCTGCAAACAAGCTACCTGTTTGCAACACTCTCTGCCTATATGCATAGATATACCTTCACAAAGTTGGCAATTTCTCACAACTCACTCAGCCAAATAACTTGAAACTTTGGCAAAGTTTAGGGCACAATATGAGAGACCAAATGAAGCTTTAAATCAATGAAAATGAGTAGAATGAGAGAGCAAAAAATGCTCTGCAATCTGGTACAATCAGATTTGGAAAAACCTAACTACACCTCTAGATAGAGAGGAGCAAAATCATGATAAAATGAGGTAAGCAAGTAAGGGGGCTTCTTGCTGGAGTTTATGACCACTAAACTAAGTGGGAAACTGGTGGAATGCATCCAATTCTAGAAACAAAGGCGGGATGATGCTTATATAGAGTTTTATTTTTCCTATAATCTAGCTAACCACCCACCAATCAGTGTAGGTGCACTTATTGGTGGCTGATTTGATGAGATTTGAATTTGATTGAGTTTGGTGGAGCTTCTAACTTTATTCCATGACTTTGGTCGTCCTTTTTGATTGGTCCACTTGCAAAACTCGTGTTCGAGCCTTTTTGCATGATTGAAACAAAAACTTGATTTTCAACACTCCCCCTCAAGTCTCAATGCCTAGGTCCTTCATTCCAATGCATGCCTTGAAGTGTTGTAGCTTTATTCCATCCAATGCTTTGGTAAACATATCTGCATATTGGTCCTTTGTATTGACATGCTCCTCCTTGACATCCTTTGACATGATCTTCTCTCAAATAAAGTGGTAATGCACTTCTATATGCTTCAACCTTGCATGGAACATCGGATTTTGAGCCAAGCATATGCTACTTATGTTGTCACAAAAAATAGGTACTTGCTTAACCTGCAAATCAAGATCAACAAACAACTTCTTAAGCCACATAAGCTCACATGAGACTTGCGCTAAGACTCTATACTCAGCTTCGGTTGATGAAAGAGCCACGGTTGGTTGTTTCTTTGACATTCATGAGATGGTCTTCTTCCCTAGCATGATAACATATCCACTAGTGCTCCTCCTATCATCTTTGGAACTGTTGTAGAGAAAAGAGGCACAAAAGGAGGACCCCAAAATTTTCAAATTTATGGGCATATTTTTCTTCTTTAAAATCTTAGAAAATTCCCTCAAAGCTATGTAAATGCACTAGAGGAGTCCTCTAGATGCGTAATCCCAAGTCATTGTAGTATATTTCTTGTAAAATAGTAGGAGAATAGAGATTAGTCAATAAAGTGCAGGTCACTTGTGTGAAAGGACCATTTTTAGGGCACATGTATATAAGTCACTTTGTGACTCTTTGTAAAGACTTTTTGCCATTGTGAAGAAGGAGAACTCCTGAATTTCAAATTTGCTTCTTTCCTGTAGATTTTCATCTTCTCTATGATCTTATGTGTGTGTGTGAAGCTTGGAATGTGTGTGTAGGACTGTTGTCTACCCCTTCCCATCACTTTTGAGCTACTGTAGTGTATGTGTGTGAGCAAGTAGAAGTTGTGGAGTGAGTGTGTGTGTTTCCCGCCATTCACTGTTTTGGTCATAACTTGAAGAGCGGTTGTCAGATTCGAGTGAAACTACCACTGTAGATGCGTCTCGTCGAGAGCTTTGAAATGGACTCACTATTGGTCATATTTGGAGTTTGAAGCTAGGATAAATATTCAAATTTGTAATAACTATTGTAAGTGGTATCGCGGTAGACACTTTCAGAGGTTAAGTGAGTTGTAGAGGTAGATTAGTTTTTTCTCAGGCATTTTAGCTAAACCACTTCAATTTCCATCATGAGCACACATGTCCTCATACACTTGGTCAGGTCGATTCTTCGGATTGATAATTAAGCGTGTGTCAATCCACCACTATATGCACATGTGTGGCAAATGAGATTTAGTCTCTTTGGCACAAGTCCCTAAGACTTCGTGACTTAGGTACACACGTTTTTGGTGCCGTTGCCGGGGAACACACTCGACCAAGGTGCCTTCGTGATGGTTGTAGCTCTAGAGTGACGAAATCGTACTTGTAGGAGTGAATTCATTCAGTGGCAAGTAGTCCGACGCTTCAACACTTGTTACTTCACATCCCGGAGGTGTGCGGAGTGAGTTTTTAGGTTTAGGGTTTGGAGAGAGAGAGGAGAAAGAGTTAGGGTTAGGCTAGCAAGAGATGTGGAGTAGGAGTAAGTCAAAATTATCAAGAAAAATTCCCAAAGAAATTACCAAATTAGTGTAGTGTAGGCTTCAGTCACCAAGAACTATAAAAACCAAAAATAGAAGTTTATTTGATACTTGCTTCTAGTGTGGTATCATCTGAGAGCAGCGACTGGTATCGCTAGTTTGGTATCATGCAAATGGAGCCCCCACACTTACTTAGTGAGCTCAAGGCCTAAACATAACCATCTCAAGGTAAGCTACATGCAAGGATTAATCTCAAAAACTTTGAAAAATTGCACTCACACATGATTAAAGGCCCAGACGGTATTGCGGGGTGGGATAGAGTGATTTGAGGAGTTCTATTTTTGAAACAGAAGTCTAGGAGTGAAGAGGGGTGAGAGAAGAACCAGACGGTGAAAAATTTTTTGAATTAGGAAGTGATTTGGCTGTAGTATCACGATCGGTTGGGTTTTTGGTATCGCGATACCAAAAATTCCCTTGGATCGCGATACTCGCCGAAGTATTGTATCACCGGTTACCAGTTGTGTATCATGATACCATTTTTTGGTATCGTATCGCCTAGTTGGTATTGCAATCACGATTTGCCAAGTGGTATCGTATCGCGGTCCACTTTGGTATCGTATTGTCTCGGTCACGGTATCGTATCATTGACCTAGCGGTACCATATTGCCTTACTTTCCAGTATCGTATCGCGACCTTTCTGGTATCGTATCGTGAAAAAGTTTGGTATCGTATCATCCAAAAAGTGGTATCGTATCGTGAGAGTCCCAATATCATACCGTGCTAATTTTGGTATCATATCGTGCGGTTTCGCGGTATCGTATTGCCAACTGAACTGGTATCGTATCGTGCGGTTTTGCAGTATCGTATCGCCAGCTGCGCTGGTATCATATTGTCAGAATTTCTAGTATCGTATCGTGCCCTACAGTAGTATCGTATCGTCTCTTCGGGTGGTATCGTATCGTGGATTTCCCAAGTATCGTATCGTGAGCATACTTGGTATCGTATCATGGCAAAGTCTAGTATCGTATCGTGTCCTGAAGTGCTATCATATCATCGACAGCCTGGTATCACCTAGTGCAGTATCGCCAAAGTGGTATCATCGAGAACACTTTGAGCATTTTTAAGGGTGAAATTGAGGCATTTGAGGAGCCACTTAGGGAGAGTTTTAGAGGTCAAAAGAGCCCCAGGAGGGTGAATGAGCTTGAGGTCAGGGAGAGTTCTAAGTAGCCGGAGAAGTGTCATATCATCAGTAGGAAGCAGGTCAGTCACCGTTCTACCTACTCTGACACCTCTTGTGATTCGGAGGAGGAGATACCCATGGATTCAGAAGACATGCAAGGTCATGTTCCCAGAAGAAACTTCATGTCTACGGTAGAAGGGGAGTACCGCACCTCCTTGCAATATGTGTCTACCAATGCCCATGAGATTCCTATCTTCCTGGATGGATTAAATAGATCAGTTGCTAGGATGGTAACCTCCACAAACTCCACAAATGTGCCCAGACCAGCTATCAAGTATGAAGGAGGAGTATATATGGACAAGTTGGGTCACCTCTATGTGGTGATAGAACACCCAAAATTGATCAATGAGAGAGGAGAATTGGAAGGACAAGAACATTCAGGAAGACCAGACCCTGGAGAGTTAGTAACTACTCCCAGAGGCAAGTCAGTGGTGACACGAGTCTTGAGAGGGGATTTGATATCTCTAGATGACTACTTATTGGAGGTCTATTTGATCCATGGAGCAGATTTACTCCTACAAACTGACTCACCTACACAAGGACGGGAAGAAAGCACGATGACATTTTACGAGTTAAAAGATCTTGAAGACGAGTCTAGAGTAACATACCTAGACAAGAACCAAAGAAGGTATTGGCTTGTCGATGCCCTAGATAGAGCTCGACTAAAGTATATGGGCTTGCCTGTGTTTCCCCAACGAGAGCAGGCAACAACCTCTCAGACCTAGAATGCAAGCACACAATCAGACACACCCTGGATTAGGCAACCAACACCGACCACCAGTAAGACCAAGACCACCACAAGGAGTGCAACCAGGAATACCCCCAATTAGACCAGCCATCCCTGCATTCCCAATAATGCCCAGACAGCCTGAGCTTGTAAGAAGATTAAGACCTATTCAGGTAGCCAAATGTTTAAGAAATCATTATGATGGATTGGGAGAACCTTACGACCACATTGCTGAATTTAAACAAGTTTTAAGAGCTGAACAAATGGAGGATTTCTTTGTGCAGTATGAGTCCTTTGGACTCACCCTCACAGGAACGGCTCTGACATGGTTCCAACCTCTAGATCCCAATCAATTTGGAAATATGGAGCAATTCTTTCAAGAATTCATAGGAGAGTTCACTAAGAGAGGGATTAAACATAATTCATCATCTTTAATCCATAGTTTTAAACAGAACCCTAATCAAACCGTGAAAACAGCTACCCGAAGATTCAATCAGTATGTGGATAGATGTCCTATAGCAGAAAGACCTACACAACAAAAAATGATATCATTATTTTTGGATGGATTAATGAACGGAACTCTAAGAACATTAGTCTATGTGAAGAGACTACAGACATTGAATGAATGTCTGCAAGAGTGTATTGACCTTGAGGACAATCTAGCAGATGATCTCAAGAGTGCGACCAGTCCTACTAAATCAAAAGACACTCGAAGCACAATAACATCCAATTCTAGTAATGTAGAAGAATTAGCAGAACTGGTGGCAAAGAAATTGGGAGTCCAAGGACAAAGAAATTATCAGCACCCCGCCCTAAGAGTGCCCATGTTACGAAGATGTAGCTCATGTGGAGGTGATCACCCCACTCACATGGGTGTTCGAGGAGGAATAGGCATACCTCAGACGTACCCTTATAATAGACAGCCCCATCAAGGAACGGCCTTGTATTGTCACATAGAACAGAAATACACCAATCACACCACGAAAAATTGCCCGTTCAATAGGCAGACACAGCCTCTACAACCACCTCAATATCGGCCATATGGATATCCACCTAGAGAGCCAGGCAGAGAGATGCCCAGGTACAATCCCTACCCAACACCACTAGGAGCACCTAGGCCATACGAGCAAGCACAATATACACAACCCCAGCCAGTGTTAGGACCACAACTCTCACATCCCCAACATGTGGTACGTGTCAAGTATACCCAACCAGAGGAAAACTTAGAAAGAGCCATAGTGCAAGCAACAACAATAGCCAATATGGAATCAACGAACCCAGGATATGAGCAATCCCAAGAAGAATACTACTCTTATGATGCTAGTATAATGGAGTACGAGCAAGTTTATGATCTGCAATACTATGGATATGAAGGATATGACAATACATATGGACCAGAAGTGGCGACATTAGTGTACACCGCACCTAAAGCACAGACTCTAGTAAGACCACCCATGAGACCACCTGTGCCAAGAGGACCGTGTTATAGATGCGGAGCAGACCATTTTATCAGAGAATGCACTTGGCCTTACCACCCACCACCTCTTAGGACTTGGGAAGGGTATTGTAGTGATTGTGGAAAGGAACATCTCTTTCGAGATTGCCCAAAAAACCCCAACAATGCTCAAGACACTACACCCATTAATGTGATCAAAGTGATAGAAGCACCGGGGAGTGACCAAGAATACACCGTACCATTAAAGGCCATTACACGAGCACAAATGAAGGAACAAAATGGAAAACAACCGGACCTTGAATAAGAAAACAGTAAAACCTTAGACCCCAAAGTTCAAATAGTGGAAGATTCAAAAGACCCTCCCGAGAGTGCTCAGGCAATGAAAAGCCAAAAGTGGAAGGAAAGAAGAGAAAAGCTCAAAGAAAAATGGATGAAAAACAAAAATCAAGAAAATAAGAAACATACTCGAAGCAATAAGAAGCCTAAAGAACCAGAGATTCGGGAAGAAGTTCCCATTCCACCGCCTATCTTAGAGTCAGAAAACCAGGATCAATTCTAGCCGACCCTAAATCCGATGATTTGGACATGTGGTTGAAGGCATACCAAGCTATAATTAAGACTGGACCGAATGTGGAGCAACATGAAAAGCTTTACCCACTAGGAGAGTTAGAAAAGGAGAGGCTTGCGATATGTAAAAAGCTCATAGAGGTAGCACAAGAAACCCTAGAAAAGACTATCCCGGCCCTCCCCGAGACAAGGATAGTGGAGGATCAATACAAGGATTGTGTTAAAGCCAGGGAGAAGGAACCGAAAGAGAAGCATGATAAATGTGAGCTAGTGAAAACCCAAGACGAACCTATGTCAACAGTGCCGGATATAGAGGCTGACTGGCCAAAAGAATTATGGAATAGAATCCGAGAAGAACAATGGAAGAGGAATGGAGTGGCTAAACCTCCTTTTGAGGAATTAGATGTGGTAGTTTATCAACCAAATCCCAACATGGAAGAAGTATATGAGGAAGTATCGAGACTAGACCGAAATAGGGAAGAAGCTCAGAGCATTTCATCCCTACCTAATTACATGGGAGAGTACGAAAAAGAATCCATGATCTTCCGTGCGCCAACAGTACGAGGAAAAGGAAAGGGAAACTTAGACAAAAATTCACACAATCTAACAGAACTTAAAAAGACAAAAGTACAATGCCAATTGACTATGGAAGAACTACTTTGTGTTAAACCGCAATTATGGAAACAATTAGGAGGTCAATTGGAGTTAGGACAGGAGAAGAATGAAAAGAAAAGCAAGGGAAATGAAAACCCACCTAAGGTACAAATTCCAGTGGACAAGGTTGGAGAATTTAGTGAAGGAGATGAAGGTAACATGTGTCTACCTGTCACCTACAATGTTATATGACCAAAGCCATACTAGACACAGGAGCAGGAGTAGGTATTGCCACCAAAGAGATTTGGGAGAAATGGGGAAAGCCTGCCTTACGACCCACTCGCATGAAGCTTCAATTAGCAGATGGTCATGTTGAAAAACCATTAGGAATATTAGAAAAGATCAAATTAACCACCTATGGAGTTGAATTTGAGCACACTTTAGCAATTTGTCAATTTGGAAAAGCAAATAAGTATGAGATGATATTAGGACGATCCTTCATGAGACAGCTTAGGGTAGTGCAAGATTGGGGACGAGACTCTTTATACCTTCAACATCAAGGAAACACCACCAAAATAAACTTGCATACCTTTGCGTACAGAGATGTACCACCACTACAATGGAACCCCATACATAAAGAAGAGGATGAGTTGTCTATCCATAGTGTTGGATCAAGCGACCAATCATAGATGCATGAGGATGCCCAATTATGGATGTGTAAAGTAGACAAGAAAGAGGATAATAAAAGGTAGTTGTGGCCAATAGGACATCCTAATTACCGGTCCATAGAAGATCCAATGTACATGCCTCAAATCTTCCTTGATGAAACATTTGAACCGCAAGGATGGATGGAAATCCTAGCGACCTTGGATGTATGTGTGAATGAAGAAGTTCTGACGATGAATGAATGTGTGGACGAAGAAGGCTACGACGTAAATTTGTACATGGTTGTCCTTCAAGAAGTAGAACTGGGAGAAATATTGGAAAAGGAATGGAGAGAAGAATACGAGAGCATAGAAATGGAACCGGAATTTGATTCTTCAGAGCATTACCTAGAAGCCATTCGAACCGAAGAAAAGTATGGAATGACCAAAATGTTAGCAATAGAAGCAGCCCCTATAATGCCACAACCGGAAGAAAGTGTGAGTAAGATCAAACCAAGCCCTGATCTTTTTGAGGTTCCGGAGCATTTTAAAAGGTACGAAGTAGAGGAGAGAAAAATAGCTATTCAAATGCCTAAAAGAGAGGCAAGAGAAGGAGAAGCATATGACAACAAAGAACAAACAAAAAAGATCATAGTAACTATAGAAGATGGAGAAGAAAGATGTACTTACATAGGAAAAGACATGTCGACCGAGGAGGAAGAGGAGTCAATTAGTTGATCCGGGAATATCGGGAAAAACTACAAGGATCTCAAGGGTGTGGAACCCTCCATTTGTTCCCATAGAATACCAATGACATCTAAGGCAAAACCATCAAAACAATGCCCTTACACCTATAATGAGGTCTATGCTGCAAAAATAAAAGAGGAAATAGACAAGCTATTAGCAACTGGATTCATTTATGAAATAGAACATACTGAATGGGTATCACCACTAGTGGTTGTACCTAAAAAGAATGGAAAACTCAGATTATGCATTAACCTGAAAAAGTGAATGCAGCCATGATCTGTGATAGCTATCCATTACCTATCACCGACCATCTATTGGAAAGAGTTGCAGGAAAATAAGTCTATAGCTTCTTGGATGGATTCTCTGGAGACAACCAAGTAGCCATTGCTACTGATGATCAACATAAGATGGCATTCGCGATTGAATGGGGAGTCTATGCTTTCGGAGTGATGCCTTTTGGACTCACTAACGTGCCTACTACTTTCCAAAGGTTGATGTGTCATGTTTTCAAAGAATTCCTAAAAAAGAGTATGGAAGTGTATGTAGATGACCTATGTATATATTCAAATCAAAGGCAAGTCCACATTTCGGAACTGCGAAAAATATTTGATAAATGTCGACAATACAGAGTCTGCCTGAAACCAGAGAAGTGTGTCTTCATGGTAAGACAAGGGAAGATCTTAGGACACATAATGTCGAGGAACGGAATATCTACAGATGAAGACAAGATCAAGGTTATCTTAGAACTTCCTAGACCAAAGAATGCAAAAGAAGTGCAAGCATTAATGGGACATTGTGGATACTACCGTCGATTTATCCACATGTACGCCATAATTGCCAAACCCTTGTATGGACTGCTGACCCAATTCACTTGGACAGATTATTGCGAGAAGGCATTTACCGAGTTGAAGAGGTGACTTAGCACGGCCCTAATTTTGAAAACACCGAATTGGAACAAGCCTTTTCATATTCATATGGACGCTTCAAATTATGCAATCGGATGCATCTTAGGTCAGCTGACAGATGAGGGAAAGTTGGATCATCCAATTGCTTATCCAAGGAGACAACTGAATCAAGCCGAAAGAAACTATACAACTACGGAGTGAGAGGGATTAGGAATGGTGTACGCTATAAAGAAATCCAGGCATTATCTCTTAGCCAACAAATTCAAGTTCTTCATAGATCATCAAGCCTTATTGTATCTAGTCAACAAGCCTTGTAACACTGGAAGGCTTGTGAGATGGTTTCTGTTATTGATGGAGTTTGATTTTGAAGTAATAGTGAAAAAGGGGAATACCCATATGAGAGCAGATCACCTCTCCAGATTAACACATGGAGAACCACCAAAAGGAGTGCCAAACGATTTGCCAGACACTTACCTGTTTAATTTGGAAGTGTGTCCAAAGTGGACAGAGAACCTAATTCCAATACTCACTCATGGCCCACAACACTCGATTCATAAAGAAAGTAAACAAGAAATTCTACAATCACGTAACTTGCACATTATTGTAGGAAGTGTGTACCATAAGGAACCTAACGGTGTATTATCTAGATGTGTTGAGGAAGACGAACAAGTGAAGTTGATTGAACAAGCTCATGTAAACAAATGGAGGACGCACAAAGGGATTCACGGAACTCTAAGAGAGTTGAAACGACTAGGAGTATACTGGCCTGATATGCCTAAAGATGTCCATGATTATGTCAGTAATTGTGCAGAATGTCAGGAGATCATACCCGATGATCATACATCTTTACCTTCCTCTACAATAGCCCCCAAATGGAGTGAGACATTAGTGAAATTCCTAAAGACACAGGCACACGAGGAAGGAGTCAGCTTAGCAAGGAGACGGTCCCTAGAGGAAATGAGTAAGGATTATGTAATCATGGGAAGACACTTGTTTAAGAGAGGGAAAGACAATCAGTTATGGTTATGTGTGCATGAAGGAGAATACTTACCCATATTAGAGATGGCACATGCAGGTGCTGCAGGAGGTCATTTTTCCACCGAGAGAACTGTAAAAATGATCCTATTCGCGGGCTTGTGGTGGCCAACTCTACATATGAATGCGGACACCTATGTACAAAGTTGTGAGACCTGCCAAAGGGCCAAATACCCGATTCGGCGAGATGACATGCCATTGAGACCTATAGTTTGTGCTAGAGCATTTTCCAAATGGGGTATTGATTTCATCGGACCCATTAACCCACCAGCCAAAGGGTCACATGCCGAATATATCATAGTAACCACAGATTACTTGACAAAATGGGTGGAGGCAAAGGCTACTAGAAAGAATGATGCTCATACCACTGCTAAGTTTCTTTTAGAGCACATTTTCACTCGTTTCGGATTACCAATTGAGATTGTGAGTGACCCAGTAACGCATTTCATTAATGAAGTAATAGAGTCTTTAATGCATGAGTTCTTGGTGATCCATAAAAAATCAGCCCTTTATCATCCTCAAGCCAATGGTCAAGCGGAAAGTTCCAATAAGGTGTTATGCACAGTATTGACAAAGATAGTCAATAGTGGAAGGTGAGATTGGGACAATCAATTGCATCATGCAATTTGGGCCTTTCAAGTCGCTTACAAGACTGCCATTAGAACTACTCCATTCAACCTTTTGTATGGACAAAACGCAATCCTTCCGATCGATTTTTTAGTGCCAACTTTGAGAATAGCCCAACAGTATGAATGGATAGGACATGAGTTATCCCAACAACTAGACCAAATTGAGAAGCTACATGAGACTAGAATACAGGCTGTTGCAAGAATTTATGCAGCCAAGAGAAGACAAAAGGCATATTATGATGCACACATAAAAGACAAAGGACTAAAAGAAGGAAATTTAGTTCTGCTCTACACCTTGAAACAACATGCTAAAAAGTTACAAAAACGCGGATATGGGCCTCTAATCATCAATCGGATTTCCACTAGTGGACCAGTTGATCTAGCTACTCTCGTTGAAGATATTCTTCCTAACTACATAAGTGGATGTCGAGTAAAACGATATATGGAGCCATTGACAGATCAAATGCTAGCATGCCTCGTAGGTGCGCAAAATAGGAAGAACGAGGAAGAACGAATTAGAGAGGAAGCACGGCAAGAAGCCTTAGAGCGTATCAAGAAATGGAAAGAGTGGATAAGGCAAAGAGATGAACGATATCTGCAAGGAGAAGAGCCTATTCCCATGGCTAATTACGAGGTTCATAAGTCCAACACAACCAATGTCTGCATGTCACAGCCATACTTAAACCTAGGAATTGGAACGATAGAGTACAAGCTGATAGACGCCTTGATAGATTCAGGAGCAGCACCCAGTTGCATACGAAATATAGTCATCACAGAAGATCTTCAAACCATTCTAATACCCACGAAAGCACATATGATAGGTGTGGGAGGTCAATTTATAGCATGCATTGGAGAAGCCATAGTATCCCTCCACCTAGGAAATTCAACTATGGAACAACGAGTTCTAGTGTGTAGCTATGAAGATCTAGTACATAACTTAATCCTAGGACAAGACTGGATCATTGAGAATGAAGTGAGCATCCACCTAGCTCAAGGATACATCTCAGCCAAAATAGGGCACAAGGAAATCTTTAGTCTATTAGGAGAGAAACCCTCACATAGACCAAGAGTCACCAGAAGTGCTGAACAAATCATGCAAGAGCACATAGCAAATGATTCCAGCACAAATCAATCAGAAGTAAGTCTGACAGAAGAAGGGACTTCAAACCCCAATGTATCCAAGGAGAAAGTAGATTCATCCTACTTGATTGGTGAACAGAAGGAAACCAAGGAGGACAATACTCTTAAAGTCTTCTATGCAAAAGAGCGATCAACAACCTAGAAATCCACCATCAACTACTCGCCATCAGGAAATGTCAACTTCAAATGGGTTCGAAAGGATCGTGTGAAGGAATTAGAAAAGCCAATGTCAATAAATGTCATTTCTCATAGGGTCGAAAAGAATTCTTCTTCACCGAAATTAGAACCAAAACAACTCTTGAGAGTATGGCTTCCTAAGCCTTTGATAGAAGCTCAAAAAACACGGGAACGAATGTGGATTCCCAAGAAGGTCAGACAAGTGGCCATTCAAGAGATAGACAAGCACCAGGAAACATTATATCGACACAATAGTACCATAAAAACTAGCGAGATTCGTCTCAGATACCCCAAGAGAAGGAACCCCATAACTCGGATAACAAAACAGAGAAGGGATACACATGCAGCACGACAAAATGAGGAGAAGACAAGACTTAAAACCCCTAGTATGAAATGGATATGGAAACCAAAGCAACAGCAAGGAATGGAACACCTGAACCAAGAAGACTTCTTTTGCACACATGAAACTTCCAATGCACCTAAAGTATGCATGAGAGGGCCACATTCCGAGGCCATGCATTCGGCACATGAGATACATAAACAAATTAGTGGTGCACATTCCCCATCTGGGAACAAGTCATAGCTTCTACTTCCTTAGGAATGGACCTACTATGTAAATAAATAACTGCTTTGGCTACACTAATTCTTGTTTTCTTTCAGAAGTGAAAATGAGAGAAAAAGATGTGGCAAGAAGTTCTATTGATGCAAACATAGGGAACGGAGTGACACAATGCATGAAATATCACTACAACACACATCACTAAACGACATGTATGTACAGTAGCTAATGCTTTTTGCATTACAAGTGCAGATGGCTTCTGAAGACTCTGAAGCTATCGTTAAGGAGGAAGTGTTGGAATTTCCTTTGCAAAGCGTGACTAAAGCAAAAGGTCATTGGTTTAGAGATTATCAACCAGCACGGGATTTCTTATTCCTAGTGACCATCAAAATCATGGATACAGATCACCAGTTCCCTGTGATGTCCAAAAATTTCAAAATAGTACATGAGCTCACATCAACCATGGACGTCATGAAGAAGGCGGGCATCCATAAATACTTTGAGTTACAGACCTACAATCCCGATTTTTAGAGATGTGTCCAAGTTATGAATACTTTGCAGCTTGCCTTGCATGATCCATTGGTGCCGGATGCTAGAGTCATGGACGCAATTGGTGAATGGGTCATAATACAGTTTACACATGAATTAATCAAGGAAGCTTTTGGATGGGAGAAGGACGGGACTACAGTCGTCTTGAAAGAGGAAAGTTGAGGATCCAAGACGCGAACTTTCAATGAAATCAATCGTATTGATATTGAAGATGAAGTGAGGCTTATCAATCAACATTTTTGTTTTCCAAACATGCACAGGTATACGGCTCCACAAAAGATCGTAGTACAAATTCTGTCACATGCCATTAAACAAATTGGAAATCAGGTCAATATGACTCCATATATTCAAGAGCGACTGTTCGAGGCAAAAAAGCAATGGAATCACAAGAAATTTCTGAACGGCACTGTGGCTATGACTATATTGATATATCATGCTTTGGGCATTAGAGAGCATTTGCGAGAAATGCCATCATCAGAAGCCATGGCTAAATATACAAAGGTTGCAACTGTCCCTAGGAAAAAGAAGGGAGTAACAACTGTAGAGGAAGCAGAAACTAGCTCACAACATAGAAGGAGAGGTACCAAGAGGTTAAGGGAAATGATGCAAACAGAAGCTGAGGTGCAAGCCACGAAGAGGGCACATGTACTTCCAAGGACAAGAGTTGAAGACCATCGACCGATTACAAAAGAGGAATTGACAAGCACCCTGGAAGACACACATCAATACACCGAAGGACAAGTGAATCTATCAATGCAAGGGCACCATTACCAACAAGCCCATCAAGATATGGAACAAAAAAAGAGGCTGACCAAGGTGCATAGATATAGAGAATTAGGGTTAGTAAACTCAAGCTCATCTTCCGATGCACAAGAAGAACCAGATACCTCCTTGTTGAATGTGGACATTCGAAGTGAGTCCAAAGATGAGGGACAATGGGAGGAGTTAAATGAAGTGAACAAGAGTGTGGAAGAGAAAGACACAAAGGTAAATCAACCACCCATCAGCCCCAGGCAAGACAAGGCAGAAAAGGAGGCCTCCCAAGAAAGAATACATGTCATCAAGTTAAATGAAGCTTCCAACCTTCAAATCCAAGAGACTGTGCTTGCAGGAGAGGGATCATTCAAAAATCCCAAAGAAGAACCAAAACATACTACGATGGAAGAGTCAGAACCCTTCACACCAATAAGGGTAGTGGCAGAACCCTCCCCTATGGATGTTACATTTGAAGGGAGTGCCATTAAGGTCGTTAATAAAGAAGATGGAAACAAAGAACAAGAAGTACAACTCCAAATTAGACAACCACATAACGAAACTATACATGTAGAGCATGGAAAGGATGTCTAAATAGGAGGAGCTCCAAGCATTCCAAAAACGTGGTTGAATGTAGACGTCACTCAGCTCAAGCCACAGGTTCAACATATGATCAAAACTGCCATGGACACACAACATTTAATGCTTGAGGATGATGTTGACTATGGCAAGGCAATGCAAGAAAAGAATCAACTTTGAGAAATGGGTTAGAACCTTTCTGCCCAACTGATTCAAGCTCAAAAGAACATAGCAGATAAAGAGAAGGAAGTCCAAGAAGCCAAGCAACAATGCAACACACTAGAGATAGAAAATCAGAAATTGAAAGACCAACTACAGGAGTTACTAAAGAAATATGAAGCTAGCGAGGCTGAGAAAATACGCATGAATACTAGAAGCAAAATACTGGAATCACAAATCAAAATATAAATGGAAGAAGTAGAGAAATTACGGAATAGAAACAAGGAGCTCATGACAACTCTTCTATGTAACCAACCCATAGAAGCTCCTGACGTGCCAGAAAAGAACACAAAGGCATTGGAGGCAAAGTTAGCTAAGTATGAAGATCAGCTCAAGCAAGAGCAGACCGCCATTGCAGAATGGGAAAAAAGGTACATGGATGACACATCAGAATGAAGATGCACATCAACTCACGATCATTGGCGAGGAGCTACTAAAAAACAAAGAAACCATTTTGAAGGCCACCGAGGAAATCAAAAGCAAAGATGCAATGATCACGCAACTACAAGATCAACTAGCACAGAAGACAACAGACGGGACACCAGTAGTTCCACACTCCACAACGGCTACTAAGGAGATTGAGGTACGTCCTCTCTCCCCCCCCTTACATCATTTGCCGATAAGGGAGGAAGCGGAGATCCACTATGAACAAACTCATCAGGATATTGAAGAACTAAGCCGGCATGAGAGGGCACTACTGGTGTCCCAACTTACTAGAGAATTTGAAGATCAAATCATCAAGGTATAAAGGACTCAAAGATAGACAGCAAAAATTTGGAACAGATCTTAAAACCATTCAATATACCATATGGTTTACATAAAGAACAAACACGACAATATATAAAGAACACAACCAATAAAGAGGCAGATTGCAACCTCCAGTTTAGCATGCAAACATTCACCTACACTCAAGAGGAATTCGACAAAGCTGATCCCATATGGAGGAGGAAGTTTTTGGAGAAAAATCCGACCCTAAGGGTACACTGGGAATCATCGCCATATGTACTTCAGGTAAATCCATCTTTTTGCCCAGTACCACGCAGACGCTCCTGGATGCATTTTTGGGAAGGAGAGTGCTAGCGTAACATTAATAACTAGTGGCTCAACTATCCACTATTGCCAAGTCCACTACATAACTATCTATTGGCTGAAGAATACATGGTTAAAACCATGGAATTTTGGATTGCTTGCCACGCCACTGTACCTGATTTAGGAGTCAAACTAACTAATAATAACTAATAAGATTCTAAGCATGTTACTTACAATCATAAAGGTCTTCCAACATGCCAAATATACTTTTTTGAATTTTATAGGCATTACTCAGGGATCCGAAGCGCTCGTTTTCGATCTCTCCACTATTCCGAGCCGATTAACAATTATGGCAGTCTACTCAAGGCTTATGTTTTTGCCAAGCACATATATGCAGACTTTTGAAGAAGCATTTTTCACAGGCTTCTTTGAAATTGATTCTGAAATCTTTGTAAAAATGACTTCCAATCTTAATGCAAGACTGGTGGCCTATGAAACAAGCTTCTTTGCTGATCACTGATAGGCACCAGAGGATGGGGTGAAGTCAAGACAATGGAAAGAGTTCATGATATATCACGCCAATTTGCTTAATCAACGAGAGCAGGCAGCAATACAAACGTACTCACGTCGACATGAAAAGCCTGTCGGGGACGATAGAGTTCAGGAGGAGGGACGTGTGGAAGGGGAATCAAGAAAAAAGAGAAGAAGAAGAAGATCAAAGAATAAAGCTGCTCAATAAAGAATAAAGATTATCAAGAAAATGAACAACTCTCTGCCCAAAGCCCCATAGGGGCACGCGTTAGGCAACAACGCCAAAGATCCAGGTCCTGAGGAGTGGAATTAAAGAAAGATAACAACCAGTACATTTCATGGGAGGTTGCACACAACTTCCTCATCCACGACGAGATGGCGGTGAAGCAAAACAAGTTGAGGAGAGAGACACACACAAAAGACTCTTCATCGAATAAGATAACCAATTGTCTGAAGGTCATAGTTGCCTCCTTGTCCATTGGATGTGTGTGGTTAGAAGAAATGGAATAGGTCCTGAAGGATGACAAAGAAGATTCAGAAATAGGGCCTTTGAAACGGAATGCTCTCTTAAAAGAGAGTAGAGGTCAGCAAATTAAGGTGTGCGGTGGCAGAAGGCAAACACTCTCAAAGCAATACAACGAGGGAAGGTATGTAAGTGACAAGGGCGGATCAAGGCCAATAAGTATCCATGAAGAAGTGCAAGAAGATATCTGGCAGATCCTAATCCTTCCACTGATGGTGTGCACGGCAGCCCGACTTAATACAGCATCCCAGATTTGGGATGTACGGAATACCAAGGGGCAAACAGAAGCAAAGGACATACCTCGGATAAAGTAACAAATTCTCTGACAGTCCTTATCGCTTCTTCGACCACTGGGTGCGTGTATTCAAAAGTCTTAGACAAGCTATAAACGAGAAACAAAAGCCTATCAAGGGATGACAAAGACAAAGAGGGGGAGAGTGTTGCAGAGCAAAGAGGCACAAAAGGAGGGCCCCAAAATTCTCAAATTTATGGGCATATTTTTCTTCTTCAAAATCTTAGAAAATTCCCTCAAAGCTATGTAAATGCACTAGAGGAGTCCTCTAGATGCATAATCCCAAGTCGTGTAGTATATTTCTTGTAAAATAGTAGGAGAATAGAGATTAGTCAATAAAGTGCCGGTCGCTTGTGTGAAAGGACCATTTTTAGGGCACATGTATATAAGTCACTTTGTGACTCTTTGAAAAGATTTTTTGCCATTGTGAAGAAGGAGAGCTCCTAAATTTCAAATTTGCTTCTTTCTTGCAGATTTTCATCTTCTCTATGATCTTATGTGTGTGTGTGAAGCTTGGTTGCTCCATCCACTATTACTAATGTTGGTCGTGGTCTCTTTGTTTTAGAGGATTTGTATGTGCCTCCGAACTCTGAAGTCACTCTTATATCATTTTGTGGTCCTATATATGGATGGAGAGATTGGCATCGACTTGCACGTTATGTTCAAAGCATGCGTACTTATGGGATATGCTTGAATGCAGCATCCCTTACTAGTAGAAGGATTTCACATGCAGAAAATGAAAAATTATATATTCATGGAAGACCTTACATGCATGGAGATATAGCAGGTTTAATAAATAGTAGTCGAGGATTACATAATAGTTCAAGGACTAATTGCACATTTGAGGAGCGTGAAAATAGTCATGAATCACCATACATGGGTACAAATGTATCAAGATACATAGTTACTAGTGAATTATGGATGGAGTAGACCTCCAAGAGCAACTTTTAGCTAGAGACAAAATGAAAATTTTCTATCCATATTTAATAACTTATATATTTAATTATATTTAAAGTTTACTTTTTATTCATTGATGGAATACTAATGATTTTTATTCATTGTGTAGTTTCCAATGTATGATGTTGATGATATTCCTACACATCATTCACAATTGCTAGTAAGATCTCATTCATCAAAAGCTTCTATGAGGAGGCTACGCAAAAATGATCCTGTGGAATATGCAAGGTTGAAAGACCTATATTCAAAAGAAGATAAAGTACAAGATTTGTACGACAATGATGAAGATGATGGCATGGCAAATTTTATTGAGGATTGGTATCAAAATGACTGTGAGAGCATTGATATTTCTAAAAATGAGAAATATCTTCGAGAGGAATGTCTAAAGCATGTACGTGAAGGAAGTCGTTTGACACAAAAAAGTGCAAGCTTACTTATTCTCAATCTTCAAATTTTTTGGATGGAGAAATGTATCTGTTTTGACACTATTAAGGTATAATTTTTAATTTTCTATCTCTTTATATATATACATGCATACATATATACATATAAATACATACATACATAGACACACACACACACACACACACACACATATATATATATATATATATATATATATATATATATATATATATATATATATATATATATATATATATATATATATATATATATATATACACACACACACACACACACATGAATGCATACACATATAAACATACACACACATATGCACACATACACATGTTATGAGAGTAAGGTCAAATTATACATACCTGTATCAAACCGAAGATATTTTATCCATCTCGCCTTTGGAATTGTCCGCCCAGTCTTTAGAATCTTCTTGACACATCTGGTCCTATTCTAGTCAACCTAATACCTGCATTGCTAACTCTTTTATGAACTTTGCATACAAATATTAAGTATCAGTTAGCTGTGGAGGTATTAGGTCCTTTGGAAAATGGGAGAAGCAAATCTATTTGGAAGATTTTGAAGGATGGAAGAATAATTTTAAAGGATGGGTGGAAAGAAAGCGTCCATTCAATGTAGGTTCTTGTTTTTACCTTAGCTAAGGTAAGAACAAGAACTTGCATTGAATGGACGCTTTCTGTCTGCCCATCTTTTAAAACTATTCATCCATCTTTCAAAATCTTCCAAATAGATTTGCTTCTCCGATTTTTCAAACTACCTAATACCTCCATAGCTAACTGATACTTTATATTTGTAAACAAATATGTAAGTCTTTGTTAGAAAGGCAAGTAATTGATTGACTATAAAATGGGAGACAACCAAACGATTGAGTGGTCTAGATATGAATATGAAAGTCTGCAAACCACAATAAACAAAAAGAAAATTAAAAATGAAATCAAATATACACAGCTACACATGCATACATACACATACATACACATTCATACATACATACACACACAACATACATACACATATATACATACATACATACACATACATACATATATGCATACACATATGCATACATATACATACATACATATACACATATAAAACACATATACACACATACATACATATACACATACACATGTATACACATGCACATGCATATACACATCCACATACACATACAAATAAACATACACATATACGAAATCATATGCATATATGTATATATATACATATATATATATGTATATTTATTCATTTATTTTTATTAATATGACTTTTTTAATGAACTTACAGATTATTATATGAAAAGTTTTTACCAAGTCAAACTATTCCTTCCTGCATCACATGATGAAATGAAGAAGATAATCAACAATCTTAGTATAGATTATCAATGTATACATGGATGTCCTAACAATTGTATTTTATATACTAATGAATATGTAGACTCTTTGACATGTCCAAAATGTCAATCTCCTGAATATATGGAGGAAGAAGGTAAAATCCCAAAAAAGGTATTGAGACATTTTCCATTGGCTCAATGGATTAGACATATGTTTCAAGGCCCCGAATTATCAAAGCTTTTGACATGGGGACATGACCATAAAAGTACTTATGGAATAATCAGAATTCCTCATGATTGTGTTGCTTTTCACCATCAGATACTCATACATCAACATCTAAAAGAGAAATTAGAATCATTATACATGATAATGATACTAATCTTTCTGATGAAGAGAATAATACTCTATATGATAATTCTATTGATGATGAAGAGGAATTATCAGAAATCGATATTAATCCATCAATAGATGATGTGACTCATGAGAACACAGATTTAACAATAGAATGAATAAATTAAATCAATAAGGATAATGAATTAGAGTTTCTAAATTAGGGTTTATAAAACCCTAATATCAAAATTAGTGTTTCCGAATTAGGATTTTTGAAATAGGATTTTCGAATTAGGATATATATATATATATATATATATATATATATATATATATATATATATATATATATATATATATATATATATATATATATATATATATATATATATATATATATATATATATATATATATATATATATGTATGTATATATGCATGTGTGTGTATGTATGTGTATCTATATGTGCGTATGCATGTGTTGTGTGTGTATGCATGTGTATGTGTATATATGTATGTAAATATGATTATGTGAGTCTAGGTGTGTGTACATATGATTATGTATGTGTATGTGTATGTGAGTATGTGTGTATTCATTATATGTGTGTAATTGCATGCATGTGTATGTGTGTGTAAAAATATGCATGTATGTGTAAAAATATGCATGTATGTATAAATGTGCATGTATGTGTATATGTGTGTAAATGTGCATGTATGATGTATATGTGTGTTTATGCCTGTATTTGTACCTCTAGTCTCACTCTTTTCTCTCTCTCTCTCTCATATACATACATACATACCATATCCACATATATATACATAAAAGCAATGCGTACCGTGCATTATCGTGACGATGAGCCCTAAGTGTTTGCATTTGTTTGAGACACCACTTATGCGACCATCCTGTTCCAAACTCTATCTCAAGTGAACTGAGTACACATTTTTTATCCCTCTCATCATGCTCACTACAAAAATAAAAAAAATCATGTAAATAAAACATAAGATATTTATTTCAATTCATATGTAAAATTTATACTTACTCCCACTGCAAGTGGACAAAGCGCATGTAAGAGTCGCATAATGCTTGCATTCTTCTCTTGAACTCCAATCCATTCCCTATGTACACAATGTTCCACTCTAGCTCTATATCGCACTCTAGCCCTAAGGTGCCTATGCATGTCCTCATAGGCACCTGTGCTCTACTATCATGATCTGGAGGTGGTATAGGTGTCTTGAAAATAGATAGATAAAAATAAATAAAAATATGTGTTATAATATCATTAAAAAAATTTATGAAAAAAAAAACATACCTATGAGCAGTTAGTTGTCTTCTTGCATGTGGAGCTGCAAAAGAGCCCTCCTCTGATCGCTGGGTAAGCATCTAGATCGTAAAATCCAGCTCATCATCAGCCATCTCTGAGTACTCATGCATGATGATCCCTAGAGTATCAGGCGAAACTCTTGCTCTCATAAGACTTTTTATGAGTGAGTTTCGCCTTTCTCTCTCTACTAGGATCCATAATACCTGTACATATAAAACAAAATGGGTTAGAAATCAATATATGTACGTGTACATATGTATGTGTGTATATGTGTATGTAGGTGTATATGTGACTGTGTGTATGCATGTAAGCATGTATGTATGCATATGCATGTGCATTATGTATGTAAATGTATGCATGTGTGTGCATGTGTTTGTGTATGCATGTAAGTACGTATGTATGCATATGTATGCATGTATGTGTATGTGTGTGTATGTGTCTCTATGTGTGTGTATGCATATATGTGTGTGTATGTCTCTATGTGTGTATCTATGCATATATGTGTGTGTATGTGTCCATGTCTGTGTATGTGTGCGTATGTGTGTGTGTGTCTATGTGTGTATATACGTGTGTATCTGTATATATGTGTCTATATGCATGTGTATGTATGTGTGTAAATGTGTGTCGATGTGTGTGTATGTGTGTGTGTAAGTGTGTATGTGTCTATGTGTGTGTATATGTGTGTGCCTATGTGTGTATATACATGTGTATCTCTCTCTCTCTCTATATATATATATATATGTATATATATATATATGTTTATATGCATGTGTATGTGTGTGTATAAATGTATGTGGATGTGTGTGTGTAAGTGTGTATGTGTCTAGGTGTGTATGTGTGCGTTTATATAGGTGTCTGTGTATTTGTGTGTGTGTGTAAGTTTGTATGTGTCGATGTGTGTATGTGTGTGTGTGTTTATGTGTGTAAGTGTGTGTGTGTGTCTATGTGTGTATGTTTGTGTGTATGCATGTAAGTATGTATGTATGCATATGCATATGCATTATGTATGCATGTATGTGTATGTCTCTTTACACGTGTGTGTGTATGCATATATATATATATATATATATATATATATATATGTATGTGTGTGTGTGTGTGTGTATGTGTGTGTGTCTCTCTCTACGTGTGTGTGTGTCTATGTGTGTATATGTATGCGTGTGTATGTGTGTGTATGCATGTAAGCATGTATGTATGCACATGCATGTGCATTATGTATGCATATGTATGCATATGTATGCATATGTATGCATATGTATGCATGTGTGTGTGTATGTCTCTCTACGTGTGTGTGTATGCATATGTATGCATGTATGTGTATGTGTGTGTATGTCTCTCTATGTATGTGTGTGTATGCATATATGTGTGTATGTGTCTATGTGTGTGTGTGTATGTGTGTGTGTCTATGTGTGTATGTGTGTGTGTATGTGTGTGTCTATGTGTGTATATACGTGTGTATCTATATATATGTGTCTGTTTGCATGTGTGTGTGTGTAAATGTGTGTGGATGTGTCTCTGTGTAAGTGTGTAAGTGTCTATGAGTGTGTATGTGTTTATGTGTGTGTATGTTTGTATGTGTGTGTATGTGTCTATGTGTATGCATGTATGTATGCATATGCATGTGCATTATGTATGCATATGCATGTGCATTATGTATGCATATGCATGTGTATGTGTATTGGCATATGCATATGCATTATGTGTGTATGTGTCTATGTGTGTATGTTAGTGTGTATATGTGTGTGTATGTGTGTGTGTATGTGTGTGTGTATGTGTGTGTGTATGTGTGTGTGTATGTGTGTATGTGTGTGTATGCATGTATATGTGTGTGTAAATCTGTGTGTATATGTGTGTGTATGTGTGTGATCCCGACACAAATGTGCCGGGAGAAATCAATTTTTCTTTAACATTCCAGAGCATCGCCTATGCGATGCTTTAGAATACCAGGACATCATGTATGTGATGCTCCAACATTGCAGGCAATTTGCCAATGTTGATAAATGCATCGCTGGCTAGCGACGCTCTTTGCCTCACATATTTTTAGCATCGCATAAGCGATGCTATTCATCGCTTATGCAACGACCCATCTTTTTTTTAATATAAAAAATCCGCATCGCTTATGCAATGCTAGCGTCACATAAGCAACGAGACCCGCTTTTTTTCATTCGGGGGTATCACTACGCCCCCTATTTCTAGTACTGACACTGTAAGAGTCACCAAGTCTCACGGTACCAAGAGCCTTTACTGCATAATTAAAGAACCATTCTCTGTTTGGTGTCACATGGAAAGAAGCACCAAAATCTAGCAACCATGTGTGGGAAAGAGAATCAGCCATAAGAGCCTCAGTTGGCACAGTGCTATCAAGTGTGAACACATAAACATCATAAAAAATAGCAATAATTTCTTCAATCTTCACAGTAGTAGATGGTACAAGTAGCTGTTTAACATGCCCACCAACATTCTGTCCTTTACCTTTAGCATTCTTTAATGCATAATAGTCTTTCTTCATGTGTCCTTTCTTATGACGATAATGGCATTCAATATCCCTCTTCCTTGATTTACTTCTACTCTTATTTTGTTGACCATTCTTTTCCTTGTTCTTGCTCCTGCCATGTTGTTGATTCTTTCCTTGGTAAGAATCACGAACATAATATACATCTCCACCCTAAGTGCCAATCATAGATCTTCTACAAATCTCCTCACTCAAGAGTGCTCCACATATGTCATCATAGACCAGTTTACCACCACATGCACTGTTGCTAATAGCTATGCAAAACGTATCCCATGATGATGGCAAGGTGCATACAACAAGACTGCTTTCATTTCATTATCTAGATCCATTTTTTGAGCCTGTAACTAGGAGAATATAGCATCAAACTCATTTAGATGAGCAACAACACTATCTATGTCCTTGATGCGAAGGTCATATATTTTTCTCATCCGATACACTTTATTTGATACCATCTCTTTTTCATATGTATTGCATAACTTCTTCCAAAGGTCCTCTACACTTTCACAGTCTAATACTGTAAAGTAAACATTATCTGCTAGGTGCAATAGAATGGTAGACCTGGCCATTTCATCTAACTCATCCCAATCATCTTCATCCATGTCTGGAGGCTTCTTTGAGATTCCATTTACTAGCTTCCAGTGCCTCCTCTGAATAAGCACATCTTTAATCTAATTCTTACATAGAGCAAAGTTTGTGCCATCAAATTTTTGAATCTCAAAATGTTCTTTGCCTTGCAAGTTATAGCTCCTCATTGGAACACTGGCACTAGACCCTAATCCGCTAGATGTGCCTGAGACCTCTCATGCCATGATAGTACAGAATTGAGTAGAATGACATGTGAGCTAGAAGAGTCCAAACAAAACTGTCTCAAAGAAGGATGACCAAGTGTCAGATTTAGGAAGAGAATTTAGTAGTCTTCCCAAAATAAATAATTAATGAACTGTATTGGCCAACCAAAAGGATTAAGTGAGAATAAATGTGCTCACACCAATAAGTGTATGAAGGAGTAAATCGACCATTGTATAGTTGACAAAACCAAAAAATGGAAAAATTTTGCCACAGTATCCTCTGGAAAAAGAGCATATGACCAATGTCAAAATCTCATAAAATTGCAAGTACTGACATGTTTACCTGCATTGTGAATCACCGACTCCACTACATATAATCAGTTACCCAAAAGAAGCCAACTAGGCTTATCGAGCACCTATGAACAACTATCATACATCTCCTATGGTGAGGCTGGGTAAGTCTTCCACCTGCATCATCAAAGAGACCCTGACATTTGGGTGTCTCCTAGTTAAGAAAACCTCACCACGGCCCTCTTTATCAAATGTAAAAGGATTTATGCAAAAATGTAATTGCTATATCAATGACCACATGTACGTACATAAGAAATATCCACAAAATTGTACATAGTGTGTATGTGCTCAATATATACAGTAAAATGGCACTGAAAGATTGAATTCACTACCCAAAATACTAGCCAACAACACTTGCAAGTGTCTATCAACTCTGTCCTTTAGGCTAAAAAACCTGCATAGGCTTGCAGTGGCTATTCCCACCACAACTTAAACCTTTCAAGAAACCTGTAGATTAACTAGTGTGGATGAAATCATAGCCCCAAAAGGTGATCATTCATTATCATAGAAGTACAAAGAACACTCTTCTTGATGTTCTTGGACCTCCGTGAATAGAATTATGCACAAAAGTACTCCAAAATGGCTCCAAAAATCACCCCAAAAATGCTTCAAAAATAGGCTTTGAAAGCAAAGAACGAAGCTTTGAGGGCCCAAAATTTGTTGAAGATAATGTGAAATTTATTCTTTCCCCTTCTTCAAGCACTACAAGAGTGTAGCTTAGTGGCAAGAGATTGTCACAGTTAAGCGAGCTCCGAGGGGAACAATACTGGGATGGGTGACCTCCTAGGAAGTATCAAGAACCCCGGTCTTTCTTGATCATTGAGGTCCTCCCTCGCGTGTAGCCAACGGTGCCAATGGTGACTTTGATGGCTCGGATGACAAGTTATGCCAAGGTCTATGCCTTGTTCATCACCTTAGTCGTAAGCCTTAGAGAAAGCCTTGGGTGGGTGGGCTCACTCGCACAAAAGAAACAAAGTTTTTGCATTGAAATGCTCTGATAGCAATGATGTATTTCAATGGTATGCACCACCGTGCGCTCTCCTTCTAGAGAGCTCCACGACAATATCCTCGAAGTAGAAGAACAAGCTCCTAGCACTGCACACGTTACTCTACACAGAGGTTACAAAATACGTAAAAAAACATAGTACACGTGTGTATTTATGTATGTGTGTGTGCATATGTTCATACGTATGTATGTATGTGTATGTATGTACATACATATGTATGTATGTATGCATGCATGCATATATGTATGTATTCATTTATGTATCATTAGGGAAATTTCAAACTCTTCTTTGGGATCTATGAGAAAATATCAAATTTTCCGTCATGTTTGATGCTATTTTTGTACTAAAATATTATAAACCTACTTTTATTGTTTTTTTTCTTATGTTCGTGCGAATACTTTTTAATGCAACATGCAAATTGGTTTATTATATTCATTGTACTTGATCTCTTTTCACATTTTGGACATAATTAAAAGCGACCCCACTATCTTTTTCAATCAATAAAGTAGTGAAACGTTTCCTTCCAACTTCTGTCTGCACAATATTTCATGAATTGTTTGAGCAACCATAACTTCTCAGAGTTACATGATCACATGAGCAAAGAAGAATCAAGAAGAAAAAGTAAATTAGAGCTTATAGCTCACTACAGTGGATGTCAAAGATAACTTCAATATGCCAGGTATGTCTTTTGTTATTTATTCATCATCGTTGCTCTTTCATGCTAACACAAAATCAACACTTTCAATAACAAGTGGTCAAAAGTCCCCTTTCCACTCAAAATTTGGAAAACATTTCTTCTAAAAAGTTATTTAGAAGGGAAGGAATTAGGTGATAGCATGGGAAAAATCTTAGCAAAGTACCTATTTTTGAGGTGATTATATATTTTGTAAACACCTTTCATTTTGAAGAGGTTGATTCTAGAAATGCATAAAGCCCCTTCATTCTTCAATTGGAAAGCCTAGAGAGTATTTCTAGATACAGTGCTTAGAAATACACTTTGCGATCTCAATTCTAAATACATTCCTTTTCTTGGTGATGAGATATTATATTTTATTATTGTGATCTAGAACAAATATAATACTTTAGGCAGCATACCCCACAAGAAAATAATATTTTATTTGATTTTTTTGAATTTGTATATTTTTCGAAAAATTGGGGACCATCACGGTTGCCTCTTCCTCATTGGATGAGGGCCATTTTCTTGAAACATCAAAGGGCCCAAAATAGAGTTTGAAAGTTCTCTAATGGTATGTATGTATGTATACATGTACATATGTATCTTATATGTATGTATGTCTTTTTGTGTGTATGTCTTTTTGTCTGTATGTATATGTGTGTGGTTTTACACATGTATGTATCTACATATACATGGTGGCATGAGCAACCCTTACAATTATAAGATACTATTACTTCACAAAACTTATAATAACTTTGTTGGCCAAATGGTATAAGTAAATATAATCAATGACTAGCTTACATAGACTAAAAAGTAATTAAAATAAAAAATTTTAAAAATATAAAGAAAAGAAATGCAGCAGCTTTATCACTTAATATATTTCATTTAATTTATAAAAATACAAAGGATAACATGAAAGTTACAAAAAAAAAAAAATCTTGAAAGCTTTTATCGATCAAGATTTGAGCTTCTCGACCACCAAGGTGAAGAGCATGATTTTGACATGTCTGCCAACCAGCCATCGATAATGTTAGTGAGAAGCAAGGAGATGACATGGGTTATAGATAAATCTATGACACATCATGGTAAATCTATGACACACCATGGTAAATCTATGACACATCATGGTAAATCAGTTCTTATCCATGACACACCATGGTCAATCTATACGATCAAAACAAAAACATTCACATATAGAAATACACTAAGTCTAAAATGCTTATGAAATTTTGATTTTTTACCGATTTGAGGACATCACCTAATGTAAAAACAAGGTCTTTCCTATAATCTTATAGGGTTATAAGTCTCATGTGATCTCCGATCTCAATTAGTTAATTTTACCACACACTATTGAGGATGAAATGTTTAGATGAATCATTCTACTTATGCTTTTTTTTTTTTTTGTGTAGAATATGACTACGAGGCCATATGACAAAAAATGTGTATTCATAAATTTGTATATAAATATACACAAATGTGTATACATTTGTAATAGCTATAAACAGCTAAAAGATATATCTAAATATTTCTATGGGTTTTTGTATATTGTAAGGCTCATGCTTTTACTACCAAGAATGATTTCCATTTCACTTATGAGTGATGAAGCAAGTGTATGTACCGATAAGCAAGTGTATATATCTATTATAAGCAAGTGTATGTACCGATAAACGTACATATATTTGTATAAGCGCTAGCACGTATAATGGATATAAATGCACATATCAAGAGTGACAACTATACTTCTTCTTATGAAAATACTTGATCATGAGTTTTTTTTTTTTCTTTTAACTTAAGTCACATAAATGCATACTTTAAGGCATAAGACACTAAACAAGTTTATACTAATTTTGTTGTATTCTCAGGATCATATAGTTCTAACTATATATTTTCATGTGTAAATATATTAATAAGAACATTTCTTCTTGAGTACAACAATTAGGGCTACATACAAATAAATGTTTGTGTGTGTAATACCCAATGAAAACCTCAATATAACTCTACGCAGGTTATTGAATCAGGAAAAAATATGATCGTATAGAACTTTCTGAGAGTCTAAATACCTAAAAATGTATACGTTTTCCAATAGCCACTATTTCTAGACATCAAATCATCTATACAGATCATGAATTTTTGCAAAGTTGTATTATTTTCCACTACACTTTCTCAAGATAGTATGTATACAAAGATAAGTTATCCGACTATGTTTGTTCTTATATCTATAAGTGAATTAATTTCATCTACTATAGTTAATTTTTTTAGGATAGTTAAAATCAATAGATCCACAGATTGTTGCCCTTAAAATCTGACATTGAAACAAAGTAATTGACGACTGACATATGGAAAAGATCTATATTTATCCTAATATTTACACATAATGAGGTAGCGTATCAAAATATTTATTTATTTGCTAATCATAAATTGAGAGGACTTAGAAATAATTTTCCCAAAAATTGGGAGATCTTTATATTCCTATTGATAAATAAATTAAGTTTTCGAGACTTGTATGCCTAGAAATCAACTTGGAAGACTACAATCTTCTTATCTAGTTCTCAATGAATTTATCATATGAGCATCTAAGGTACTTTTTAGGAAATTAAAGAATAATAAGAAAAAAGTAACATAAATTCTTTTTAAAGTTTCATTGTGTATGTTGAGTTTTGTAAACACATGTGAAAATAAATATTAAATGCAATGTCATGAGTTATGTTTCAATAAATTTGTCTTATCATACTACCCAATCTATTGCTAAGAAAAACACAAAATTTTATAATTATGACCAATTACATAAAAAGATATTTTTTAAATGATAAAACTATCTATGTTCACAAGTTCTCAAGTAACAATCCAACATTATCCATATCTACTTTGTTCTTGGAAGAGGTAGAATACAGATGCTTTATGTGTGTAAGTGATCATGTGCTTATTTTAGTACAATAAACCATTAAAGAAAAAAATAATTGGGGCACATTATCTTGCAAATATGATACCAAGAATTGGACTTGGATTTAGAATCTTGAGAATCAATTAATAAATGAGAAGCATACACAATCAAAGAAAGCTAAAGAACTCATCATGAGAATCAAACATTTAAAAGATCAACTAGTTGTTATTGGTGTTGTGATAACACTTGAAGAACTTGCTCCTAGGTGTGTTTGAATTCTTCCTGTGAAATATGATGGGCTAATAACTACTCTCTAAACTTAGTTTAGACCCTCCCTTCTTAGATATGATAAGTTTTTTGCAATGCTTTTTGAAAAAGAAATTCATTTGAAGAATCAAAAAGGTTCAAGTGATGCATCAATTTCCACCAAATACAAATAGAGAAGGCTCTCTTAATAGTTCAAAGGAGAAACTAAAGAAGAACTTCAACAAAAGCCAATTTGTATTGTGAAAATAGGGTCTACCCGATTAAGGTTTATTAGAAGAACCAAGTTGACGATAGAAATGATAATATCAAAATCCACATGGAAAAATAAGTAATTTGCAAATAACGTAGAACTTGAAGTATGGATTCCCATAGAGGAGGTAGGTACATTTTTCCAAAATCATGTGGATAAAACTTTGATATTATATAGTGGAGAATCTCTTCACATGATGAGTAAGAAGGATTGGTATAAATCATGGGCACTAAATGGGTATACAAGCTAAAGCATAAGCATGATGGAATAGTTGACATGTATAAGGCTAGGCTTGTTGCAAAAGGTTATCCTCAAGAGACAGGGATTGATTTTGATGAGACCTTTGCACCCACTTGTTAAATGGACATTGTTCATATCATCTGTGCACTTGCAACTCATCATGGTTGGAATGTAATTCAGTTGGATGTTAAAATTGCATTTCTAAATGTTGACTTACATGAAGAAGTCTATGTATTTTAGCCTCGTGGTTTTGTGCACAAAGGGCATGAAAACAAAGTGTGTAGGTTGAAAAATGCATTATATGTTTTGAAGCAAGCACTACATGCTTGGCATGAAAAGATACATGCCTACTTGATTGCACATGGTTTTGAGAACAGTCCAACTGAGAGCACCTTATATGTTAAGTGTGCAAATGATGTGCTTCTAATCATTGTTGTCTATGTTGATGACATGTTGCTCACTCTTCCTAATGAAATTATGAGGAATGTGAGGGCACAACAATGATTGAATCGACACACATTCATAACTACATGATTCTGCATTTCATAACACTCAATGTCGAGCATGTGCCTTCATTTAAACGACATTGTTATTTTTGTGGCTCTTAGCGACATTAATTAAATCATTGCTAATGTGAAAGTCACATATGTGACAGATTTGTAGTGTTGCATATGCAATGCTTGAAAACAATGCATATGTGACAGTTTATAAGATCTTATATATGACATCTGCACATTGCTTATGCAATGGTTGCATTTGACCAAAATAAAAATAACCTTGGATCGCTCTTCAATAATCATTTTGCATGCATCTCATGAAAGAGTGACCCATCATTCATATGTACATTGTGCATATGAGCTTGAGCTTCTTTCTAAATCTCTCTCTCCTTTACTCTTTCTCTCTCACTATCTCTCTCTCCTTCTTTCTCCCTCTTTCTCTTTCCATTTCTATCTCTCTCTCTCTCTCTCTTTGTCTCTTTTTCTCTCTCGTTTGATGTGTCTCTCTCTCTATCTATTTCCCTCTGTCTCTCTCTCTAATACAAGTTATTCAAGAAGTTTATCAAGCATAAAATATGGATAATTAGTGTAAGTACAATTTTTATTATTAGTATATCATTTAATTTCTTTTTTTCATTAATTAACATATACACATACACATACACATACACATACACATACACATACACATACACATACACATACACATACACATACACATACACATACACATACACATACACATACACATACACATACACATACACATACACATACACATACACATACACATACACATACACATACACATACACATACACATACACATACACATACACATACACATACACATACACATACACATACACATACACATACACATACACATACATACACATACACATACACATACACATACACATACACATACACATACACATACACATACACATACACATACACATACACATACACATACACATACACATACACATACACATACACATACACATACACATACCATACACATACACATACACATACACATACACATACACATACACATACACATACACATACACATACACATACACATACACATACACATACACTACACATACACAACACATACACATACCATACACATACACATACACATACACATACACATACACATACCATACACATACACATACACATACACATACACACACATACACATACACATACACATACACATACACATACACATACACATACACATACACATACACATACACAACACATACACATACACATACACATACACCATACACATATACACATACACATACACATACACATACACATACCACATACACATACACATACACATACACATACACATACACATACACATACACATACACATACACATACACATACACATACACATACACCATACACATACACATACACATACACATACACATACACATACACATACACATACACATACACATACACATACACATACACATACACATACACATACACATACACATACACATACACATACACATACACATACACATACACATACACATACACATACACATACACATACACATACACATACACATACACATACACATACACATACACATACACATACACATACACATACACATACACATACACATACACATACACATACACATACACATACACATACACATACACATACACATACACATACACATACACATACACATACACATACACATACACATACACATACACATACACATACACATACACATACACATACACATACACATACACATACACATACACATACACATACACATACACATACACATACACATACACATACACATACACATACACATACACATACACATACACATACACATACACATACACATACACATACACATACACATACACATACACATACACATACACATACACATACACATACACATACACATACACATACACATACACATACACATACACATACACATACACATACACATACACATACACATACACATACACATACACATACACATACACATACACATACACATACACATACACATACACATACACATACACATACACATACACATACACATACACATACACATACACATACACATACACATACACATACACATACACATGCACATGCACATACAAACATATACACACACATACACATACACATACACATACACATGCACATACATACATACACTTACACATACATGTACACACACACATACACATACACATACACATACACACATGCATATGCACAAACATATCTACATGCACATGCATGGAGATGCATGCATGCACATACACATACACACATAAACACATAATTATACACATGCACATGGATGCACATACACATGCATGCAAATGTAGATGCATGCACATGCACATGCATCCACATGCATCCACATGCACATGCATGCTCATACGTATGTATACACATGCATATACACACATACACATACACATGCATATATACACATACACATACACATACACATACACATACACATACACATACACATACACATACACATACACATACACATACACATACACATACACATACACATACACAACACATACACATACACATACACATACACATACACATACACATACACATACACATACACATACACATACACATACACATACACATACACATACACATACACATACACATACACATACACATACACATACACATACACATACACATACACATACACATACACATACACATACACATACACATACACATACACATACACATACACATACACATACACATACACATACACATACACATACACATACACATACACATACACATACACATACACATACACATACACATACACATACACATACACATACACATACACATACACATACACATACACATACACATACACATACACATACACATACACATACACATACACATACACATACACATACACATACACATACACATACACATACACATACACATACACATACACATACACATACACATACACATACACATACACATACACATACACATACACATACACATACACATACACATACACATACACATACACATACACATACACATACACATACACATACACATACACATACACATACACATACACATACACATACACATACACATACACATACACATACACATACACATACACATACACATACACATACACATACACATACACATACACATACACATACACATACACATACACACATATACACACACATAAACATACACATACATATACACATACACACATACACATACACACATATACACACATAAACATACACCTACATATACATATACACATACACAACACACACATACATGATGCACATACACACACTTACACAAATATAGACATATACCTACATGTGCATACACACATATACACACACAACTACAACCACAAACATACATATAAACACACAAACACACATATAATATGAATGAGTTATACAATTAAAGTAATAGATCACATGTTAAATATAAACTCTAATAAAAATCATTAGTACATTATTTTCATTAATTAGTACCATAGACACAATTAAAAACATAACTAGAATGAGAATATATATATATATGTGTGTGTGTGTGTGTGTGTATGTGTGTGTATGTTCCCATTTTTTATGGAGGCCTTTGTTCCCACATGTTGAATGCACACTTTTCATAGCATTTGTGCACTTGCATCTCATTATGGTTGGAATATACATCATTTGGAAATTAAACTACATCAACAAATGGTGCCTTACATGAAGAAGTGTATGTATTTCAGACCCATTGTTTTGTGCAGAAAAGGAATGAAAAAAAATTGTGCTTATTGAAAGGCATTATATGTGGTCGAAGCAAACACCACATGCTTACTATTGCTACTTACTAGCACATGGTTTTGAGCTGATTCCAACATACTAGCACATGGTTTTGAGCTGATTCCAACATACTAGCACATGGATATGGTTTAATTCTAATCATTGTTGTATATGTTGATTATATGCTAGTCACTAGTCCTAATGAGGTTGTTCAATTCAAGATTGATTTGCAAGGCTCTTTTAAGATGTTAGGTTTGTAACATTTGCATCATTATTTGGGCATTTACTTTAGGAAAGTTGATGAAATAATAGCTTTGTCTCAAGTAAAATACGTTGACACATTATTGTAGCATTATAGCATTGAAGATTGCAAACCTATTGCCACTCCCATAGAAAAAAGCTTATGATTGACTTCATGATCTTGGAAATCCATTTGATGTTATTCTCTATTAGCAAGTTGTTAGATGCTTTTTGTCTCTCATACAGACAGTTTTATGCATTAACCATGTGTCAAGCACTAGTAGGTGGTTAAAAGCGTCTTTTGCCACTTGAATGGTACACGGCTACTAGGATTCTCTTATCCCAAGGGGTGATCATTATCATCATATTTACATGCTTGTTTTTCTTAACTCACATTGAACACTGAGTCACAAAAAAGGAGAACAAAGACATGTTCTCTATTCCTTTTTACATAAAGACCATGATATCAAGCAATAAAGTGGGCATTTTACAATATCTAGAAAGCATCACTTGTTCTTGCTTGTAAATATTGACTAGAAGTTTGATCCCATATCCCAAGTAGTCAAGATAGACATGTTAAAATACTTGGTGCCTTGAAAACTAGTTGTTCAACACTATCAAGAATCCCACATCATGATCTTTGACAAGAGATTAGAGTTGAAGGTACAAGTAAGAATTGGGGAAACTCCTTCACTACATCTATAACCTCAACAAGCACAGATTATAGCTGATTAAAAGCTACTCGAAAATCGCAATACATGTGTTGCAAAAGTCGGAACATTTTAACAAGGCAATTAAGATCATCCCCTTTGTATAGTTAAGATCTTCATTGAATGTTGGGCCATATTCATAGCATATGAAATAAATTTCACCAAAGCATTCCCAAGAGAAGATTATAATCAACAAAATTATACTAAGAAACATTTACACATTCATGAGAGAAATGCTCAAGATAAGTCAAGCTTAACACAAAGTGGAAGCAGAACTCGGCATTATATTTCTATAAAAGTGATGTTTTACATTTCATGTGTTTTACAACAATAATATGAATCTACAAAGAAGCTGATCATAGCTTTCCTCAGGCTCAAGCATAATGGGATCCTCTAGAACATTAGAACGCATCTCCTGCCTCTCTTGCTCCAAGATTGGCTCTTCAAGGTCAGCCATGTCCCCCGGTTCATCTGCAAGTGGGGGAACAGGCTCCCTTGAAGCCGGTTGGAATCTCTCCGTGTCTGCAATGTGCTTCCTTCCAACCTCTTGGTCTTCATTTGGGCATTCATTCAGCCCATTGATTCTCATTCTAATGAAGCTCACTTGAGCATCATCCTTCTCCACAGCTATGCAGTGCCTGAACATCTTTAAGGAGCAAGCCAGAGTCGTTCCTGAAACAGAAGAAAACCACTTAGAGGCCAATCAACATCATGGCTAATGAAAAATGTTACAATTGAAATTACCTGTGCCCAAAAAAAGGTCTAGGACCCAATCATCATCATTGGAGAATAGTTGAAGCAATCTCATTATGAGCTTTTGTGGCTTCTGATAGGGGTTAACCAATGTCCTGTCCCCAGCTACATGACGAAGTTTCTTGGTAACGGCTGGGAACATGAGCACATTTGAGATCCCATTCTCATTGCAATGCTCCCTGACTCTCCTTTTGCTTACTTCATCATAATAGCCAACTGTAATGCATTCAGTGGAGCTCACAAACCTATGCAAAGGAGTGTGATTGACGTTTGTCTTCACTCTGCCAACAAGAACTATAAGTGACAGAGAGCATCATTAAAACCATGGAGATAGAAAGAAGATTACTTACCACGTGAGGCACTCCACAACATGACATCTTGCCTTCAAAGCAATTGAAACAGAGAAAGACTGGTCTCTGCTATGGAAAATTACTATCCTCCAAAGAGGAGACATAGTCAACTCTACAAAATCAGTGACCATCTTCCGAATCTGAGGGTGTTTGAAGGGTTCATCATCATTAATTGATCCCAACATCCTAAATCCATAGGGTATGTCTGCTATAAGAAGGGAGAAATGCTTTCTAGGCACAACAATACAAATATTATTTACATCACTACAGAATACATTGTGATATACAGGCCTAAGGGGGTCTAGGGGATTGGAGAAACATTTCATATCAGGTTCATCATCAAAATCAATCTCCTTGGCTTTCATTCTAGATTTCTCATGCCTTGCTCTTTGAATGTGAGCCAGGAATGAAGGGGGGCAATCATCTACTATCTTTGCAGACTTACTTTTCTTTGATTTCTGCAGAATAAAGTGGAAAGACAATTAAATGAGCTCTTCAATATACCAAAGGAAACATAAGGAGTTGATGCATGGCATTGATTTCGTGTCTGGGTCCATGCCAGGCATCGACTTTCTACTGAAAGTCGATGCTTGGCATCGACTTGGTGGCATAACTCTATGCCGGGCATCGACTTATGCCACTAGGTCGATGCCAGGCATCGACTCATGCCCCCAAGTCGATGCAAGGCATCGACTTATGCCACGAGGTCGATGCCAGGCATCGACTTATGGCATCAGGTCGATGCCAGGCATCGAGTTATGCCACCAAGTTGATGCCAGGCATCGAGTTCCTACTAAAAGCGTGGCATCGAATTGGTTAGGTGAATCAAGGCATCTAGTCTAATAGCAAACCAGGCATGCTCTCTGAAAGAGAACCTACCCAATCACGAAACAGGATAAAATATTCTGATAAAGCTTTGTATGATGATGTAGTTGGATAGTCTGCTTGGACCTCTGTCCAAGAAAAGCAACCCAGCCTCTTCATCATCACCTCTTGAATCTTCATGTATACTTTATGCCTACAGTCACAAAAATGAAAAAGAGACTAGGTTAGACCAGAAACATGGGAGTAGGGAAAAAGGATCTGAGAATAACATACATACTTATTGAGCTCAGTCACCATCTCCTCCAGGCTTAACTCCTTGGAGATTACCCTTGACAAAGTTGATATAATCAATGTATCATCTTTGATTCCTTGAAGGGCTCTCCATGGTGTCAGCTTCATGTCCTTAGGAGCCTCTTCAATTGAAAGGTCAACTTTCCTTCCCTTTCCCTTCAGATCAACCTGTGGGTCTGGCCTCGACTTCCGTTGCTTCTGGCCCTTGACCTCCTTGTTCTCCCACATTGTGAAAATCTTATCATGCAGATCCCAGATCTCACCTGTTTTGAATGCTAGTTGAAACCATGGATCATATTTTCTCAAAGCATCAGACTTTCTATTCTCATCCAGTGCAATCCCAACCTCAATAAGGCATTGCTTTCGTAGATTGGGATGTATTCTTCCAGCCTCCTTCACGAGACAATCTTCATATTCATGGTGGAAGAACTGAATTCTGTCTATGGAGGACATTTTTGCCTATAGTCATTGTCATTGTTGTGATCCCAAGCAAGAAGCTTGGCTTCCTCAGTTTTAAGACCAACATATATTTTGCACTCTGCATACCTAAAGAAGAATGTGGTGGGGTGCTCCTTCACTAGCTGTCTGCGGGCCTCTGCAGAGTGTGAACCACCAATCACATAATATGTATAATCCTCAAACAGACCCTCATTGAAATCCTCCACAGAGCTGCACTCATTCGGATCCACCATGACAAGGAAAGGCACAACAGTAGCATGAGGATTTATCTTCATTTTCTTCTTAAGATTCTGCACGTGCAAATTGTGTGGCTCCCTTATCTCAAGGGGCCTCCTCCCTGTGAATGGATCCATTGGTGGCCTATGGATGATATTGATTGGCAGGTGGAACAACTGCCCCTTCTTCACAACTTTTCTTCTAGCTATGTCCTCCCTCATCTTGTTCTGCTGTACCAAGAATACCCGAGGCAAGCTCCCCACCAGGTGCAACTATTATATCCTCACAGCTAGAGCTCGAGTCAGAAGACTCCTCATCAGCAATTCTCTTCTTTTTCTTCAAGAACTTTTTCTGCACACACTACTTACCCCTTGCCTTTACAGGGGTTTTCATCTTCTGTTGTGTTGGCATGATGTTGCCCTGGATCCATGGCATCAAGTCCTTGATAAGATTCAATGAGTCCCTGCATATCTATGCAAGCCTCTCTGGAACACAACACTCTGGGCACAAGAAATCCATCTTGCATATTACATTTCTTAAACCTTTCGATGTCTCTACCAGGACAAGGAGGTTGTCAGAATCCTCATCTTCATAATCCAGTTTGAACATAAGGCCATACTGAAAACCCTGTGTTGTCGTGATCTTTCCTCTCCCGTACGCCCCTGCGAACACAAGTAGCACTGCATTCTTTTCTTCCACATATTGAAGGCACCACTCCAGGTTTGTCATGTCCTAGAGTGGATGATATGTCCTTAATACCTCTACGTCCCTCGACCTTTCCTTCCTAGTTGCATCATCCTCAGGTATTTTGATGCTACTCTGTCCACCAGAAGAGATTCCAACCGGATTGCTGGCCTTCTCAGAGGACAAGGATGCAATGTTTTTCTTCGGTCTTGCTTGGTGACCAATGCCTCCGTCACATTGCTGATCCACAGAGCTCATTGTCACTTTGAGCTTCTTGAAGGGCCTCTCACTTTTTGACTCAGCATCCCTGAAATGGGCTTGGAAATATGAGCTCATACATTAATGTGTTTTTCAAGGGTCCAAGTCGATGCCAGGCATCGACTTGAACCTAAAAGTCGATGCCTAGCATCGACTTTGCACCCTAAAGTCGATGCCTGGCATCAACTTTCAGGCCACATTCGATGCCAGGCATCGACCTTCCAAGTCGATGCTAGGCATCGACTTGACGGTGCAATTCGATGCCAGGCATCGAATTTAAGTGAAAGTCGATGCCAGGCATCGACTTGAGGGTGCAAGTCGATGCCAGGCATCGAGTTGGACCCCAAAGTCGATGCGTGGCATCGACTTGCACCTAAAAGTTGATGCCTGGCATCGACTTACACCATTAAGTCGATGCCTGGCATCGAGTTCTACCCTCATTGGATCTATATTTCATGAGCTAAGAAAAATAAAAACCTAGAAAGCATACTATTTACTCAAACATACAAAATGAATCTTTTAGGAATCTTTTTTTGTGGTATGATTTTGTCTACCTCTTGGTACTCTTGCCAACATTCTTCTTCTCCATGAGAGTTGCCTTGCTGGTTTGCTGAGCTCTGTGCTCCATTGCTGTCTGTGCTCTGTTGCTCTCTCTTGCTCGCAGATTTTGGAAATGAGAATGATCTCCTCCTCTGCTATTTATAGGCAATTGGGTAACTTGAACCAGAGACTAACTGGATCTAACTGAATGAATCCAGTTGCTAACTAGATCTGCCAACTTATCTAACTAGGAAATACCACTCACACAAATAGGCTGTTTCACCTCGAGTTTAGTGAAATATTTATAGAACCTTGCAACTATTTATATACATTTGCATGAAATTTACACTTCAATGGCAAGAGTATGGTATGTACATGAGGAAGGCTAATCTCATGTATAAATTGTTTCTTAGAATCTACTGCTTGGGGAAAAATCAAGTCTAAGTTGTGTTGAATATGGGAGATTGACATCTTTATAGTTTTATCCTTTTCACTTCAGTTCATATTCACATTTATCTTGTAACACGTTGTTGAAAAGGAAAATCAATGTATGAATAAACGTTCAACAAGGAACTTTGGGGTTCAAACGTCTTGAACAACAAAATAGGTTGGTAATTTCAACATAATGGTTGGTAATTTCAAAGGTCACTAATTGTCTTTGCAGAAAAGAGAAAATCAAATGAAGTTATCTTATAGCATCCAACGTTCAGGTGAATCTTAGATTCAAAATTCATTTGAAAATCTTTTGTAACAAGCGGTTTGCCACGGATATAGCTTTTACATATAATTCTTACATATACTTTTCCGTGTACCTCTTTTACACATAATTCTTTCTGAATATACTTTCATATACCTCTTTGAGATCTAGCCAAGACCACAATAAAACCTAATCCTTGAAATCTTAACCAAAGGTAAAATTTCTTCTTGTAAAGTCTTCAATGGCACTACTCCAAACAGTTTTAATATCTAATCCAATTGGAACTCAACTTGGATATATTTTGATTCACTCATAATGCTAAAACTCAATGACTCATATCTAGGTTGAAATCAACTGTGTATCTCATCTTTCAAAAGTGAATCAAATCTTTGGTTCCCTTATTAGTGTATAGCTGAGTAATTAAGTACTTTAATTTTAGGCTTTAAGTGCTTTAATGTAATTTGATGTTTAATGCACTTTAATGTACTTTAATGAACTTTTGATTTCATATCTACTTGATGTGACATTTGGTGTGACATCTTCACTTGATCTCGGACTTCTACTTATTTAAAAAGGTAATTCATCTTCAGTCTTCTTTGAACTGAGTGAAGATGAGCTCAATCTTTTCAGTGGATGCTTGGGCATCAGCTTCCTCTACTCATATTGATACAATTTCGGATTCATTGTTCTCAGTTGACCCTTTCCTCATAAGTGATGATCCCTATGGTTTAGAACGTGGTGATGATTCTATGTTTTCTGTTGAGTCATTTAAGTTATCCAATTCACAGTGCAATGCTGCTCAACCAAATGCACCTCTTGATCTCCCATCTGATCCAACCATTGATCTCCCTTCTGGCTCAAGTGCATGTGGAGCAACGGAAAGGCAAAGCAAAGCTCAATCTATGTTTTAAAAGAAGGCCTCGTGAAGTAAGTCAACAAAGATTTAAATTTCTTACTTCAGATAGACAGATTGCATTGGATATTGTGAAGCATTGTTGTGGTTTGAAATGTTTGTACAATTTAGGAATGAAGAAACTAAAGCACCTAAGAGAGATATTCCTCCATTTAGATAGTGAAAGGCAGGATATATACCTTGTTTCTCACATGCAAATGAGTGAGGATAACATGTCAGTAACACGTGTTTCTTTTGAATATTTCTTTAGTCAAGGGATGCGATGTTGTAGGGCTGCATCTAAAATTGCAATGGGTGTGGGAAATTTTAGAATACATAGGGTTCAACAGGGGCTTATGAATGGGGATCTCATTTTTGATACGTTCCATGTTGGGACCAAAGGATCTGTTGGACGTCATGCAATGAATTGGATGATGAACTATTTTAGCTTGCATTGTGAGGTTATGCCTACAACTAGAAGGTTGCACTTGTCAGATAACTTTACTCGTCGAGAGGTATTTCAAATATATAGAGAAGACATGGAAAATAGAAATGAGAAGTATGTGTTGTATTGTCACTTTACTCGATTATGGAAGCAACAGTTTATTCCTCGTAAAGTTAGAATGGGTGAATGTTCAGTTTGCGCCACTTTGAAAAACATGGCAAAGGGGGCTACAACACCACTAGAAAAGGATAATTTTAAAAACCTTCTTAACAACCATCGTGAGAGTCAAGTTTTAGAGAGAAAAAAAGCAATTCATCATTGAAGTAAAGCACTCAAAAATCTGGAGCATTATATGTTTTTGTTGATCGATGGTATGGATAAAAAAAAAACTTGTTTGCCACATTTTTATTGCATCCCTAAGGACATTGGAGATGAAGTCCTTGTGCAAATGCATTTGGTGCTTTGGTATACAATGGAACTGTAATGTCCAAGGTTTTCTTCACATATCCGAATGTGCATAATGATCCAAACCTTACAGTTACTGTCATTCATCGGGTTTTGCAATCATGGAAGGGTCTTTTGCCACCAACTCTATATTTTCAACTTGATAATACTGCAAGAGAGAATAAAAATTCTATAGTCTTTGGATATTTAAGCATGCTTGTTGAAAAATAGGTATTTCAGAAGGTTAAGATAAATTTCCTTCTGGTTGGCCACACTCATGATGACATTGATCAAATGTTCAATACTTTCTCTAAGAAGTTGGCACGTAACAATGCTTTTACTCTTCCGATTTTATATGAGCTGATTTCAGAAGCATATACTCCAAAACCAGAAGTTCAACACCTCACACAGATTTATAACTTTAAGCACTTTTGCTCAATGGGCCTTGATAACAGTGCTAAGGTTTTGGCTCCATTGCACAATATTAGTTTCAACCATGTATTCTTGATGAGGAGGGTTGATGAAATAACCCTTTTATTTGCAAAGCAGTATTCATCTTCTCCTGGGTGGGAGCGTAAAGAGGGATGCAAATTCTTATTGCAGATGCCTAATTTGTCTATAGTGTATGGTGCAGAACAATCACCATATGAAGATAAAAACAATACAGAAAGATGTGGAAATGTGTTTGATCAAAGTAAAAGCTGGATGCATGCACTCATTGAAAAGAAGAGACATATTGAGCGTGCAAAAAAATATGCTGGAGATCAAGATGTATCTTGGTGGGAGGACTTTTTCAATCATCAAGAAGAGATTATACAGTATACAATTGCACGTCATTGGCCAGTTGATGTTCCATTCACATGGGATTTTTGTACACAAAGATCCGTGAATGTGGCCCAAGCATGTAATGCAGATGCACTTCAAAGTTTTATACATCCACCAGAAAGAAATATTTATGTAGGCCCAAGGATGACAAAACAGGCAGAAGCAAGATGGCAAGGAAATTTAATAGAGATAAATGTTGGAACACTTATTGCAGTACTTGCTGATGGTGATGAGGCTACCAGACCATTTTGGATTGCAAAGGTTTTAGAGATAACTAAAGATATTGATCAGAGAAGAATAGAGGCTTTGATGGTGCATTGGTATTACACTAAAAGTAGTAATGCATTCACAGGTAAATATAACTTAGAAATGGTGTGTGATACTAAAAAAACAGGTTCAAAAAAGAAAAAGAATATTCGAAGAACATCCACTCTTAAAATGGATGATGTAGATATTCTTGTTTATGATTTTTCCTTGACAAAAACAGGTCAGTTGAGGAAAGCAACCATCAATATGATAAAACAAAAGCTTCCAGATGTATGTGGTACAGGAAATCATAGGCAAACAAGAAGATTTGTGCATGATCCTGCAGAATTTGGTATGTACGTCAATGAAGATAGAGTTCTTGTGGATATAGAAGAAGAAGAAAAGAGCTCTCAACAGTATGAGACTGAATCAAGTGCATCAGATGATGAGGGTGTAGACATAGATCGACATAGTTATGAGTTGCATTGAAACTCTCTAACATTTTTAGTGCTTATGTAAATGCCTCGAAGTAGTTTGGTTAATGAAACCATGTTTTGTAGCAATTTTGAATAACAATCAGATATCCACCCATTGAAAACATGTCTTAAATGTTATTTTTGTATAAGAATTATTCAGTTTTACATTCTTTATATAGATTTTAAAAATTTCAATGTCTTATCATATAGATTTTAGACATGTCAATGTTTTATCATATAGATTTTGGACATGTCAATGTCTTATCTAGTGAAATTTTGACTACATTTTGAGCTCTTTTTTTATGAGAAAATGACAAAAAATGTCAAAAAATTACATGTTTTCACTTCATTTTTGTAATATATGTATACTGGTATAAAGGAATCTCAAACATAAGCTGCCATTTGCTTGATTTTTGAAGAGGGTGTTCTCTTTTTATGACATAGTTCTCGTTTGTTACGACTCTCTGTTATTGGCCTAGTTTCTATGACACTCGTATGTACACTAGTGGTTTTTGCTTCATGCTTGTTAGCTCATGCGAATCTTCGTTGAGCAAAAAGCATCCTACTATATGCACTTCTCGTTATGAGTTTGAGTATAGGGTAGCTTTAACAGGGACTATTGAGTGTGTGTGTGGCTTAGATGTTGTTTTCTATTATTTGACTATTGATCAATATTCTACCATCACCATCTTTATTGAGAGTTTGGCAATTGCAAGGAACCCTATGTTCCATGCTCAGAAAAATCACAAAGAGGTGCACTATCATTATGTTGGTGAGAAGTTCTCTTCTAGAGAGATCACTTTGTCTTCTGTGCATACATACGATTTTCACAAAGGCTCTACCTAGAGAGAAGTTTGAAGCTTTCAAAAAAGCTTTGGGCTTACTTATTTTTGTGGATTGCTTTCTTTCCACAAATGCTTGGCACTTCCTTATGTATGAGTTCCAAATCCTTATTCACCACATCATTTCAAGTGGGGATTTGTTGATATATTTTGATAGTGATATGTGTGAAAACATTTGGGACCATGAGCACACTTTTTACCTTCTTAAGAAGTTCTTTCCCTAGCTCGTATAATCACATATAACCCTAATGGATCACTAATATTTATACATCCACTTGGTAATACATTCTATATTGTGTTGTGCTACAAGATTCATGTTCTTCCTTGTGATGTTTATTTGTGCACATAAACCTTGATATCCAAAAATAAAATCTCCTAAACATATTCACTTAGAAGAACAAAACTTCTTTGTGTCCATTTTTATTTCTCTTCGAAGAACCAAATCTTCCTTATGACATACATATGTTGTCCTTAATAGAAAAAATTTGATGTTATTTATATTCATAAAAGAAAATATCTTCCTGGGTGTCAAATTCATATCATAAGAAGATATTTGTTCCTTCTAGTTTAATGGAAAATGCTAAACATGGATGATGATTCCTTTTCTCCTTGTTCATAGAAGAAAATTTCTCAAAGGGAATTCAGTTCCACCATTCCATAAAGTGCATCCACCTTCCAATCCATGTGTCACATCTTCACCAAGCCATGCACGAATTTCACACCTCAAATGGAACTCAATGAAATTCAATCTAATGGATTTTTATAAAATCTGGGCTCTCATAATATATGGATTCTTTCAAATCCCCGAAATTGGATTCTTACATACCCCTTACAGTCTTCAAACAAATTACCTTCGTGCAAATGATCACTTGATCATTGGATATCCTTATAAAAGTACACTTGCTTGATCGTTGATTACCTAAATCTAGGTACTTCTCATTATCCTTCTTCCTAATCTTTGTCACATTCTTACACTTCTTTTATACATTCTCATCTTCCTTAGACTCCGATCTATATCCTTGTATTTGCAATTTCTTTGATCCACTTACATCTTCAAGTACTCTAATTCTCTTCTTTAGGATCTTTTCTCTATGTCATAAAGCTGATTCTTATGTCTATATAATCACAAAACTATAAGAACACATCAATGCTTCCTTATGGAATACATCTCTTGGATCCCTTCTAATTGGTTTCCCAAATGGTCAAACAATGTATGCTTCATCATTTTTAAAGAGATAATTTTAGACTAAGCTTTCTCAAGGCTTTGTGATATCTCATCGTCTCCTATGCAATTTTATGAGACTCTCTTAGAGGAATTACTCCTTCCTTATTCTCAAGAAAAAAAAAGGATAATTGTTTATGATAAAGTTCTTTATCCATTACTTAACAGTCTTTAGAACCATGGTATGTAACATCTATTGAAGTTATCCTAGCACGTTTTTATAGCTCTTGTCTTCCTCTTTTCACTTAGTATTTTGCCAATATTTAAGTTGCATAATGTATGTCTTATAATTAGTTGTTGATTTTATTCTATTCAATTGGACCAATGAATTTCGCGATTCATATGTTTGTGTGTGTAGTATACTTTTTCATATTCAATGAGACATACATAAGTATCCCTATGGCATTATGGTGATCTATGTTGCATGTATTGGAAAGGATTCATCAAATGCCATATAGAAAGTGTTGCAAGTGCATGTGCATCGACCAATGTTTGTCCCCACTGACAACTCAATCCCTTGCCCAAAGAATTACATTCTATCAAATTTTAAGGTAGGCATAATTTTCCTTCTTGTCAAGAATACAAACAATAAGTGTGGTTCCCCCATGGGATGACCCCCTATACAAGAATACATGTGTACTTATAAATCATGTAATCACAAAATTTGTATTGAACTCTAATTTATAACTCCTTCTAGTGTATTCTAAAAGCTTCTAGGGCTTAGAAATCATTCATAGATTTTCTTTAGAATTTTGAAAATGAAATAGCTTGGAACAATCTCAAAGAAATTTTCAACATCATTTTTGTACTTGTTGAGAGGTGGTTGTTGAGAAAAAATCATTTTCTTAAACATATGAAATCTCTCCATTTGTAGTGATATTTATGTTATCATAAATAGTTAAGCTTTCCAATAAACAAAAAATCACCAAATTCAAACATTGAAGGAGAGAGGAGCGCTCAATCGAAGTTCACCAGGTGCTATGCCATCACGATCTAAAAACTATGTTTAGAGTGGTTACTTCAGATGCTCCCCAAAGATAACTTGGAGATGTATTCTCATCTTTGAAGTTGCAGACGTGTAGTAAAAAATCCATATGACACACATGAGCATAAAAATCAAACAATTCGAGCAACTCTTGATACCTTTAATGTGGGGACGAAGATCCTTGCTTGCATGGTCTTCACATTTCTCATAGGAGCACTCTTGAAGTATCTTTTTTACACTCCTCATCTTAACCTCTTTGCATGGTTGGCTTCTTCTTAATGACCATGCATATTCATATATAATGTCTACCATGAGTTCTTAAGATAAGATCCATACAATGTTTTTGCCCCTCTTCCTCTTTCCTTGTTGTTCTCACCTTCTCTTTGCCTCTCCTTCCCTAGCTTTCTTCTTCTTGTACTTCCTTCTTGCATTCTTCTGTCCTCTTTCTCTCATTCTCTATCTCTCCTTTGTGGTAGAAGTTACAAAGAGATTGGAAATCTGGTGTAAATGATAAAGAAATAAGCTGTGAGATGCAAATATGTAGAGAGCTCTCGAATGCTATCAATGATAGAAAGGGCAAATGGTAGAAGATGACAAGATGAAGGAGAAATTGAACCGCATGGCTGAAGGAGAAGCTAAATCACAAGATATCTTCCAAAATTAATTTGTCCTTGATCATGTCAGTCATCCAAGAATGGTAGTTCAACAATACACAACATAAGCAATGCAATGTGTTTATCCCATTATCCCAAGAGCATTGACAGATTACTTGATTATGATAGAATGGATGATTTAGAAGAAACTCCACATTTCAACATGGTGATCCTCAATTGATCAAACAAAAAGGTGGTTTCCAATGGACCAAGGAAAATACTTCTCTAGATCTTCATGTTTAGGTAGCACCAAGACTTGACCCACAACGGAGAGGAGTTGTGGTGTGTGTGCATGATGGGCACCATTGGTCATGTACGGCTCACCCTATTGGGTGGCTTTTCATGTGAATGATCCTCCTCTTGGTAGGGATATGACAATAGGAAGCTAGACCACTGCCCATTGCAGGTGCCCAGAGGGTCCTCCAAAACTCTCAATGAGACCACCTAAAAAATGAGAACCCCAACTTAGATGATCCATGTGAGGATGAGGCAAGGTTGAGATGGTGAGGAAGATCCCAAACCCTACTATCAAAGGAGGGTCAATCTTGTCTTGGGTAAGGAGTTCATCTCTGCAATGGAAGCTATGCATGCTAGATTTAATGGCAGATTCACCTAGTGAGAGAAGCAAGAGAAGAACCTCTCTCCCCTCACCTCATGCATGCGTGAAGGAGAGGGAAGCGAAGTGCTCCTACACATTCTTTCTATTACTTTTTATTGCCAATAAATGGTACACTATATAGGATTTTTCCGAGCTAAATCTGATCATGTCAACAAGAGCTAAGCTTGTTGTACTCCACGAGCATTCAGAAATCACCATGTTTGAGAGGCTTTGGGGCCAACCTCACATCATTACGTACCACGGTCATTTTGCAGACGAAGTTCAACTATATATTATCGTGGATCTCGAGGGAGATTATTTATTTAGCCATCTAGAAGAAAGTGGTACTCGTTTGAAGAAAGAAGTCCTTCCTTCCAAAACGAGCGGTTATGAGAATGTTAAGCTTGCAGATTTTGGCGCATCAGCAGACTTCTCAGACAGATGGCGTTTCAGGGACGTGAGGGCACAAGTTATTACGTCCCTGGTTACGATGAGAAGGCCTGGACATATTCCTTCACGTCATATTGAGAGCTTAATTATGTTCCATTTCATTAAAAAAAATCAAGTCAACAGCATGCATGCTCCAGAAGAATCCTTATCGCAGGTTAAGGCTTGCGGAGATCATGGCTCAATGAAGAGACTAATGAATCAAAATCAGAGGAAATGCTAATTTGGTCATCCCATCCCTTAAGGAAGGGAGCTTTGGAGGTGCCAAATAGGTTTTTTGCCTCCCACTATTGTTGTAGATAACTTAATATTTATGTTATATATTTGCTAGCTTCGAGGTGATCCTATGGATCACAATCTATGCATTAATTCATTAGGCTAATCACCCAAAAAGCTGGTTGAAATTCATCTACTTATACATGCCGCTGCAAGTTTACGTCTAAAATCTAGTTTGGAAAAATCAAGACAAATGGAGCTGAAGCAACATATGATGTAACTGCACAGTCGTAGCTCTGAGAAACTGGAGAGCTGAAGACCGGAGGCCCTTGAAATCGTGGCTGTTTCTGTGAGTGGTCCTGTCGTAGTGGCTTGTTTTCTGTAACCCTATTCCTCGTGGCGTACTCGTGACCGACTCCCCCTCCCCTATGGGTTGAGGGGTGAGTCGTCGACACGATCGAACGCCCTTGGGGTTCGTGCCGCGTGTATCGCGCCGCGCCCGGTCGTTTCAATCGGGTATCGCATGTTTCGCGACCGCTCGTCTCGTCTACCGGTGTGTCGCTTGTCGCTTCTCGGATCCCACGTGTTTCGCGTGTTGCCTGCTGCCGCCCAGTATCGCGATCGCTACATTGGTTGCAACGCGTGTATCGCGATCGCCAGATCAGACTTCCGCGTGTATCGCGTATCGCCGCCAGCTGCCCTATCTCGTTAGAGTGTGTACCGCGGTCGCTTGCTGTCCTGTATCGTTTTGTGGGTATCGTGTGGGGCCGCAACTATACCTCTGACCCTGCGAGGTGACGACCGCGATACTTGGGGCCTCAAGTGATTTGTAACCTTGCTAGTCTTCAGCGAAAAAGAAAAGAAAGAGAAAAAAAAAGAGGAAGAAAAGAAGAAAAAGAAGAAGAAAAAGGGAAAAAAAAAAAAGAGAGAAAAAAAAGAAAGAAGAAAAAAAAAAAAAAGAGAAGAAAAAAAAAAAGAAAAGAAGAAAAAAAAAAAAAAAAGAAGAAGAAAAAAGAAAAAAAAGAAGAGCTTTCTTTGGGGGCGGGGTGCTTCCTTCTCCCGTTGGTTTTTGGGCTTTGCCAGTTTTCTCTCCGCTCAGAGTGCTAGAGTAAGTAAGCTTTTTAAGAAAAAACAAGAGAAAAAAGAAGAAGAAAAAAAAAAAAGAAGAAGAGAAAGGGATTTTTGACCTTTTAGTTTTTCCCTGAAAAGCGGTGTTTTTGGATGCGATGTGATCGGTGGTGTTTTCCTTGTCTGTGGTCAGCTTTCTCTCTATGGTGGCGGGTCCTGCCGCTGGGTATTGAAAATAAAAGTGGTGTGAGTTCCCTCGCCCATGGATGTGGCTTCGTCCTCTCTCGTGAAAAGTAATCGGGCCACCCCCCCTGGGGAGACCGGCACTCTGGCCGCTCTGCTGGAGGGGGTTCATGTGCCGCCCCTGGGGTATCCGAAAGTGCTGAATCCCCCACCGTGTCCCTCAGTAGACCCGCAGTTCTGTCTGCTCAGGAGGAGCTCAAGAAAGTTTGCCTCGTCGGCCAAGTGTTTGGCCCTAGGCCCCCGCTCGAAATCGTGCGACAATGGCTTCGAAAAGAGTGGTTCCCTCGAGGACTAATTGTCAGCAAATGTCAGTTCTTACCAGCAAACCACATGCTGCTAGTCTTTGAAAATGAAGAGATGGCGTTCCAAGCCCTAAGCGTTGGCACATGGCAGCTCGGTCGGGCGACCCTGTGTTTATTCAGATGGTCCCCGGACTTTACCCCTGACAAATCGACATCTCTTCGGTACCCTCTTTGGGTTGAGCTCCCTAACCTCCCATACTTCTTGTACAACTTCGTGTGGGACATAGTCTCCCCTATCGGCAAGCCGTTGGCCTCACGAGAAGACATTGGTGGTCTCATCTATGAGGGCGCAAGACACTCGTTCAATGCTAGATGGCACCCACAAATCTGCGTCGAGGCCGACCTCTCCTCGCCGCTTCCATCAATGATCAAAGTGGACATGGGCGAAGGTGATGTTTGGGAGCAGGATATCACCTACAAAAACCTCCCCAACGCGTGCTTTCGTTGTGGTCAACAAGGTCACAGGATTAAAGACTGCCCTCTCAGGCAAAAAAACAAGCGTTCGCATGAAGCTGCCAAAACTGCTCAAGACAACAACGGCGATGTGACCCACTTGACCAAGGAAGGGGCAGGCAAGGGCCCCCTCAATCCACAAGTTGATGCTGATGGCTTTACTGAAGTTAGAAGAAGAAGGAAAAGAAGTCCGAGGGCCAACGGTGAGAGAAACAATCTGCCACTTACCCCCAACAACAATTTGTACTGCAAGCTAGGAAAGGAGATCAACGAGCTTGACTATCCTGGCGGGAAGCCACTCGAGGTTGATACATGCGACAACACCCTAGAGATCCATGACATCAAAGAAACCCCCCAAGAGGGCTATACTACAAGCAAAGAAGATGGATTCACCACTAGTAATGAAGACAACATGGATAGTGAAAGTTCCATCATTGGATCGACGATCCCGGAAACGGTGCCGAGCACGGGGCCCAATTCTCCCCAGCAAGGTGTATCCCGCAAAGGAAAACAGCCTATGGAGCTACCCTGGAAAAGCCCCTACAAGAACCGATTTCTAAGTCGGGAACAGATCCCAGCAAAAAAGAAAGATGAAGCCAAGAGAAGAAAGGACAGGGCTCCCTCCCGCAAAGAGGGATCATTACAAAAATGATTGTCATCTCGCTTAATGCTAGGGGGCTAACCGACCCCTCAAGAGCCGCCATCATTGGTCAATGGCTCCGCGACACCAGCTTAAAACCAGACATTATATGCATTCAAGAGATTAAAATTGACGGAGAAGACCTTCTGAAACGGCTCAGACAGGTTTCCTCGGCCCATGTGTGGATCCAAACAAAGCACCAGCGGGGGTCCGGTGGAACGGCCATCGGTGTCAAACAACCCTGGCTTGAAAAGCTCGAAAACTCCATTGAAGACGTAAATCACCGCTGGATTGCGGTTTCTTTTGGTGCCCCCCTCTGTGTTACTATGGTTTCCTTATACGCCCCTAACGGGGATTTGGAGAGGCTGAACACTTGGACTTCTCTTGACTCGCTTCCCCACAACGTGTTTATATGTGGAGACTTCAACATGGTGGAGGACCCTATGGACAGATGGTTGGGCAAGGGCCGGGTCATTGACAGTCGGGAGAAAGAAACGTGGGACATGACCAAACTCCACTTGGATCTGGTCGAATTCAAAGACTCGAATGGCTTTTCCTGGTCGAACCTCCAAGCGGGCGAGGATCTGAGGAAAGCTAGACTTGATAGATGCTACATCTCTCAGAGCTTTACTCATCTGTGGGGCCACCCTTCCATCACGCAACGTACTGACCTCACCATCTCCGATCACTACCCGATCGTTATCACTTTTCAACCCTCCTTCAGGACTCACAAGGCTCCGTGGTTCCATGCCAACGCTTCCACCTTCTCTCTCCCCTCCGTCCACCAAGAGATAGCCGATGTGTGGAAGGTGGCGTTTGCCTCTGGCTTGGCCCCAGCCAAGTGCTGGAGAAGTGCGGTCGACAAGTCGCGCAAGATCATGATCAGAACTAAGAAGATGCTCGAGATAGTGCGGCGGGCTCGTAGGGAAGCGCTCTACCGCAGACTCTGGAGACTCGAGGAGGAAGTGAACAAAGGAAATCACCAAGCCTAGAAAGGTCTCCGAAGAATCAGAGCAGCGATGAGATACGAGGAAGAGATACAAAGGAAGAACTTGCAAATCTTCTTCAAAGAGTGGTGGGCTGGAAAAGCCGACAAACCCACCAAAGAGATGTGCAGTATCCTTAAAAGAAAACACAACAGAGAGACGATTCCCCTACTGCTAGACCCACATGGCAATGTTTGCAACTCGGAAGAAGATAATCTTGGCATCATCGAAGGGCACTTCACGAGACTCCTGGGAACCTCGAACCCCCTCTCCCACCATAGAAGGGACTGCATGGCTGCCATTTCGAGGGTTTCCCCCCGGAGAATACCACCCAACCTCCACTCCCTGCTCCATGCCCCGATCTCTGAATCAGAAATCATTGAGGTCATCGATGCCCTCCCTATCGGTAAAAGCCCGGGACCCGACGGACTCACTAACGAGTTTTTTAAATCCTTCAAGCTGGTGGTTGCCACCCCCCTTCGGTTGGTCTGGCAAGAAGCCCTAAATTTTGGTGCTCTTCCTTCTTGTATAAATAATGGAATTATCAAGCTGATTGACAAGAAGGGGGAAAAAAACAGAATCGAGAACTGGCGGCCAATTACGATGCTCCAAACAGGATACAAGATCGTCGCCAAGGTCATTGCCAACAGACTTGCGTGCCACCTGAGATCTTGGCTTAGTGAGGACCAGAAAGGTTTCATCAAAGGCAGGTCCATCCTGGAAACCATTATGGACATTTGGGAAGGTATTCAATTTGCCAATGAGTCTAATCAAGATGTGGTCTTTCTCAAGATCGACTTTGATAAAGCCTACGATAGGCTAGAATGGGACTATATTCTGCAGTCGCTCCAAGACCTCGGATGTAGTCAGAAATTCACCAAGATGATCGCGACCCTTCTCGGCAACGCAACGACCCAAGTTAACGTCAACGGCAAACTGTCGAAGGCGATCCATCTTAAAAGATCTATTAGACAAGGGTGCCCTCTTGCCCCCCTTCTCTTTGCCATCGCCACTGAGGGGCTGAGCAGACTTGTGGCTCATCATGTGGAGGCTGGCAATATCAAGGGCCTCCAACTACCTCACGACCACAGTCAAATCATCATGAGACTTTTTGCTGACGATATGAACGCGTTCGTTCACAACGATAATACCAGCCTGGAGACTTTCTGGAGGTGTCTTGATACCTTTTGTGAGGCCTCTGGATCCAAAATCAACCACAATAAGACCGCCTTTAGGGCCATCGTGGGACATCAACCTGGCCTGCTCACTGATCATGGCTGTCAATTCATTCCGCAGGGCCAAATCTTTCGTCTGCTTGGAATCCCCATGGGATTTGGCGTCTCTATGGAGCAGCGATGGAACTGGGTGTTGGCCAAACTTGAAAACAAGCTCAATTACTGGAGAGGCATGCAAATCAATCTCGCTGGACGGGTGATGGTTATCAACACGTTCCTCCTCTCGTCTACCATTTATTTCCTTTCTTGCTGGAGACTGAATGAGCAAGGTCTGTCCAAACTGAATAGCATCTGCAGAAACTTTCTTTGGACGGGTGATCATAACAGAAGGGGGGTGCCTAAAATCAAATGGGCCATCTGCACCAGCCCTAGAGATAACGGGGGGCTTGGCATCCTGGACATTGAGTGTATGGCTAACAAACTGGCGGCCAAATGGATGATTAAAGCTTGGTGCAATAGGGAGGCCTCGTGGGCCAAGCTGATCTTCAGAAACAAAAATGAGTTGGCCCTCACGGGGTCCCCGAACTGGAAGAACCTTGACATCATGACCCTGCTATTCTCCCCGATACCCGTCTTCCCGAAAGGCTCCAATCTCGTTTGCTCTCTTTGGAAGGGATGGAATAAAGTCAAAAGCTTCATAAGAATTAGTGAGGACTGGAAGTGGGCGGCCAGAATCAGACAAAACAACTCTATCTGGTTTCCGATACATGGCATCCGGAGCGTGGAGCTGTGGAACATTCAAAATGCCAAGAAGTTATGGAACAAAGGATTCAAAAAATGGAAACACCTCTGGAAACATGACACCAACAGCTGGATCAACTTCGAGGATATCGACCCTCGCATTAACATCTCCTACGAGGAATGGAACACCTTGCAAAGCAGATGCCTCGCTTGGGACCGCCACAAAACTCGCTTGCTCATGGGACATGATGCTCCGAACGCGCGTGGACTCAAATGGCACAATGGAAACAGCTTACTAAAAATCCCGAACATCAAAGAAACGTCGGACCTCCAGATCAGCCTCAACAAGAAGTGGTGCCTGTCTTGGTCGCGGCTTCGAAGGGACATGAAATTCATGGGTATCTGGCACCCACTTATAGAGATTAAGAAGTCTGTCCTCTTATGGCAAATTCTTCATCGAGGAATTTGGACTAACCATAAGGCAAGCAAAATTTGTGGGATCCCTCCGTGGTGCAAACGCTGCCACCGTGCGATCGAAGATGTCCCACACATCTTCCTTACTTGCCCCAACTCCCACAGAATCTGGCAGATGGTCGGACTGAAAATCAGAGTTCAGAAACAGCTTAGTTGGAAACAAGTCCTTTTGGGAGAAGCGATTGGATGCTCTGCGGCTCTCTGGAACGCAATCAGAGGGGAAGTCCTGTGGAAAATTTGGCGAGAGCGGTGTGCTCTCAACTTCGGCGACCCCCCCAGGGAGTGGTCAATTGAAAAATCTCTATTCCTCCTTGGCAAAAGGATTGTCAACAGTAAGAAATCCCCCCCCTTCAGGCACCATCAAGTCCTCCTTTTGATCAACAACAAGCTCAAACCCAAGTGGGTCCCGCATGAGGGAGACGAGAGGGTGATCAACTGTCTTTGTAATGCAACCTAGGAATCAACCAAGCTTCCCCTGCTTTGTGGGATTCGGGGGGTCCCGTGGGCACTAGTCCCCTTCTATTGTATCTTTGTTTCTTAATTTAATTCAAGTCCGGGAGAGTAGGCTAATGCCGAACTTCCTTTAAGTTAAAAAAAAGTTTACGTCTAAAATCACAAGCCTTTTCATTAACATCACAAAATTTTTGACTTTAGTTGATATGAGGGAGCCCCAAAAGGAATGTACATACAAGCAAAGGACGTAGAATAACAGACACAATAGTGCTCGCTTGAATAAAGAAGATTTTCACATACAAAAGAGAGGTAAATGAGCTGAACATCGATGCAATTCATTTTAATGCAGACTACAATTACGCCAAACTCAAACAGGTACCAGAAAATAAAAAATCAAACCTTAGCACAAAGGAAATTTGCTTAGAACAATGAACTGGACACATTATGAAATCGTTCATTGGCAACAATACAAGGAGATTCAAAGGTTTGTAACTGCGGCACTACACACAAAATGCACTAAAACTAAGTATCTGATGGATAGGCCATTTCTATGGTAGTGCTTTGACACAAGTTTTGCTGATCACACTACAATATATGAGGGGCATACCGACGCTGCATACACCGACGGTCACACTCGGCGTCGGTATGGGCATTGGAAAATGTCACTTAGAGATACCGACGGTCAACTGACCGTCAGTACAACCGTTTTAAACAGATTGTCAGTGTCGCCCGCAGCCGTCGGTATATGCGTTGGTATTGGCATCGGTATAAGCATCGGTAATTTACTAGAAGTTACCGACACGTATACCGGCGCTCATACCGACACATATACGGAGGCCAAGTTTTAAACAAACCGTGAACCCGAGAGCAAAACTTCACATTTTTGCGCGTGTTTGAGTACTGTTTGTCTTCTGTCGAACTTGCGCGCGTGAACCGAATTGCGACCTGCATTGTCTTGTGCACACACACACACACACAGATCTCTCTCTCTACACACACACACACACACTCTCTCTCAGCTTAGATCTCACATCTTGGTAAGTGCTGTGCATACTGTTAGCATTTGTGTTTCTCTATGCTTTAGGTTTTATAATTTCTCTTTTCTTTGATTTTGCAGAAGTTCTTTGGCATCGATTGTTTGGAATTGGACGATAGGAGACATACATTACGCTTTGACGACAACGATCCAAAAGAGGTGTTGGAGATTCACTCACTAATTAGGCATAAAGACATGAAGACATACGAAGGATAAAGAAAGACAAAGAGAAGAAAAAACAAAGCATTCAAAAAATCAAGCCTTAGTGAAGGGACAAATTCACGACTGTAACATAGTGCATAGAAACTTCCAGAATTTTGGATCAAAGATGTATATAAGAGAAGTTGAGAGAGTGCTTAGATAATATACAGATATAGAGTACGCAAGTGTGCGTATGTAGAGATGAATAATAAGAACGTGAAATGTCAGGTATTCATCTGAGAGAGAGATGGTAGGAAGAACTACTCAGCATAGGAGAGTTTTTCGTGGCTATGAGCAAAGTGAGGCCAAGCCATTCTGTACACATCTTCTCTAAATAGATAACACATATTTATGTGGAAAGATCTGAGCGCATTCTTCTTGTGTGAAGAAATCTAAGTGATTTCATATTACTGTGAAAGTTAGTTAATAGTTACAGTTATTTCAGTACACGTTTTACAGTACTTCTGTAAGTTAGATCTCACAGTAGAGTGTAAAGTTTTTTATGAGTGATAGCTCATCTTGAAGCTAGGAGTCTGAACTACAAACTGATCAAAGAGTTTTGTGAAACCGAACATGTACACATAGTACTAAGTCTGACCGTAAAGACATCCAGAATTGGTGAAGGTTTTTTTTCTCAAACTTCAGATAAAGTTTGTTCATTGAAGGAAGCTCAGGTATTACTTCCTTACTTCATACACAACCAATTGAAGTAACCATAAACAGATTTGAAGTTAATTCTGCTAAGATTCCGGTAAGATTACAGTGACAGTCCGGTAACGGTCCGGTGAAGTTCCGGTGGTATTTCGGTGAGTTCAAAACTCAGTTTTGGCACAGTTAAGAAACAGAAAGATTATCTAACTGTAAGCAAACAGAGTAGTGTAAAGTTTGAAATAAATCAATTCATAATTGAAGCTTGAAGAAAACACAAAGCTTTCTGTAAAGTGAATTTTTTAGTTTTCACTAAATACAGTTATAAAGTTTTCGGCAATAGAAGGTTGCTAAGCTACAAATGATTATAGAGGTGTTCTAATATCATTCTAGCTTAGTTCTAGTTGAGGTGTTTTCCGCAGTCTTGTTAAGTGAACAAGCTTTTGCCACGACATCACATAGCCTCAACAAGTGGTATCAGAGCTGAAAGTTCTGAAGAGCAGAAAAGGTTTCTCAGAAGTAGAAACGGAAGTAAAGATGCAAAAGAATTTGAAGAATTTTTCACTAGAAAAGTAAAGGCTAAGGAGATCAACAATAAATGACATCAGAGAAGCATTCCGAAGTCATTCTCAAGGGTAAAGGTTTACAAAAGGCAAAATCCTTTAACGTTATACTCACCGACAGTAACAGAAACAAGAAGATTATGGCAGATCACATTTCTATTGACAAATTGGATAGAGATAATTATCTTGCATGGGTAATGCGAATGGAAGCCTTACTTATGAGTAAGGACTTAATGATATATGTGATAGAAGAAGAAAAGAAGCCTACTTTTGGAGATGAAAGTCAACCGAAGAAAGAAGAGTTAGAAGCCTTGAAGCTCTGGTAGAAGAAAGATGTAACGGCAAGAGCTTATATCTACAATACCATTACAGATCATCTATTAACACATATTAGAGGTCTGGAGAAAGCGGAAGACATATGGAGTGCATTGGAAGATCATTTCCAAAACACTACCAAAGCTAGAAAGGCTAGCTTATGGTCAGAGTTCACAACGTTCAAGAAAAAGAAAAGTCAAAGCATTAGTGATTATGTCACTAAGATGAAGGACTTGGCAGACAGTCTTGGATCTATTGACGAAGATTTTGAAGACCACAGGTTAATAGCACAAGTGCTTGCAGGATTGAGAGGTGATGAAAGGTGGAAACCTTTTGTACTCTCAACTGAACTTTCATTAAATCATTTTGTACCAGATTTAAATCAGTTGCTTGGATTAATGCTAACATTTGAGCAAGATTTGAAGACAGATGGAGATAAAGGACATAGTTCTGCTATGTATGCAAAGAGTAAGAAGAAAGGTGACAAAGGAAAAGAAAAAGATGAAGAAGAGATGACTACTCAAGCAAAAAAGTAGAGGTAATACAAAAGGAAGAGGTAATCAGAATAACAACAAGAAGTCTTGTTGGATCTGTGGATTAAGCAATCATTTGGCTCATGATTGCTGGCATAATTCTCAAGGATCAAGTCAAAATCAGAATAACAATAGCAGAGGCAGAAGCGAAAGATATCAAAGAGTAAGGCAAAGCCAAAGAGGCGGATATGGTAGAGGTGGAGCAAGAAGTTGGGGACAGAATCAGTCTCACAACACTACCTACTACAACTATGCGAATGATACGCAGAATGACTATCATACGACGTTGATGATGAATTCGATAAGCATGTCAGAGAATGAAGATATCAAGGTATTCTATATTGACTCTGGTTGTTCAAATCATTTGTCAGGAAATATAGAATTATTATCAGAACTGGAAGGAGGTATTTCAAATCATACAATACAAACAGGTGATTAAACAAAACATAATGTAAGGTCAATTGGAAAAGTAAAGTGTAAGAATGGAGCTGACCTACTAACAAATGTTTTGTATGTTCCAACAATCCTGAAGAATCTAATAAGTGTGGGACAGATAGTAGAAAAAGGTTTTCAAGTCAGGTTTACAAATGAAGGAGTATTTGTTGAAGATCCAAAGAATGGATACAATCAAATTGTTCATTGTAAAAAGGAAGGTAGACTTTTTACTCTTAAAGTACAAGGGAATGTTGGTCAAGCTTTAATCACACATGGTGATAAAGCATTTACAGAAATTAGACCTCTGGCATAAGAGGTTAGGACACTTTAATGAAAAAGGAATCAAAACTATGGTGGAAAAACAATCTGTACGAGGATTACCAAATATGAAGAATCAACATATGATCCACAAATGTGAAGCCTATCAGATGGGAAATGCCCACAGGTTACCATTTCAGAAAATGGTTACAAACACGATGGTTTGCTAGAACTCATACATACAGATGTATGGGGACCGACAAAAGAAGGATCTATCAGTGGTTCAAGGTATTATGTTCTTTTTATTGATGATGCAACAAGATGGATAAATCTGTATGTTTTGAAAGAGAAATCAGAAGTGTTTGGATCTTTCAAGCATTTTCATGCATATGCTGAAAGACTTACAAGACAGACACTCAAAAGACTAAGGTGTAATGGAGGAGGAGAATATTTTTCTCGAGAATTCAATGATTATATGTGGAATGCAGGTATCAAAAGAGAAATAACTTGCAGGTATACACCGCAACAAAATGGAGTAGCAGAAAGGAGAAACCGAACTCTAATTGAGTTTGTAGGAGCAATGTTAAAAGAGAAGAATTGTCCAAACTATCTTTGGGCTGAGGCTGTAAATACAGCCTCATATCTTATAAACAGATTACCATGTACAACTTTAAATGGAATGACCCCTTATGAAGCTTGGTGGGGTAAGAAGCCAACACTTGATCACTGCAAAGTGTTTGGATCAATGGCTTATGCTTATGTACCATCACAACTTAGACATAACCTTGAACCAAAAGCTTAAAAATATGTGTTCATCGGATATGATGAAAATCAGATGGGTTATAGGTTATGGAGTCCTTTAATCAAACAATTTACCATTTCTAGAGATGTGACATTTGATGAAGGAAAGAGCTGGTATGCAGATAAAGAGCATAATGATGAAACAATTGAAGAAGAGATAAGAAGAAATGAAAAAGGTAAATCACATATGCAGGTGAATGGAAATGAAGATCATATGCAGGCAAGTACATCCAGGATCGGATCAACTATGAGAAATGAAGATGCACCGAGATTTGATGAAGAAGCGTATTCAGATACACATGAGTTTGAACCAAGAAGGTCAAACAGAGTAAGGAAACAACCGACAAGGTATTCCTATGATACTTCTTATTTGACTCAGAAAAACTATGTTTACTTAGTAAAGGAAGATGAAGAACCACATAATTATAGTGAAGCGAAAGGTAAAGTAAAATGGGAAGAAGCAATGAAGGAAGAGTTTAATGCACTTGAGGAGAACAAGACTTGGGAACTTGTTCCAAAACCAAATGGTAAGAAAGTGATTGGAAATAAATGGGTTTACAAAGTTAAGAAACTTGCAGATGGAAGAATAGCCAGATACAAAGCTAGACTGGTAGTCAAAGGCTATGCTCAAACGCATGGCATAGATTATGATGAGACATTTAGTCCGATGGCAAAGATGTCAACTATAAGGACAGTAACTGCTATAGCAGCATCAAAAGGATGGAAGCTAAGTAAGCTGGATATAAAGAATGCATTTCTGAATGGATATATATCAGATGAAGTCTACATGGAACAACCTGAGGGATTTGTAAGTTCCAGATACCCAAATCATGTTTGCAGATTAAGAAGAGCACTTTATGGATTAAAGAAAGCTCCAAGAGCTTGCAATTACAGACTTGTGAAGTATCTCAATGACCTTGGATACCAAAGTTCAAAGGCAGATGCAAGTCTACTGATTAAGAGAACATATGAAGGTATGATCTACATTTGTATTTATGTAGATGACATCATAATCACAGGTACCTCAGATGAAGGAATCAAGGAGGTAAAGAGATTGCTTGAAAAAGAGTTCAGGATCAGTGATCTAGGAAAGTTATCGTACTTTCTTGGAATGGAAGTCACATATACAGATCATGGTGTATATGTTTCGCAAGAAAGGTATCTTCTCAACTTACTGAAGAAGTTTAACATGGAGAATTGCAGAGAAGCTTCAACACCACTTGAGGTAAATCATAAACTCAGCAAATATGATGGTGCAGAGTTTAAAGATATGAGAAAGTATCAATCTTTAGTGGGAAGTTTGATTTATGCTACACTAACAAGACCAGATCTTAGTTATGCAGTAGGAGTTCTCTCACAGTTTATGCATTGTCCGAAGGATCAACATTGGGTTGCATGACAAAGAGTTCTTAGATATATCAAAAGAACTATAAAAGAAGGATTATATTATCCTTTTACGTCAGATATAAAGCTGAGAGCATACAGTGACTCAGACTGGGCAGGAAGTCAAGATGACAGAAGATCAACACATGGGTATATGATATACCTGGGAGATAAGCTTGTAAGCTGGTGTTCAAAGAAGCAGCATATAGTGGCTTTATCGTCAACTGAAGCTGAATATAAAGGACTTGTGGAAGCAACAAAAGAAGTGATATGGATGCAAACCTTGTTCAAAAGCATGGGTATTGATCAAGGTATACCTATCATACATGGAGACAATATGAGCTCGTTGTATCTTGCAACAAATCCAGTATTTCATGCAAGAACAAAGCCCATAGAGATTCAATATCACTTCCTAAGGGAAAAGGTAATGGAGAAGGAGATTGACATAGTGTTCGCTCCTACAAAAGATCAGATTGCAGATATTCTGACAAAGAGCTTGGATGGAGTAAAGACAAGCAGACTCAAAGAAATGGCAGGAATAAAACAAAGAAGAATATATGAAAGATCAAAAGATGCTAATTAGTGATTGAGGGGGAGCTGTTGGAGATTCACGCACTAATTAGGCATAAAGACATGAAGACATACGAAGGATAAAGAAAGACAAAGAGAAGCAGAAACAAAGCATTCAAAAAATCAAGCCTTAGTGAAGGGACAAATTCACGACTGTAACATAGTGCATAGAAACTTCCAGAATTTCGGATCAAAGATGTATATAAGAGAAGTTGAGAGAGTGCTTAGATAATATACAGATATAGAGTACGCAAGTGTCCATATGTAGAGATGAATAATAAGAACTTGAAATGTCGGGTATTCATCTGAGAGAGAGATGGTAGGAAGAACTACTTAGCATAGGAGAGTTTTCCGTGGCTATGAGCAAAGTGAGGCCAAGCCATTCTGTACACATCTTCTCTAAATAGAAAACACATATTTATGTGGAAATATCTGAGCGCATTCTTCTTGTGTGAAGAAATCTAAGTGATTTCATATTACTGTGAAAGTTAGTTAACAATTACAGTTATTTCAGTACATGTTTTACGGTACTTCTGTAAGTTAGATCTCACAGTAGAGTGTAAAGTTTTTTATGAGTGATAGCTCATCTTGAAGCTAGGAGTCTAAACTACAAACTGATCAAAGAGTTTTGTGAAACGGAACATGTACACACAGTACTAAGTCTGACCGTAAAGACATCCAAAACTGGTGAAGGTTTTTTTTTTCTCAAACTTCAGATAAAGTTTGTTCACTGAAGGAAGCTCAGGTATTACTTCCTTACTTCATTCACAACCAATTGAAGTAACCATAAACAAATTTGAAGTTAATTCCGGTAAGATTCTTGTAAGATTACGGTGACAGTCCGGTGAAGTTCTGGTGGTATTTCGGTGAGTTCAAAACTCAGTTTTGGCACAGTTAAGAAACGGAAAGATTATCTAACTGCACAATAGTGTAAAGTTTGAAATAAATCAATTCAGAATTGAAGCCTGAAATAAATAAACACAAGGCTTTCTGTAAAGTGAATTTTTCAGTTTTCACTAAATACAGTTATAAAGTTTTCAGCAATAGAAGGTTGCTAAGCTACTGATGATTATAGAGGTGTTCTAATATCATTCTAGCTTAGTTCTAGTCGAGGTGTGGCAATTTTCCGCAGTCTTGTTAAGTGAACAAGCTTTTGCCACGACATCACATAGCCTCAACAAGAGGGACATACTTGTAAGTGATTGTTTTATTCTCTATTGATAGAGAGAGAAGGAGAGAGAGAAAGAGAGAGAGAGATGAGAGAGAGAGAGAGAGAGAGAGAGAGAGAGAGAGAGAGAGAGAGAGAGAAAGAGAGAGAGAGAGAGAATAATGAAAGAAAGGAAGATAGAGATAGGAAAATAGAGCATACATATACACACACACACATACACACACATTTACACATTTACACATGCATACATACACACATACATGTACACACATGGATGCTTACATACACACACCTATACACACATGCATGCTTACATACACACACATATACACACATGCATGCATACACACACATACAAATTTACACACATGCATACATACACACACATGCATACACACATACATACACACACATATATACACATATGCGTACATACACATACACACACATATACACACATACATACACACACACATATATACACACATATACACACATGCATGCATACATACACACACATATACACACATGCATGCATACACACATATACACATATACACACATGCATACATACACACACACACATACATACACACACATGCATACACACATACATACACACACACACATACACATGTATACAAACATACATACACACATATACACACATGCATGCATACATACACACACATACACATACACACACATGCATGCATACATACACACACATACACATACACACACATGTACACACATGCATACATACACACACACACACACATGTACACATGCATACATACACACACATATACACACATGCATACATACACACATATACATACATGGATGTATACATACACACACACATGTACACACATGCATACATACACACACATATGTACATAGATACTCATATACTCACACATGCATACATAGACACACATGCATACATTCACACACACACATACATACACACATGCACATATATACACACACATAAGCTAGTGTTTTAATTAAATATATAAATGTTTTATTTTGAAGTTTTTTTTTACATCAAATATATAAAAATAGGATTAGGGTTTTTAGGCTATTTACACATACATACACATACACATATAATACATATATACATGTATATACACATGTATACAGAAATATACATATTTTAGGTCTAGATATTTAAGATTATGGTTTTAGGGTTTAAGCAACATATAACTCAATTATATTTATATTCAGAAAAAATATAGAGAAAAATAAGAAAAAAAAATATGAATATATAAATAAATATATATAAAAAATATGATTAGGGTTTTAGGATTAGGGGTTTAGATTTATATGTGTTTAAGTATTTAGGTTTTAGTATTTCAGATTTAAGTCTAAGTCTTTTTGATTAGGGTTTTAGGGTTTTAATAGCTACATAACATATATACACAAACACACATATACATATAATACATACATACCTGTAGATACACATGCATATAGAAATATACATATTTTAGGTTTAAATATTTAAGATTAGGGTTTTAGGGTTTTAACACCTACATAACATATATACACACATACACATACACATATAATACATATATACATGTAGATACACATGCATACAAAAATATACATATTTTAGGTCTAGATCTTTAAGATTAGGGTTTTAGGGTTTAGGCATACATGTAACTCAATTATATTTATATTAAGAAAAAATATAGAGAAAAATAAGAAAAAATCTGAATATATAAATAAATATATATATAAAATATGATTAGGGTTTTAGGATTAGGGGTTTAAATTTTTATAGGTGTTTAAGTATTTAGGTTTTAGTATTTCATATTTAAGTCGGGTTTTAGGGTTTTAATACCTACATAACATATATACACAAACACACATATACATATAATACATACATACATACATGTAGATACACATGCATACAGAAATATAGATATTTTAGTTCTAAATCTTTAAGATTAGGGTTTTAACACCTACATAACATATATACACATATACACATACACATATAATACATATATACATGTAGATACACATGCATACAAAAATATACATATTTTAGGTCTAGATTTTTAAGATTAGGGTTTTAATTAAATATATATAACATAATTATTAAGATAATTATATACATAAATAAATATAAAAAGAACTAGTGTTTTAAATAATTTAATTCAATATATATATAATTAAATATATAAAAATAGTATTAAGTAAGGAAAAAATCTGAATATATAAATAAATATATATATAAAATAGGATAATTATATAGATAAATAAATATAAAAAGAACTAGTGTTTTAATTAATTTAATTAAATATATATAATTAAATATTTATGATTAAATATTTATAATTAAATATATAAAAATAGGATTAAGTAAGGAAAAAATCTGAATATATAAATAAATATATATATAAAATAAGATAATTATATACATAAATAAATATAAAAAGAACTAGTGTTTTAAATAATTTAATTAAATATATATAATAAGATATATAAAAATAGGATTAATTAAGAAGAAATCTGAATATATAATATATATATATATATATATATATATATATATATATATATATATATATATAAAGTAGGATAATTATATAGATAATAAAATATGATAAGAAATAGTGTTTTAAATAAATAAATGAAATATATATGATTAAATATATAAAAATAGGTTTAATTTTAATCATTTTAAATAGAGTGAATATATATACACATACACATACACACATACTTATACACCTATCAATATTCACATATATATACATATACACATATATATACATGTTTTAGGTCTAGGTCATTTTGATTAGGGTTTTAGGGTTTTAACACCTACATAACATATATAGACACATACACATACACATATAATACATATATACATGTATATACACATGTGTATAGAAATATACATAATTTAGGTCTAGATCTTTAAAATTAGGGTTTTAGGGTTTAGGCATACATATAACTCAATTAAGAGGAAAAAAATATGAATATATATATATATATATATATATATATATAATAGGATCAATTAAGAAAAAATCCGAATATATAGATAAAATAGGATAGTTATATAGATTAGGGTTTTAAGTTTTTTTAGGTATTTAAGTATTTAGGTTTAGTATTTCAGGTTTAAGTCTTTAAGAGTATGATTTTTAGGTTTAATAAAAAAACAAATGTTCTAAAATGTCCATATTGTTGCAGATGGCTCCTTTGGATCTTGAAGAGAGATTGGCATGTCCTTGCACACAATGCAAGTATCAAATTTATCGGAAACGACGGATTTGTACTGCACATGTTAGAGAGTATGGATCCTTTGATAGGAGTCGACTGGAAAACCTACGGTATTATTCGCATGGTCCCCTAAGTGAGCAGATGGACCCAAACGACATTGCATCGGTAACCTCTCGTGGGCAAAAGAGAGTAAAAAAGGACTTAGATGTACAAGCAAGTACTAATAATATTACAGAGAATGAACATATGGAAGAGATGCTTGAAGCATTTTATGAGATGGACGAAGATCATGATGGTGGAGAAGGTGTTGAGAGTTTCATGGACACAACAGAAATTCCACGATCAGAAGTCGATGAAGAATATGAAAACATGCGAAGACTAGCTCGTTTACCACTTTACAATGGAGCAAAGATATCTGTACTACGTGCGTCACTCGCGATGCTCAATCTGCAATCCGTTTATGGATGGTCAGATAGTAGTGTCACTGAATTGTTCAGGTAAGTGGAGAAAAAATTGGCTTTCATTGTTGTATCACAATAACTTTATTTACTAATATCATTTTAATTGCTTATTGCAGGCTTCTTAAAGATCAATTTTTTCCAGAGGGCAATGATATGCCTCCAACACGTGGAGATGCGAAAAAACTTTTACAGTCCATTGGAATGGATTATACTAAAATTCATGCTTGTCCGAATGATTGCATTCTCTTTCGGAATGAGTATGAGCATCTCCATGTATGTCCAAGGTGTGGAGCAAATAGATTTAGAGAATACATTGTAGGCGAAGCAATTCCCGCAAAGGTTCTTCGACACTTTCCTATCATTCCACGAATTAAGAACATGTTTAGATGCAAATCTATAGCTGAGTTAATGTCATGGCATACAAAGAGCAGGTCTACAGATAATGTAATGAGAGTGCCTACTGACTCTGATGCTTGGAAGCACATAGATAGTAAGTGGCCAGAGTTTGCTAGTGAGCCTTGGTCCATACGTCTAGGCCTAGCTATGGATGGAGTGAATCCATTTGGATTACGCAGTTCTTCATGGAGCACATGGCCTGTATGTTTGGTCAATTATAATATCCCACCATGGTTGGCCACAAAGAAAGGTAATTTATTATTAGCTCTTATTGTACTAGGTAAGTATAAGGTAAAAAACATGGATGTATATCTTGCACCACTTGTGGAAGAACTGCACATTTTATGGGATAGGATTACTATGCGTGACATGTCTCAACCTATAAGAAGAAGAGACGTGCGAGTGCAAGGCATACTTATGTGGACAATGCATGATTGGCCTGGTTATGGTGAACGTTCAGGTTTATCAATTTCGGGTTACCATGCTTGTCTTTTATGCGGACCACGACTTGAAGCACGCTATTCCAACGCACTACGTAAAACTGTCTATGAAGGACATCATAGATATTTGCTTGATGGACACCACGACCACCACGACCACCATGACCATCTTTTCAGCCATCTCCTACTGGGTCTACTAGTAGACATGTGCGTTCGACACCTCAGCGCGATACAGGTTCTGGCCCGTCTCGTAGATCGAGGTCACGCTCTGGAACAGGAGGTTCTAGGAGTGGATCTATAGGTAGGTCTGGAGGTGGAGGAGATGGCTGTTGTGGAGGTAGTGCGATGGATGTTGTGTCGCCCGCTTCTACTCCTAGGACGAGTACCTCAGATGTAGGTACGCCATGCAGTACACCACGTGGAACACCACGTACACCTTGGGGTGCTCATGACCATGATGACTCCAAGGTGTATAGTATCCAAGATGGAGCTCCGGTGATGGATGCGACTGCCAAAACAATGCGTGCACACGTATGACAGCTTTGCTCCATCCAGTTTTGTTTAGGCTACCCGATTGGATTGTAATTTTATTTTTTATATATTCGCACGCACCGAAAAGGCGTGACGAAGAGTTGTAACTTTTTATTGATTAATGAAAAGGCAAGCACGACGTTCAGGGCGGAGACGGGGAATCGCCAGACTGTCTATCTGGGCGACCACGTTGGAGTTGTCATATTGTAGATTTGCACAAACACTGAGTACTGTGTCTTGTTCTTAAGGTTTCAGTGATTAATGATTAACACAATAATGTTACGTTAATATTAATAATCCTGTGCGAATTCGTAGTTGTTAATTCGCGTGATAAGCATATTGCGTAGTGATAATCATTGAATTGGAAGACGGTTAATGATTTGATTGCATGATTGAATTGGGAAAATTAAACAAAGGGCCTCTGCACTGTTAGACCCCTATCCATCCCCAAGAACCCAGAAATGAGATTAAAAGTGGCTTACAGAAAGTGCTTGTAACACTGGCGCCGTCTGTGGGAAGATGGAAACAGATTTGGAATAATCAGTAAGGGAAGAGCAGTACTCAAGGCAAGCAATGGCAAATAGTAACCGCTAGTTGAAGAAGTGATATATGCCAATTAGTCGTTCTGGTGAGTCCTGCCCAAAGTATAGGCGAGATCAACATCCCTGGGCAGTTCCAAACTTATTAGGAACACCCCCGGGTGGTAGAAGCACTACAACAGATCGAGGGAATACTGACGGTCAGTATACCGACGGTCAGCTGTCGGCGTCGGTATGACCCTCGGTTGATTTGGGAAATCCGCTTTGCCTCGGAAAGGCAGCGTCGGTATAAGCGCCGGTATAAGCATCGGTAATTTGCTGGAATTACCGACGCTTATACCGACACTCTCTTTTTAACCGGGCCCGAAACCAAAATTCGTCATTCTGAGCGTTTTGAATCCAGCTCTTCTCCTGTTGGGTTTGCGCGCGCCAACAACAGATCTTTGTTTGTCACCCTTTCTCTCTCTCTCTCTCCCTCCCTCTCTCTCACACACTCTCTCTCTCTCTCTCCCTCCCTCTCTCTCACTCTCTCTCCCTCACTCTTCCTCCCTCTCTCTCCCTCCCTCTCTCTCTCTCTAAACAGACCTCTATCTTTGTAGATCTGAAGTTTTGGTAAGTAGATCGCACATATTGTAGCACTCTTTTTTGTTTCTCTATGTTTTTGCTTTACTAATATGTTCTCTGTTTGGTTTTGCAAGAGATTTCGGATCAAATCTTTGGAAATTCGACAAAGAAGAACCTCAAGTGGATTTTGACGACCTTGATTCAAACAATTCTCTCTCTCTCTCTCTCTAAGCACACCTCTATTTTTATAGATCTGAAGCTTTGGTAAGTAGATCGCACATATTGTATCACTCTTTTTTCTTTATTTATGTTTTTGCTTTTCTAATATCTTCTCTTTAGTTTTGCAAGAGATTTTTGGGATCAAAACTTTGGAAATTCGACGAAGGAGAACTTCAAGTGGATTTTGACAACCTTGATTCAAAAATTACATCAATGTAAGTGAGACATATATCACACTTTTTTCTTTCTTTATGTTTTTGCTTTTCTAATGTCTTCTCTCTTTAGTTTTGTTTTCGACTGAGAGAGACAGGGAGAGATATATACATATACATACACACATACACAATGCATATGCATACACACATGCATATGCATACACACATACACAATGCATATGCATACACACATACACAATGCATATTCATACACACATACATAATACATATGCAAACACATACATGCATGCATACACACATGCACATGCATACACACATGCACATGCATACACACATGCACATGCATACACACATGCACATGCATACACACATGCATATGCATACACATACACACAAACACAATGCATATGCATACACACATACACAATACATATGCATACACATACATGCATGCATATATATGTATACACATACATGCATATGCATACATACATGCATGCATATATGTGTATACGCATACATGCATATGCATACACATACAAATATGCATATGCATACACATACAAATATGCATATGCATATGCATACATGAATATACATACACATACACATACACATACATGAATATGCATACATATACACAAACACATACACATACACATACACATACACATACACATACACATACATGAATATGCATACACATACACATGCATGCATATGCATACATGAATGCATATGCATACATGCATGCATATATATGTATACACATACATGCATATACAAATATATACAAGCATGCATATGCATACATGAACTATGCATATATATGTATACATGAATGCATGTATACATAGATTCAATGCATGCATATGCATACATGCATGCATATGCATACATGCATGCATATGCATACATGCATGCATATGCATACATGCATGCATATGCATACATGCATGCATATATATGCATACATGAATGCATGTATACATATGCATACATGAATGCATATATATGCATACATGAATGCATGTATACATATGCATACATGAATGCATGTATACATATGCATACATGCATGCATATGCATACATGCATGCATATGCATACATGCATGCATATGCATACAATCATGCATATGCATACAAGCATGCATATGCATCAAGCATATGCATACATGAATGCATCTATACATATGCATACAAGCATGCATATGCATACAAGCATGCATATGCATACAAGCATATGCATACATGAATGCATGTATACATATGCATATACATGAATGCATATGCATACATGCATGCATATGCATACATGCATGCATATGCATACATATGCTTGTATTTATATTTTTTTATATTTTATATTTTATATTTTATATTTTATATTTTATATTTTATATTTTATATTTTATATTTTATATTTTATATTTTATATTATTTATTATTTATTATTTTTTGTGTGTGTGTTCGTGTTCATGAATGCATACATGAATGCATACATATGCATAGATGCATGCATATGCATACAAGCATGCATATGCATACAAGCATGCATATGCATACAAGCATGCATATGCATACAAGCATGCATATGCATACATGAATGCATATGCATACATGAATGCATATATATGTATACACATACATGCATGCATATGCATACAAGCATATGCATACAAGCATGCATATGCATACATGAATGCATATGCATACATGAATGCATATGCATACAAGCATGCATATGCATACATGAATGCATATGCATACATGAATGCATATACATACAAGCATATGCATACATGAATGCATGTATACATATGCATACATGAATGCATATATATGTATACACATACATGCATGCATATGCATACAAGATATGCATACATGAATGCATGTATACATATGCATACATGCATGCATATGCATACAAACATGCATATGCATACATGAATGCATATGCATACATGAATGCATATGCATACATGAATGCATATATATTATACACATACATGCATGCATATGCATACAAGCATATGCATACAAGCATATGCATACATGAATGCATGTATACATATGCATACATGCATGCATATGCATACAAGCATGCATATGCATACATGAGTGCATATGCATACATGAATGCATATATATGTATACACATACATGCATGCATATGCATACAAGCATATGCATACATGAATGCATGTATACATATGCATACATGAATGCATATATATGTATACACATACATGCATGCATATGCATACAAGCATATGCATACATGAATGCACATATGTATATATACACATACATGCATGCATATTCATACAAGCATATGCATACATGCATGCATATGCATACAAGCATGCATATGCATACAAGCATGCATATGCATACAAGCATGCATATGCATACATGAATGCATATGCATATGTATACATGAATGCATATGCATATGTATACATGAATGCATATATATGTATACACATACATGAATGCATATATATGTATACACATACATGCATGCATATGCATACAAGCATATGCATACATGAATGCATGTATACATATGCATACATGCATGCATATGCATACAAGCATGTATATGCATACATGAATGCATATGCATATGTATACATGAATGCATATTTATGTATACACATACATGAATGCATATATATGTATACACATACATGCATGCATATGCATACAAGCATATGCATACATGAATGCATGTATACATATGCATACATGCATGCATATGCATACCAGCATGCATATGCATACATGAATGCATATGCATACATGAATGCATATGCATACATGAATGCATATGCATACATGAATGCATATATATGTATACACATACATGCATGCATATGCATACAAGCATATGCATACATGAATGCATGTATACATATGCATACATGCATGCATTTGCATACAAGCATGGATATGCATACATGAATGCATATGCATATGTATACATGAATGCATATATATGTATACACATACATGAATGCATATATATGTATACACATACATGAATGCATATATATGTATACACATACATGCATGCATATGCATACAAGCATATGCATACATGAATGCATGTATACATATGCATACATGCATGCATATGCATACAAGCATGCATATGTATACAAGCATGCATATGCATACAAGCATGCATATGCATACAAGCATGCATATGCATACATGAATGCATATGCATATGTATACATGAATGCATATATATGTATACACATACAGGAATGCATATATATGTATACACATACATGCATGCATATGCATACAAGCATATGGATACATGAATGCATGTATACATATGCATACATGAATGCATATATATGTATACACATACATGCATGCATATGCATACAAGCATATGCATACAAGCATATGCATACATGAATGCATATGCATATGTATACATGAATGCATATGTATACAAGCATGCATATATATACATTGGATGAGATGAGATCTTCACATTGAATCAGATGGGATGGCCGGAAAGTCAATGCGTCAGCGTATACGACAACTCTGCTCCATCGAATTCGGTCATTCAATAATGTTAAAATGGACCGAATAGGATAGGGACTCTAAAAATCATATCACATAATGCATATATGAAGAGTACCGGCTAGCACCTGGGAATCCTATTGTGAGTTCCCAGTGGATTCAACATACAGCACGCGAAGTGATGTCGCATCGACGATCGGAAGCTCGTGATGCTTTCAAAGTAGGCTTACCGAAGCATGTATGGCTAGATCTCAAAGAATGGGAATCGACTCAGGATGAGCAACAACATACTCCTGATCGATATCGTCAACAGAGAGATGCGGCGGCCACACATTTAGATACGGTTGGAACATCGCATTTAGGTAGCAGCGGATACGACAGTATGAGCTACCAATTTGTAAGTATCTTGTTAATTATTGAAGTTGTTTGTGTTAAGTAAATTATGTATGTTCATCTAACATTTTGCATATTTATTATAGGAGTTGGCAGTGGGTCGTCCTCCGACACGAACTGAAGAATCATATGGATATCGACATGGACTGACTGCACTGTTACAAGACTTAGAGGGACGCGGTGCAATCGTCTCATGGGAGAATATTCTTGATTAGGTAAAGTTATATCTTGGTTTTGTGTTTTTAGTTGTTGTTTATAAATGTCATGTTAATTGGTCTTATTTTATACATATGTTTTGTTGCAGGATTGTAGGTGTAAATATTTTGATCAATGCCACAATTTTGTATCACACTCGCATACGACAATGATGTAACATAATTTTGTATTCGATTCCTATATGGAAGTGTTTTGTCACATTGCCACAATTTTGTATTACACGCCTTTGTGGCAATGATGTACCATAATTTTGTATTCGATTCCTATATGGAAATGCTTTGTCACATTTTGTATTCGATTCCTATATAGAAGTGCTTTGCCACACTTTTGTACATTTTTCATTTATGGAATATAAAACTTTCTGTACATGATTCATTGTTCATTTTTGCTCATATAAGTTTATGTTTTGGTTGCCATTAGAGTACATAACACATGTACTCAGTTGGGCAGAGTGTATTGTCTTTTGCTAAACAACATCATGTTGTAGCAAAAGACAACACACTCTGCCCAAAAAAAATTGTGCAGATAGGGTCGTCGGTATACGCGTCGGTAGCTCCAGTATGGTCGTCGGTATACACGTCGGTACACCCAGTGCGGGCATCAGTATGGACGTCGGTATAAGCGTCGGTATTAGTGACGTTTATACCGACGCTTATACCAGTGCCAAACGGGCCCCCATACCGAGGCTTTCTTTCTGATGCGTATACCAACTCTACCACCGACATCGCGAAGAAATCACGCCCGTTCATTTGCCTCGGTAGCAGCCTCAGTATACCCTCGATATGTTGTAGTGAAGCACATGCCAGTTAAGTCCAGTTGCAGAAGGATCGGAGCCAGTCAGTAGCGATTCCGATGGAAGTTCCGTAGTACATGATGAGATTTTGGTGGATTCCGATGTGAGTTCGGTACCAATCAGAGAAAGTACGGTGATTTCGAGTTGTACAGAGACGCAGTGCGGAGTCAGTTCGGCACTATCTGGCTAGAATTCAGCCAATTTCGGTGATAGGTTCGCGGTACCGGGTGAGAACGTTTCCGGTGAACCTGGTCCGATGAGAGTTTGACAAGTTTCAGTGGAAGTTCGGTACCACTTGGTGGTCATTTGAAGTTTTTCGGTGATACTGCGGTGTTGCTTGGTGGACACCTATTGCGTTCACCACTTTTCGGTGCAGGTCTACCTAATTTCGACACCAAAGCTGAGGAAAGGCTACTAGATTTGGAGTTAAGTAAGAGATTCGACGACATTTTTGGACTGGAAAGTGAACAGGCTGACCATATAGATTCGAAAGGTCAAGAGACACCCCCTCAAAACTCAAGTAACAACAACATTACCAACAATAGCACCATGAGTGGCTCACAACAACAACAACAAACACCGCCACAACCGCAACCGCAATTTCAGTAGCAACAACAACAACAGCCACAACCAATCGTTCCACCTCGATCGGTCCCAACCGGAGAGACCTATACGAAATTTGGTGGATTTTCGGGGGATGATCCCGATGCACATGTTCGCACATTCGAAATTAGTTATGCAGTGTTGAACCATCCACCAGATCCGGCGTATAAGGCCATTGTGTTTCAGGCCACGCTGGTTAATGAAGCAGCAAGATGGCTGATAGAATACAATATTAATCATTTTGGCAATTATGACGATGTGAAGGATGCATTCTTGCAGAGGTTTCGTTTGAAGAAGAAACCTGTAGAAATTTTTGACTATTTGCCAAACAATCGACAGAAACCACAACAGAGTGTTTAGGAGTATGCAACTTTGTTTATAACTCATTTGCGGTAGCTACCTCCGGTGCATGCCAACCTGCCAGATGATGTCATAACACAATGGTTCATCAACGGATTGAATCCACAGTTAAAATAGATTATGATCATTCGCTGTGTGTGCAGAATGACATTGGATGCTGTCATTGCAATGGCCTTGCAGTTGGAGCACAAAGTTGGAGGGTTTATGGAGGATCTGGAATGGTTGAAAGTAAGTAAGAACATAACCGAGGATCCGTTCAAACAAGTGTACTTTACTAAGTGTAAGAATCCCGGTCACACGAGTTCCACATGTGCTCTCAACCAAATGTATTGTGCCATCTGTAACACAACAGGGCACTCAACAGAAACCTGTGCATACAATGCAAAGGTGCAGGGTAGAGCGGTGGTAAACGCCATAATACGGGAACCGGGTCAGCCAACCACCCAGTATGTGCTGCCAGAGTTGCGAACCAACCAACAGCAAGGATATAGGAACTACCGGGATCAGCGTAACAACAATTTCAATCCAAATCAATGGCAGGCAAGTACATCGGCTGAAGGTACCTCTCTCCCACCCCCTCGATGTCATTTCTGTGGCGAGGTTGGGCATATTCGTAGATTTTGTAAAGAAGCTACAGAGTACGACAAAAGAAAGAAGGAAAGACAAAATCCGATGACAAATATGGTTTATATTTCTCCGGTGGATTCCCAAGCAGCCGTAGTACAGACAAGATCGGGAAAACAATTGCAACTAGTAGCTGAAGTTTTTGAGCCCGGAATTCGTGAGAAACAGTGGATTTTTACAAAGGCTAGTCAATGGACAACTAAGGAGCCGAGGGTATTCCCTAACCTAGTTCCGGTAACCTAGGTTCCTCTACCACATACAAGATCGAATGCACAAAATTCTACCCCGACAATATCAGAATCACCAGCAGAGTCGGTTATAACCACAGCACAAACATACCAGGTATGGGACGTTATATCTAAGGCTTCAATCACACTCCCCCTGGGACAGTTGCTCGCCTTAGTTCCTAGTGTCAGGCAGCAATTTCAACAGCAAGTCAGCCCCGGACCTTCTTGTACTCCGGCAACTGCGACCATACAACCCGAGATGGATTGTACGGTGGATCACACGACGTCTAGTAACTCTTGAGGTGTACTCGATCATTTTCTTTTCTTTTCTTTTTTTGCTTGTTAATGGCTTTCTTTTTCTAGTTCCCGTGTTTCGGTTGACTATCTGACCGTAATCCTTCCGTTTTGCTGATCTAATCATGATTAATAACCGCCTCTGTGTCACTGTTTTTGTTCATGCATGCATGCCGCACTTATGAAGAATATCTCTCCAATACTACGTTATGAGTAGGGTTTTGCCGCTTGATTTTTTTCGTATTCCTATTTAATCTTGTTCTTTCCACTGTTAATCGCTATTGTGTTTGTGCGTTTGCGAGCTCTGTGTATTCTGTATTTTTGTGTATCCTTGTGCGCGCCATGGAAGCTCTGGCTAATATAGCAACCTTCCGTGCCGGTCTCACTCCGGAGGTGAGTGAGTACTTTCGCACTCGGGGATTGCTGACTTTCGCTGAATTGCCTTGGCATTCAGTGGAGTGTAACCCCTTTCATGCGCAAATTATTTCTGCCATCGCCACCACGCCTGCTACGGAGCAATGTTGGCAGATTACTTGTTTAAACCCTCATGTAGTAATCACTCTCGCCACATTTGCTGAGGGATTTCGACTCCCCCAGGAAGGATTGGAGAATGGTCCCCTCCTTCCTCTTGCCACCATGAAGGAACTATTTCCCCGACACTCATCTAATGAGATCGCCATCCTTTGCCGACCCCAACCAGAGCGTATTGCTCTGCAATTCTTGGTCTCCGCGCTAAATTTACAAAAACGCACCTACGGAATATCTCGACCCTTTTATTCCATGATAGATACTGCTTCCCGTGAGCCTGTGAATTTCACGTCCTTCTTTTTTAGGCACATTCACCGTGAATGCGTGACGATTACAAAGCAAATCGCAAAGAACGACATCCCTCGCACCCGCTTACCCCATATTCTAACTTTCCTCTTTCCGGTGATCCAAGCCGCCCAACCACCTCCGCCTATCATGTTGCGATATGAAGATGCCTCCTAGATGATTGAAGATGATGACGATAAAGATTTGCTTCAATTTTTTCCACGAAACGTAGATGTGTTAGTCCCTCCCAGAGTCAGATACAGGGTTCCACTACGGGCCATGACGTTGAGGTCTTCCACGATACTGCCACCTCTCTATAGGTCGAGTCTTCCCCATCCTCTTCTATTAAGTAGCTAGATCAGGATACGACTATGGAAGATGTCGTTGAAGTTTCTTCGCAAGAGGAATCTCATCAACTGAATGAGGAAGCTGTGAAGGAGATAGCAGAAGTTACTGGAGGTACGGATTGTCAATTCCCCCTCATCCCCAACTGCTGTAGCCAAAGCCGATGCAGTCATTACCGAAGTTAATGAAGGAATGGAACAACAATTTCCTTCATCCCCAAGCACAGAAGTCCAAGTAGATGCAATCAAGGAAGTCATTGGCACTATTGAGGCTGTGACTGATACTACTGAGGCGACAAATCCGAATGAGACCAGAATCGTGTTGGTGCCGAACTCTCTTCTCCCTTTTCCTCTGCCAATTGTTAGTTCTGTGCCTGCTGCAGTTTTTCTTGGTGAATCTTCCAATGCCATCCACGAGGCACCCACTCATCAATTATCTGCTCCCGACTACTCTCCACCACCCTCCCCTCATCTGCTTTCTGCCTCTTCATCACAACCCCCTAGTCCTGCTCTTCCTCCCCCAAACGTTATGTCTACGGAACTGGCATCGATGGGCCAACTTCTAATTCACTTCTCCAAGCAATTGCCTCTACAAATGAAGCTCGCAACTCAGCACATTCAGCAGGAATTGCAAGGTAAAGTGGATTTTCTCAAAGCGGATATTGTCCCACTCTAGGAAGAAGCAAATGCGGTCAAAGCAGAGAATCATGCCCTGCACATTCAGCTTCAACAACTCCAAGAGCAGTTAGCAGAACATGATAACCTGATTGCCCAACGTGACAATGCACTAGCTGAGTTGAAGGAGAAGACAGTTCTCCTAGCCGCTCGCGATGAAGAAATCGGTCAATTAGAACAGATGGTGCAAGACAAAGAAGATGCTCGAGTGGCGCTTGGAAATTTGCTGGAAGAAACACATGCGGATCTTAAGCTAGTGACACAGAAAGGACAAGAAATGGCCGGTTTGGCTATGCAGAACACTGAAGAACTCAAGACACTGTCTGCTGAACTTTTTCAGAAGAGCTGAGACTTGGACGCACAGACAGGCCGAACGATTCAAATAAAGAAAGAGATGGAAAGTATTATGAAAGAGCGAGATGCCTACTATAAAACTATCCAATATCAAGCTCAAGAACTAGAGCGAAGAGAAAAGCAGTTAGGATTTCAGGCAGAGTGACTGTCTAAGATTGATGCATAGATCGTCGATATGAAGCTGAGGAGAGATGCTGTGCTAGCCAACGACTTTTATCTGTAGGAATAATTTTTGCAAACACAGACGGAATTATTGATGAGCTAGGTAGTTGCTGCTAGCTCGGTTCGAACAGATGCACAACTGGTCGAGCCGGATGCTTTGAAGAGTATGCTAGATTCCTTAAAGAAAAAGATCACAAGAACTTTTAAACTAGCCAGAACATTGTATATACAAGGCATTGTTGATGAGCCTTAGTTGTATTTTTCCTTTTTGGGTTCGAGTCCACCGTGCGTGCCAGTGTTTAGGCCGCCAGATTGGATTGTAATTTTATTTTTTATATATTCGCACGCACCGGAAAGGTGTGACGAAGAGTTGTAACTTTTTATTGATTAATGAAAAGGCAAGCACGGCGTTCAGGGCGGGGACAGGGAATCGCCAGATTGTCCGTCTGGGCGACCGCGCTGGAGTTGTCATATTGTAGATTTGCACAAATGCTGAGTACTCTATCTTGTTCTTAAGGTTTCAGTGATTAATGATTAACACAATAATGCTACGTTAATATTAATAAGCCTGTGCGAATTCGTAGTTGTTAATTCACATGATAAGCATACTGCATAGTGATAATCATTGAATTGGAAGACAGTTAACGATTTGATTGCATGATTGAATTGGGAAATTTAAACAAAGGGCCTCTGCACTGTCAGACCCCTATCCATCCCCAAGAACCCAGAAATGAGATTAAAAGTGGCTTACAGAAAGTGCTTTTAACAAGTTTGGACACTCTATCATGCTGAAATGGAGTGAACAGGATAAAGATCGGAAGAATTATATCACATAGATGATTTATCAAGAGTTCTGACCAGCCGATGGACAGTCTCTTGTCAGTTCAGAGTGGATTCTGCACACCGCACGTGAGGTTATGTCCCATCGACGATCCGAGGCTCGTGATGCTTTCAGAGCAGGCTTACCAAAGCCTGTATGGTTAGATGTTGAGGAGTGGGACATGATTCGTGATGAGCAGCAGCAGACTCCTGACCGATATCGCCAGCAGCGAGATGTCGCAGCCACACGTTTAGATACGATTGGACCGTCACATTTGGGCAGTAGCGGATATGATACGATGCGTCATGATTTTGTAAGTACCATTTCATTTATTGAATTTATTTGTGTTAAATTTCTCATGTATGTTCCTCTAATCTTTTGTATATTTATTTCAGGTTGGCAATGGGTCGTCCTCCAACACGAATGGAGAAGTCTTACGGATATCATCATGGGTTGATTGCACTGTTGGAGGACTTGGAGGGACACGGTGCGGTCCTTTCATGGGACCGTTTGCGATGAGGTAAATAATTTATAAACTTGGTTTTTACTTGTAGTTTGTAATTTTCATGTGAATGTATCTCATTCCATTAATATTCTTTGTTGCACGACTGTTGATATGGAACGTTCTTTGCATGTGTATGGCAGTTGAACACCAAAATTTTGTATTTGATTTTCATATGGCAATGCATTGCTTTGCCACATTTTGTAAAAGCGTCATATATGACAGTGGTTTGCCACACTCTTGTACATGCTTCATTATTGAAATATATAACTTCTTTTGTACATGGTTCATGGTTCATTCTAATTATCTCTTTTGTGTCCAATAATACTCTGTTTCATGAAATCATATTTCCATTGACATTAGAGTACACATCGCATGTACTCGGTTTTTTTTTTGGGTAGAGTGCATTGTCTTTTGTTAAGCAACATCATGGTAATGTTGCTGTAGCAGAAGACAACACACTCTGCCCAAAAAAAAATTTACAGGTATGGTTGTCGGTATACGGGACGGTACTGCCAGTAATGTCATTGGTATAAGCGTTGGTACACCCAACAAGCGACGGTATACGCGAAGGTATACCCAGCAGAGATGTCAGTATGGGCGTCGGTATGGGTGCTGGTATTACCGACGCATATACCGACGCTTATACCGACGCATATACCGATGCATATATCGATGTATATACCGATGCTTTAGTACCGACGCGCATATCGACCTTTACACCAGCGTCGCGGCAAATAAAGCCGTGTTCATTTCCCTCGGTAAAAACCTCGGTATACCATCGATCTGTTGTAGTGTCATTCCTTCCTTTCCTATATTTTTCCTGTAAGTTAGGTGCTTTTAATGGCCACTGCCCTCACGCCAGCATGTTTGTCACAATCTATATAGACCCTTGGGCTACAGGTGTCTGCATGTTAGGTCGTTCCTTCTAGAGATGTGCTTCTACTGCATCCCTATCATTTTCATTCGGAACCTATTACCACTACATCCAGATTTTTTATTTGAATCGGTACCTTTGTTAGCGCCCACGGACCCTGTCTATGGCCTAACACGTGTGTGTGTATGCATGTATTTGGGCATTTATGAATGTTTGTATTTATGGAAGTATATATGCAAGTATTTATGCACTCTTCCAAATAAAACATTAACAGTATCGTACTGGGGAAATTTTGACGGTGAAAAAGAATGTCTATGTATTATCAAAATAAAACTTTGTGTGAGTTGAAAAGCTTTCCACACACACATACATACATACAAACATACATACACACACACACACATATATATATATATATATATATATATATATATATATATATATATATATGTGTGTGTGTGTGTGTATGTCCATTTGTATTTAAAGATACATGCAATATTCATGGTATTGTGCACGTATACTATGTATGTGTGCATAAAAATTCTAGAGCTTGTGAGCACGTATGAAAGACTATATATATATATATATATATATATATATATATATATATATATATATATATATATATATATATATATATATATATGTGTGTGTGTGTATGTCCATTTGTATTTAAAGATACATGCAATATTCATGGTATTGTGCACGTATACTATGTATGTGTGCATAAAAATTCTAGAGCTTGTGAGCACGTATGAAAGACCGTTGAGAAGAGGGTATCCGTAATATTAACACCCTTTATACAATTCACGAATCTGATACGTGTAAGGCAAAGGGAATGTATGTAGGTGCGATGTGTCGAATAAATATGTAAAGACCAATGTCATAATGTATAGATGAAAGCATTAAAGTATGCATCTATAACGAATTGTATATGCATAAATGTGGGTGTACACATAGAAAACAGAGTATATAGATTATATACGAGTGGAATCAGCATATATAAACCAATGGATCTCTAGCCAGCTGACATAACCTGCCAATAAAACAAATGTACATAAGCTGAAAATTCCACAAAAAACTAAGAGCTAAAAGAAAACAGAGATCATTCTATCAAAAATCGGGCAACAACAATATCTTCAAACTCGAACAAATATTCATTAAAGATTAGGCCTTCATGCAACTCACGTCAGAAAATATGTAAAGACCGAGTAAAATACTATTGTCAAGTCCTACCTGAGTAGCATGTAATCTCAAAGAAGCATGTTGACATGGATGAAGATGATTGAAATTGATTTCACGTAGAAAATAGTGTTTACTTTATAGTATTGGATTGCGAAAGTGTAGAGGAGCTTTGGAAGAGGTTATGTAATGCATATGAAAAAGAAATGTATCAAATAAAGTGTAATTGATGAGAAAGTTATATGATCTTCACATAAGCGACACAAATAATGTTTCTATAAATGATTTTGATGCTATATTCTCTCAGTTATAGGCTCACAAAATGGACATGGATAATGAAATAAAAGGAGTCTTGTTGTTATGCATGTTGCCATCATCATGGGATACATTTTGCACAGTTATTAACAATAGTGCACCTAGTGCTAAACTGGTCTATGATGGCATATGTGCAGCACTCCCGAGTGAGGACATTCATAGAAAATCTATGGTAGGCATTCATGGTGCAGATGCACATAATGTTCATGATTCATACTAGGAAAGAATCAGCAATGTGGCAGGAGCAAGAACAAGGAAAAGAATGGTCAACGGAATAAGAGTAGAAGTAAATCAAGAAAGAGAGATATCAAATGCCATTATTTTTATAAGAAATGATACATGAAGGAAGACTACTATGCATTGAAGAATGCTAAAGTTAAGGGAAAGAATGTTGATGGGCATGTTAAACAGCTACCTACACCATCTGCTTTGATTATGAATATTGAAGAAATTAATGTTATTTCTGATGATGTTGATGTGTTGAGACTTGACAGTACTATGCACATCGAGGCTCTTATGGTTGATTCTCTTTCCCACATATGGCTATTAGATTCTAGTGCTTCTTTCCATGTGACACCACATAGATAATGGTTCTCTAATTATGTAGCAAAGTATCTTGGTACCATGAGACTTGGTGACTGCTACTCATGTGATGTTGTGGGGATTGGATATGTGGTTGTGTAGTTCATTGATGGTTCAAAATTTACTATGCATAATGTACATCATGTACCTCCGTTATCACATATTTTGATATCAATTGATCAACTTGATTACCTTGATATATTACAAGGTGGTTTTCTATGCTCAATTCTTTTGCATATCAAAGGGCAATATCATTATTGCAAAAGAAAGAAAAGTTGGCTCACTTTATCCGTTATTTGTATCACAAAAAAGAACACTTTCAGTCATTACTGAACAGCCTATGGCTTGTATTTGGCATGGCCGTTTGGTCGACATAGTCATAGTAGAATGGAAAATCTTTCTCGTTTTGTCTACTTACCTATGTCATCTTTAACTAATTTTTCATTTCGTGAGAATTGTTTATATGGAAACCAAACTAGGAATGTGCAAAAAACACACATTGACATAGAAGATGCTACTAGAAAATTTTGGGTATATCCTATCAAATTGAAGGATGAGGTATTCCCTACCTTCAGAAAATGGTTTGCTTTAGTTGAGACTGAAAAAGGAACTAAGCTCAAGACTTTATATTCAAATACTGGAGTAAGTAGGGGCATAAACGATAAAGTAGGGGCATGCAACAATAAGAATGCTTAACAACTAAAAGAGAAAGTAATTTAAAGTCCAATATAGGATCAATAGCTTAAGGCCTCTGATTTACGTCTCGTTTGAGGTGCACTTGCATGGCAAACGCCCATTTGTTTGAGGTCCCAAACGCCTAGTAGTTAGTGTTCAGTGTTCACTGGTTTAACCTACATAGTTGTCGTGTTTCAATACTATATTTCTTTCATATAACGCAATGTACTCTTTTTTTTTAATGTAATGTAAAGGGTCATTTCGTACAAGATAAACTGGAGTCGACGTTATGAAGATAAGCTATGGGAATTCTGACTTTGGATTCAGACAATTTCGGGTCTTCGTAACAAAGCGAGGACTTGATATGAAGGGGAAATAGAAAGAAAGTGTGTAAGTACATTCACGGGAACGTGATTCTGAAAAAAGTTCCTGCGATTCTGCATCAATGGTCACTTCTTCATAATGAAAATAAGAAAAAAAAATAGGAAGGATGGTACATTGCACACAACCTTGCAAATGAATTTTTACTCGGTGACTTCCTTTTTGCTTTACAGAGAATCCCAGAGCAAAACAATATCACATATTTCCGAAAAACAATATATGAAGAAGATGTATGGTAGATGACTTTATTTGAAAGAGAGTCTTTGCATTTAGCAGATTGAATGGGCACACTTTTACAGCTTCTTTACGATTAAATAATACCGTTTAATTGGTAGAAATTTTCTTCCATGTCAGGAGAGCATATTTGTGGCATTTCATGGTCATTTCTAGTCACCCAGCATCTCTCACGATACTACTACATGGAATCCTAAACGTTTGGACATCTCCATGGGAGCAGGATTTGAAGTCTTTTGACTGTAGCTGACCTCCCATAATCCCTTTTTTTTTTCCTGATACATAAACAAAATATCGATCTTACGATCTACATTTTACAAACCTTGAAAAAGTGCGACTGTACAATGAAGGGTTTGCATATTCTTGCTGATTAGCGAAGATTAAGGAGTTAATTATCTCAGGAGAGCGTATCTGCGTCAGTTCATGGCCAATTCTGAACAACTGACGTATTTCTTAATACCACAGTAGTTCATAGGATTGTAAGCAATTTAACATCCACGTGGGACGTGCTATATTGTTTGCTGATTATCAAAGGTTCCAGCAGTTAATTTGCGTGTATTTCAGGAGAACAAATCTGTGACAGATCATTGTAAATTCCTTAACGTGTAAGTTGGAGGAGAAATTCTAAGTTTTCCGTCTGCATGGGACTTGATATCATCTTTCAGGCTAGATATGATAAACCAGTTAAGAGGTCGATCAATTTCGTCTTGGTGCATATGGAATGTCTATTGACTGTGCCGCAGCTTTGCGCGAGCCACGTAACCCTTTATTTCGTTAAACGTATTTTTCCGGCTTCTAAATGAGAAGTTATAAAAAGAAACTGACCGTCCAGCAACACTCTAATGCGTTGTTACGCACGCAGGTCCTCATTGGTGCAACTGATTCACTAATCAAAACTTGAAAGGTGAATCAATCAAAACTTGAAAGGACTATGTCGATATGTATATCAGGTAGCGAACCTACTCTATTTCAACGAGGAAATCTTAACGGCCTGTGTATGTCTTGATATTAGAGACTGTTACACAGGATTTTAAATCATTTTACATCTAAATTGGAACACAAGTTCAAAGCCTAGCTGCAGCAGACTTTCCACTATCGTTGTCGATCAGTGAACAATAACCAGTTGATGAAACCTACTATTTCCTGCTTTTTCTTTTAGAAAGAGGAAGTTCGGCCGAGGCCTAGTCTCCCTTCCTTGAATTAGTAAAAAAAAAAAAAAAACAAAAAAAAAAACAATACTTCAGAGTCCCCACTGACTGTGAGGCAGCCTCGCTATTACGTTTTTCCGTTGGTCTGATCCAAGGAACCGTTGATATTTTAATGGATTTATTTAGTCGCTGCATACAGCAGGCAGGAGCACTACTTCAGTGATTGTTCGAATCGCAGGCATCGAATAATCTCTAACGTCGATCATCGATGAAATGAATAAATTCTTTTTTATTTCCAACCCGCACTCTATTCATAACGCGATTAGTCCGCCAAGCGGGAAAAAAAAAACAAAAAGAAAAAAACGAAGATAATACAAATTGTCTAGGGCAAACCTCAATATAATCAATAAGGCCCCATCGATGTGGTCCTCCTCACAGACCTTCGTTAGTGACCTGTTTATGTGATAAGAATATCATGACCTTTTCTTTGCCATAACGCCTATCTGAAGCAGAAAATGGCCTTGGTAACGACCAGCCAGAAAGAATTTCGAGCCCTTGTTGGTATGCAGAAGCCAGAAATGGACCTGAAAAATAAGATAATCTCCGTGATCATGTCAATCTAATGATGATGTTTCGTGGAAAACATGAGAAATATGTGGCCCGTATATATTCCATGTTTCGGGTTATACCTAGTATAGATGAGTTACACCCGGTCCTGGAAACCTTCGGGATCTCCGAAACAGTCCCTTGGGAGGTAGCTTTGTATTGATAGAAATGGATTGCACCAAGAACACCTTCACTCAGCTTTTCTGGCATCCCATCCACCTTCGGTTCACGTAGAAAACACATATAGAGCCTTACTGCCCACCATTACGAGCTCCATGTTGGAAGTCGTGGAGTGAGGCTCAAATTAGACGGTATATAGTAAAAGTAGGATAGCGCGTCTATGTACAAGCGAAATCTACACATTAGAAAGATAAGGCTGCGACTCAGATGGGCCGAAGATATTATTAACTGCTGTGCACTTTCCTACTCCACATTTCATGAATAGGAACGCATCTGTTTGATTCTCCGAGATAGGGCAAAAGTTCACCAGTTGCATGCATAGAAGGTAGGACATAAGAGAAATTGATCGTGATGATCGCGAAACACACCGCACTTATAGAGACCTAGAGGTAGATTTTAACAATTTCGTAGCTTGCTGAGAACTTAGCTGAAGGTGGACAGAATGCCAGTAGGCAGGGTGAAGAGATTCTTGGAGCAGTCCACGCTATTGTCATTCGTGTGCTGAGACGTGCCAAGAATTTTCCGCTGATGCCAAGAAGAAAGGGTGCTGATTGCCGAGAAAAGATAGTAGACCGCATGATGAAGCTCGTCGAGCAATTCAACCTACTTCGAGACTTCGACAGTAAATAAATTTTGTGTGTGTGTGTGTGTGTGTGAGAGAGAGAGAGAGAGAGAGAGAGAGAGAGAGAGAGAGAGAGAGAGAGAGAGAACAGAAAGCTGGTTTAACTGTCCAGAGAAAGCCAGTAGACTGCGTGACAAAGTTCATGGAGGAGTTCACCCTACGTCGAGAGGACTTCGATAATATATAAATATGAGAGAGAGAGAGAGGATAAGATTGAAAGATAGAAAAATACATTAAAGTATTTCAAATCACTATTGATCAACAGTTTGACTACGTGCAATTCTGATGTTTTGTACCAGTTTGGTTATCTCCCGTAGGCTTTCACCATAGGTTTCATCTTCCTTTATAGTCTGATGTTTTGTAACAGTTTGATTATCTCCCGTAGGCTTTCACCATAGGTTTCATCTTCCTTTATAGTCTGTATTGGGGCGGTTCATAAATGACTGTACCTCCCCCTCTGATTATCTATGCCATATGGTCTGCCGAGTCCCGACTCACCGACTCCCGAGTATGATGAGAACATTAGAGGCCAAGCTGCAGATTTCTGCAGGGAATATCACACAGATGGAGTTATTAAGGAAAGAGAGAAACACCTGATAGCGTCAGTTCAGGAAAAAGTACGCTTCTTTGAGAATTCAGAATCAGACATTGATGTATATTAACAGGCATCTCTCCTGTAATTCTGATGTTTTGTACCATTTTGGTTATTTCCCGTAGCCTGAAGGCTTTCACCATAGGTCTCATCTTCCTTTATAGTCTGTATTGGGGCGGTTCATAAATGCCTGTACCTCCCCCTCTGATTATCTATGATCTACCGAGTGCGACTCGCCGAGTATGATGAGAACATTAGAGGCCAGGGAATATCATACAGATGGAGTTATTAAGGAAAGAGGCGAACACCTGATAGCGTCAGTTGAGGAAAATGTACGCTTCTTTGAGAATTCAGAATCAATTTCCAAACATTGATGTATATTAATAGGCATCTCTCCTGTAAGTTGTTAAGTTGTTGTTAGCCAGTGGCCACTTATCAGTACTTAGAACTCGTACCTGGAACATCATTCCATCGATTTTCCTGTGCTTTTGTTGTGTCAGCCTCTCCCTTCTGTACTTGAGTTATGGAAGACATAGCTACCTTATAATATTCTGCAACAGTAACCCAAACCCTTTCAACCGAAAGAGTCTCTATCTTTAAGCAGGTCTTTTAAAAAGAAAGAATTTGTTATACAGAGGCGTACACATGCACATGTGCGTATTGATGTGCCATGAACACATCCACTTGGTACATCCTTCTCCCTGCATTTATTTAACCTCTCAGGAACGTGTATACCTGTACAGATGTGACGTATCTATCAATTCCTGTTCTCATCGGGCATCTTCGAATTGCCGTGGGCCTTGAAGCATGCTAAGTTCTAAAAATCCTCTTCCATTTCGGGAAATGAGCAAGTTTGTAATTAATCATACTACATGCTGATCGATCTTAAATTCACAAAATCCGCAATATGGAAGAGCATAACAGACTATGGTACGTGTTGATCTTATGTCTATTAGCTGCTTCCATGAACAGCATTATGCAAGCCTTCTCATTACTTTTTTCAAACGTTGTAACTGCATTAATGAAGAAAATTACATGAAACTGTAGTTTTTCAAGAAAGAAATACCTAGAATCTGAATGGTGCTGCCACTTCCAAGCTGGGTAATTAGGTGAAAGAATGTCCAACCATCTCCTATTTCTACAAGATCCTGCGAGTGCCCATGCACATAAACATACGACTACTCTTGCAAGGAGTTCAGATAGATCATAAGGTGGTAAAAGTCGATTTCAACATCGATCAAAGTCGATAAGAAGCTTGTCAAAAAGGCATTACAGCCGGTTGAAATCATTACAGAAAGTTTCAAGGTCATAGAATTAGAATTCGTTTATGCTTATTCTTTAGCTCCTTCGTTACCGTACTTTTTTCCAATAAGAAATTAGTGAATGGTCTATGTTTGGGTCTCAACATGAGGATTTTTGCTTAACACATGAAGAATCTACTATTGATTCATGGGTCTTGTATAGTGGCGCATCCTATCATATGACCAACAAGAAATATCTATAGAAGTCTATGCAGACTCTACAAGAATACATCACAATGATCGTTGGAACTTATGAAAATGTTGAGCCATAGGAAAATGTTACCATCTGTTTTGTAATTTCAAATTAAGAGATGAAAAATTTATCAAACGTGTTGTATTTTCGAAAAAAGGAAAGAAGTTTACGATCAATTTCAGAATAGTCAATCATGGTCATGAAGATTCAATTATATAGATACAAAAATTATTGGCAACACGAGAAACCTTGTTGGCAAAGGAGAAAGAAGAAATAGCCTATATGAGAAAAGTGCTTACAACCACCATTGGAGTGTACACAAGTAGGCTTTTCATGAAAGGTTTTGGCACATTGGGACTGAAGTATTCTTCACAAGCAATAGATGGTTAACCCACACTCCTTATAATGAAGCTTTCATGATGGGCAAGAAATAGAGAAATGCATTCCTACATAAAAGCAAGAATAGAGCATATTTTCCTATGGACCTGGTACATGTTGTCTTATGGGTAAGATGCATACACAAGCCTTGAGGGCATCTTCTTATTTTATGTCGATTTTGTATGATTATAGTAGGAACATGTGGGTGTAATTTCATTATGATAAAGTTCAAAATTTTGATAAGTTCAAATAATGGCTAAGACTTGTCAAAAATGAAATAAGTAAAAGTGTGAAGATATTTAGAATAGATGGTGGTGCTAATGAGCTCAACTCAAAGGATTTCAAATATCTTTGCATGAGCTTTTGGAGTTTGAGGTTAATAGAAGCGCACAAATAACACAAGGAACAAGAAGAAGCCTATAGGCATATATACAAGCCAAGGGAAAAGACCTTCTAAAGAGGGAAAAACATGCCCTACCAATCCTAAGCATGAGTGATGCACTGAACAAGGACCTAGCACTCATGTATAAGGAAGTGCAAAGCTATTTGGAATGGAATCAATCAACAAAAGGCAATAAGCCCAAAACTTGGTGAAAATCTTCAAACTTCTCCCTAGGTAGAGCCTTTGTGAAAAGGTCTACAACATTATACTATGCGGTCATATAAGCCAAACTCATCTCTCCAACATGGAGTCTCTCTCTAATATAATGATAGTGCACCTCACTGTACTGCTTTGTGCAAGCATCTGACACAGGGTTCATTGCAACTACTAATGTAGCTATCAATAAAGATGGTGATGGAAGAAGTTTGACCAACAATCAAATTAGACACATGACATCATAAGCCACACATACTCAATAGTCATTGTGAAATTTGCCCTATACTGAACCTCACAACTAGAAGTGGACATAGTAGGCTAAGTCTTTCTAAACCAAGATATACATGAGCTACCATGCATGAAGCAAAAACCATTGGTGGACAAACAAATCTCAAAACAACCAGCCTAATCTGAGTCAGAAAAAGCATGTAAACCTTGTAGTAATGATCCCCCCTTGGAATAAAAAATTCAAAGTAATTGATTACCATGCAAGTAGCAAAAGATGCACTTAACTTTCTGCCAATGCTTCACACATGGGTAATGTCATATGAAAGATAACAGGTTGAATATTAGGCTGAGTTATGCATAAGTAAATCAAGCATCCAATAGCTTGTTGATAGAGAATAATAACAAATGCATCTCCAGCATCATGAAGACTCAACTATAAAATTGTTTCCATGGGAGTCGCAATAGGTTTAAAAATCTTCAAGTCCAAATCATTGCAATAATGTCTCAATATATTTTTTCTGACACAAAGATATTCCCCCAACAACTTGCATAAGTTGAATGTCCAAATAATGATGCAAACACCCCAAATGGTACATCTCAAAAGAGGAATGAAAATCAGCCTAAAATTCAGAAATATGCTTCTCATTAGGACCAATAAGCAGCATATCATCAACATTTACAACAATGATCATAAGTACATCATTTAAGAGTAATTTTAATCTTGTATACCCATTTAGTACCAACTACCTTCTTGAGAGGAGGCAAATCACATAAAGATTAAGTACCATTCCTCATAATAGCATCATATTCTGATTGCATCATTCACCATCCAATTTTTAAGGGTCCAAAGCCCCTTGTAAAACCTTTGGAGTTGTATGAGAATCCCCTGGGAAAGTATCTCCAAGTATAGGCCTTGAACCCTTGAGTTATTTAATCAATTGAACTCTCATTTGAAGATTCTCACCGTTAGGCTTGATTTATCCTAAGGTATGGGAACCTTAGTCTTGGGAGAAGCTTCTTCTAGTGACACCTTGGGGTGTATGTGATACAAGTATCCATGTGATATCATGTGGTTGGACCTTTAGGCAAGTGTCAAAATGAGGGACACTTGGAAGTGTCCAAGGACATGCACCCCCTTTTCCTAGAGGTATATATATAGATGGACTTGGTTAGGTGGAGAAGTCCTCTCTCTTCTCTAGTGGTCTTGCTAGTTCGTTGATTTGTCTTGCTAGTAGTTTAGTCTTTAGTACTTTGTTGTTCATACGATATTAGTACTTAGAGCAAAATTATTCACATTGATCTTTTGAACTTGTGGAGTCTTTGGTATTCAAGTTTGAGCTTGCATGAGTGGACATCCGATACTCGTGAATTTCTTCCTTACAAAAGGAGGATCTTCATGTGAATTGCCCCTAGAGAGAAGGAGTCAAGGTTCCCCCACAAGCCCTCAACCATCGGTTGGATGGTCCAGAGGCTCTTAGTGTGCACCACATAGTCTAAGAAGTGTGAAGTGGATGGGAGCTGTGGGAAACAATGCTCTCCATCTCCCTTCTTTATTCATATTAGAAGCATGCGTTCAAAAAATTGTGAGATATATATTTGTGGACTCGAGCTACATTTGTGGCCCTCATTGATTCGAGTAGCTATATATAGAGCCATACGATTAGGGCCGATTTTTCACATGTGTGGGATATTTTGTACATGTGCTAAGCATAAGAGTTATGTGCACTTCACCCAAGCACTTGGTAGAGTTTGAGCTAAAATGGCAAATATGTGTGGTTATGAGTTGTGCAAGAGCTACCGAATTGAAAGATTTTCATTAGCATCCCTTCAAGAAAGTAAGATGTTCAAGAAGAAGCATGGAGGGGTGATCTTTTCATTGAGATGACTTCCAAAGCTAAGTATTCTTTCTTTATTTTGCATATATTTGAATTTTTTATGCATTAAATATATCATGTGATGTGAGGGATGTATGGTTCATATACCATGAAATATTCTTATCAACATGGATTTGAGAAGTGACCATTTATATATCAACACGCATGGGATTCATCTTATAAGTGAAATTGTGATCATTAGAAGGTTTCATATATTTATGTACATATGCATCCCTATAAATTTTGCAATAGAGTAATGATGCAGTGGGTTGCATATGGGAACCTCTTGATGAGGTTTTCAATGGAACGAATTAGAGATTGGCCTTCCCATAAAGGAATATTTTAGGAGGAAAGAGAACCTTTTTGAGGGATTAGTAAGGACTCAAGATAGGAGTGAGGCCTCCGTGAGAGGATTACTTTTTCTCTCATAAACAAATATATGTATCCATCGAAGGACAAAGAAGAGCATGAAAGTTTGCCTTCTTAACATCTTCAAAGGGAATTATTTAAGCATCAATTGAAGCTAAGTACTTTTCTTCTTTTTCTAAGAGAATGCACTTATAGTCTATGAAGTGCTTCATTAAATGAGCTTTGAAATCATCTCATATGTGGTGTGGAAAGTCTAAAAGCATTTCATATATGGGTGGAAATATGCACTTGAGCATTCCTAAAATAGTTATGTGGATAAATGCAAGCATATATGGATTGTATATGTTAATGCTAGTATGCATTTCAACATCCTTGGAGTTTGCCAAGGCGAAATTCTTAATTGGGCATTCAAGTAAGTATATTAATTCCAAAAGTAAGGACATTGGAGATTGAGAAGGAAAAACGGCTCAACTTTGCAACATGAACCTTGAAGTATCCAATCACATAAACTTCCTCCTACAAATGATCAAAGGATGGACGAAGCTATAGTAGAGATAAATACCATTTTCATTTTTTCTCATTTCGGTTTGTTTTCATTTTCCATGCTAGAGTAATGCATGAAATTGACATCTCAAAAGGAGTAGTTGAAGTCCTAATGCACATATTGAATCATTAAAATGATGCAATAGAGGCATAGAATGAATAGGAAGAGGTCTTTGGTTAGCATGGAATGGAATCACCACATGAAAAGTGTTGACAGTTGAACATCGGATGTTCATTATTGCATCACAAGCATGGATACTTTGAGCATACATTCATACACTAAATGGAGTTCCAAGATGGAATTCCATGCATGCTTTAAAGAGAGGTTCAATTTTTTAACCTTATGCATGCTAAGCATCTTCACACAAAGATGTATCTGTTCTTGGAATACAGTATGTATGGATTGAATCAAGTATACATGATTTTATGGGACATGACAGAGAAATTAATCTCAACAAGTTTAAGTGACTCAAATAACTATTAACTTTCATGCTTTTAATATGTTGGCTTAATAAAAAATCCAACAAATCTTAACACAGACAAAAAAAAACTTAAGCTTTGAGTCTTATTTATGGATCCTCAAGTTCCATAAAACCCATGGCATGTCTAATGAGCAAGGCCAAGAACTTCAGCCACAAGTCAAGAAATATTTCTCTTCTTATTATCCATGAATTAGTGGTAATAAGAAATTGGATTAAAAGACATCCAAAGGAGAAACTAAAGCCTATCTAAAACCCTTCTCATAGTAATGGGTTAAACTTTCATAAGCATGAAAGATATCATGTAGTTCATACAACTTTAGAACTTCAAAACCTAATCATTGAGGACAATAATTTCACTAAAAGGTGGAAATGAATATCGTAAAATAACATGTTAGGGAAAAAAATGGTTGAACCATTTGACCCTTTTGAAGTTTTCATTTCTTCCCCAATGAATTCCTCCCTTTATTGACAAGAGGTATGATCCACTTGGAACTTTGAAAGAGCTTCTTTAGGAGTACACTTTTGGAGAAAAGGAAAACTAAAGGGTTGTAATATACCCTAAAAGCCAGTACTCCAAAATATATCCTATGAAAAGGCAATAACTTTCCAATATGCATAAGAATATGAATATTTGGCCGAGTCGATGATGGGCATATGACTATTTCCTTTAAGATAGATGCACAACAATGTCAAAAGATAATATCTAGTGTGCAATTACTAGATCTACTATCAATGACATAGACAAAGTTGCATCTGATCAAAGGAATAGTTTTATGAAGGCTCAATCCTCAAATTTTTTTAAAGAATAAATCAAGACTTAGTAAGGGTATACTTACAAAGATTTTGAGTGTACTTGATTAGACTTAGAAGAATAAAATTTTCATGATAAACAATCCCTGAGAAAGAGTTAAAGTTGCATGCACTAAGATGAGAGTGTAAATTGAATGGTATGGGGCATCTATGATGGTACACAGAATTTAAGGATAGTGGAAGCTTGATCTCAAGGATATTCAATGACTTTCTTAGTCAACATTAAAGAAATGAAAATTAATAATTAATAAAGCTCCTAGAGCATTTAGGAAACTAGATAAGCATCAATTTCCTAAAAGATCATAGTTTTCAAGGACAAAAACTCCTCAAAAGGGGGAAAAATTATCATTGATATGATAGTTCTAAGAAAAAGATACATTACTTAAACTTTTCAAGAAAGTTAAGGAGTACATTTGATTTCAAGTACCTAAGAGTGTTTGAGATTTAAACTTAAACAAAGTAACAATTGGGTATGCAAGGATGGAATTCATTGAAGAATTACAATTTGGGAGTAACCAAAGTTACGCTAGCCAACTATTTGAAGCATATCCATTGTAAGGTACTTGAGAATACATAAAATGGAATAAGAAATTAAGCATGCAAACTTGCTTAGGTCAAAGGGATGAGATATAATTGTTAATCATCAAGAGACCAATTAAAGGTTATTCAAACATCAATAGGATGTTAAAGACTTAAGCAATATGAAAACTAACGTTGATATAACTTAAAGGTCCCAAAAAGATCCATTGGGTAAATATCATTGAAGAAGGGATCTAAAGGAGAAAAGACTTGTCCTTATCTCAAGTAAACTTGGATGAATGAATTTTGGGAAAACCAAATGACTTATATTAGTCAAAGGGATCAAAATTTAATGGTTTGATAAATCACATCGAGGAACGCTTAAATGTCAACCAAAATAAATCATTGAGGTATAAGATTAATTGGCATGAGATTTAGAAACCTTAGTATTTGCTCTCATGGATATGATGCCAAGGAATTCCAAGATAGAATTCATGATCATAAGAAATGGTCGGAGAGCATTGGAAGGACGAGGAAGGTTGAAACATTAAGGATCTTGTCATACGGATTGGAGAAACAAATCATTGGTATGGGACAGTGGGAAGTAGATCCCATTGATAATTTTCTTTGATGGTTAGAGAGAAAAAAGACTCAAGATTGGATAGGAAACATCAAGATAAGCCTTAACAAAAAGACCATAGGAAAATAATGTTTTAGGTTCATAAATAGGTTCATCTACTTGAACCATGTACTAAGAAAATTAAACTAATAATGCTAGAAGTGAGCCTTTGGTGTTAGGAAGTTCATTGGGAATCTCTATTCTTGTAAAAGTGCATGATCACTAGTGACATCTCATAGAAATTCTCTATGAGAGCTACATCAAGATGGGTGATGTTTTTCCCTTAATGATTGAGAAGCTTGATAGGAAAAACTATTCTACTTGGAAAATTAGAATGGAATCTTACTTGCAAGGTAGAAATCTCTATGGAATTGTACTAGGTGATGAATTTCTGCCTACTCCAAGATCCAAAGTAGGACTTACACAAGAGGAGATGAAGAAGCTCACACTTTAGTGTGCAAGAGATTCTCAATCTAGGTCATATATCTTCAAATATATCTTTGATTTCTTGTTACCACATATTAGAGGATGCAAAATATCTGGAGAGACTTGGGATGCACTTGAGACCTTCTTCTCTACTAGCACAAAAGCTAAGAAGAACCATTTATGGAATGAGTTAAACCAAATGAAGAACACACCAAAGCAAGAAATCACAGAGTTTGTCACCAAGGTCAAGAAGTTTGCAGATCAAGTAGATTCAATTGGAGAGTTGATTGAAGAAGAGACCATCATGAGGGAAATCCTAAATGGACTCAAGAATGACAAGCAATGGCAATCCTTCACAATAGCCTATGATCTTATCATGGATGTGCAAAATCATGGTTTCAATATATTCCTTGGACAACTCTTCAATCAAGAGTCCAAGAACAACTTGAAGGAAAGTATCTTATGAAGGTAATTCAAAAAAATTATACCTTGTTCTCTCTATGACACATTAAGTTCGTAAAGAACAAAGTAGCTTTTATGAAAGATGAGTAAGAATCAATCATATTAGATTTTAAATTCACATATATATACTATTGTGAAGTAAGGATCAATGAGTCAAACAATCAAAATAGTTTCAGTTATTTAATATGGCAAAAATTTATACCTTGTTCTCTCTATGACACTTTAAGTTCGTAAAGAACAAAGTAGCTTTTATGAAAAAACGAGTCTAGTTCAACTATTTTATAAAATATTATTCGATCGAATATTTTTCGAGCGAAAAATTTTTCGATCAAAAGCTTTTCGATCGAAAATGCTTTCGATCGAAAAATTATCGATCGAAAATGTTTTCGATTGAAAAGGGCCGAATTTCCATGCAAAAACTATTCGGGCGTGTCCGAATAAGCTAACGTGTCACCGAATAATTCGGTCGAATAATAAGAGCTTGCCATAAAATTCCGTAATTATTCACGAATAAACGAATTGCCGAATAACGAATAATGCAACCTAGATCTTGACTTTATGGATCATTCCATATTGTCCTTCCCCTAGGAGAGCTGCATCTTCAAAAAGAATGGAGGAATATGGGAGCAAACAAAGATTGTTCGATGTTTGATCTCCCATATTCACATATGCATCTCTTGTATTTGGATCTACTTGTGATCTCACTAAGTGTTCAGTCTTGTCCAGTTTTAATCGCTTTCCTCTCTTCATAATCTGATAATGTAAATTGATAAATTTAATTTTATCGATGAATCCGGGCATACTGGTGATATCCACCGCCTATGACTCTGCTACTTTGATGATTTGTCCAAAGATACGTGTAAGACCTTTTGACATTTTCTCATCTAAGACCTATGCTCCATCGGACACACTGCTAAATTTATCTTCAATATTAATAAATGCTATTCTGGATAATTGCACAATGAATTATTTGTAACTAGAAGTGTCCATGGCTATAGTGATTTAATCTTCTCTCATTTGATACATGTACGAGCACACAAATTCTTCTAAAAATTTTCACTCTTGCTTGTTTATTTTACCTGCCATCTGTGCAAAAATAAAAAATAGACTATCAGTAAGTGACTATTGTGAGAGTAAGAGTCAAAGAATCAGAAAATCACAATAGTCCCTACACACTCCCTATAGTAGGAATCGAGGTGGCGATTCAAACAATCTCAATAGATCTATTGCTATGTCCTATACTACTATGAGAGTAAGAATCGATGTAGTAAGTCAGAAAATCATAGTAGTGGTTTATTTTTAAATGTTTCTAATCGATGTATACAATTGATGATTAAAAGACACAAAACAAATTATATAAATAAAAATCAAGCATATGTAAGAGATGCATATGTGAATCATACAATATGCATGATATAATTAACAAAACAATAAAATAAACAATAAATAAAAATTAAAACAATACCTCAATGATTGAGAAGGAAGCTCTCTGATAAAAATTGCAGGTTTAAAGCTCTCTAGTACATCAATGAAGCATGTGCTGAATAATTTTTTCGATCGAATGTGAATATATATATTTTTCTGCTAGAAAATGCTTTTCGATTGAAAGCGCTTTTGATTGATAAATATTTCCATTGAAAGCGCTTTCGATCGAAAACGTTTCGATCGAAAGTGTATCTGTCCCCATTTTTTTCAGTGTTTATTCAGAAAACCATGAATAAAATGAACATATTCGGTATTTTTTTATTATTCGATCGAATAAATGCAACTCAAATAATAGCTAATTAATAACACATGCATAAGATCAAGCTAATTAGTAGTAGCTACTTAGTAGATAACTGCTAACAAGCTATCTAGTAATAGCTAATTACAAAACAGCTAACCAAGAACAGCTATTTTGTATAGCTAACTAGTAATAAGCTAATTAGTAATAGCTAATTATTAATGTCGACAAACCAAGAACTAGCTACTTAGTAATAGCTAACTGATAAGAAGCTAATTAATAATAGCTAATTACAAACAAATAACCAAAAACCATCTACTTAATAATAGCTTATTACAAAGAGCTAACCAAAAAATTGGCTCATTAGTAGTAGATAATTAGTAACAAGCTAATTAGTAATAGCTAATTACTAGCAACTATCCAAGAACTAGCTACTTAGTAATAGCTAATTGATAGCAAGATTATTAGTAATAACCAATTACTAATAACTAACCAACAACTAGATACTTAGTCATAACTAATTAATAACAAGATAATTAGTGATTGCTAATTAGTAATAGCTAATTAATAATAGCTAATTAGTAATAGTTAATTAATAATAGATAATTAGTAATAGTTAATTCATAATAGCTAACTATTAATAGCTCATTAGTAATAGCTAATTAGTAATAGCTAATTCATGATAGCTAATTCATCATAGCTAATTCATAATAGCTAATTAGTAATTAATTAGTAATAGTTAATTATTAATAGCTAAGTAGTAATAGCTAATTCATAATAGCTACTTATTAATAGCTAATTAGAATAGCTAATTATTAATAGCTAATTAGTAATAGCTAATTTGTAATAGTTAACTTGTAATAGCTAATTTGTAGTAGCTAATTAGTAATAGCTAATTAGTAGTAGCTAATTAGTAATAGATTACTCATAATAGCTAGTTAGTAATAGCTAATTAATAATAGATAATTTGTAATAGCTAATTTATAATAGCTAAATAGTAATAGCTAATAAGAAATAGCTAATTACTAATAGCTAATTCATAATAGCTAATTCATGATAACTAATTTGTAATAGCTAATTAGTAATAGTTAATCCATAATAGTTAATTTATAATAGCTAATTCATAATAGGTAATTCATAATCACTAATTAGCAATAGCTAATTAGTAATAGCTACTTAATAACAACTACTTGTTAATAGCTAATTAGAAATAGTTACTTAGTAATGGCTAATAAGAAACAAGTTGATTAGTAATGGCTAATTACTAACAAGATAACTAAGAACCAGCTACTTAATAATAGTTGATTGGTAACAAGCTAAGTATTAATAGCTAATCGATAAAAAGCTAATTTCTAACAACTAATTAACAACCAAGTACTTAGTAATAGCTAATTGGTAACAAGATAATTATTAATAGCTAATTACTAACACGTAATCGAGAATCAGCAACTTAGTAATAGCCAAGTAGTAACAAGCTAATTAGTAAAAGATAATGACTAACAAGTAACTAAAAACCAGCTACTTAGTAATAGCTACCTAGTAACAAGCTAATTAGTAATAGCTAATTACAAATAGCTAACCAAGAATCAACTACTTAGTAATAGCTAATTAGTAACAAGCTAATTAGTAATGTTGGAGTTAGACGTCTGCGAAAGTAGGCGAACATCACAAGGAAGAAGAAGAAGCTTGGAGCACAACACACAATACTGAATGTATTACTAGAGATTATACAAAGATAAGTAGCCCATTAGGGCAATAGGCGTATATACAAGCCGTGGGAAAAAAACCTCCTAAAGAGGGAAAAAAGTGCCCGACGGTCCTAGAGTGTTCACACACATCACTACCTAAATATATCAACAAGTCCCCCCTAGGAGTGATGCAGTGAACAAGTAGCTGGCACTCATGTATAAGGAAGTGCCAAGCTATGTGGCAATCACTCCACAAAAGGAAGTAAGCCCAAAGCTTTGCATAAAGCTTCAAACTTCTCCCTAGGTAGAGCCTTCATGAAAAGGTCTGCAATGTTCTCCTGCGTGGGCACATATGCCATGTTGATCTCCCCAGTAGAGAACCTCTCCCTGACATAATGATAATGCACCTCAATGTGCTTAGTGCAAGCATGGAACACAGGGTTCCTCACAACTGCCAATGCGCTCTGACTATCAGTGAAGATGGTGGTGGCATAAGACTGACCAACACCCAAATCAGCCATAAGGCGGCTGAGCCACACACACTCAACAGTAGCTGTGAAAGCTTCCCTATACTCAGCCTCACAATTGGAAGTGGCCATAGTAGGCTGCTTCTTGCTCAACCAAGATATACATGAGCTACCAAGCATGAAGCAAAAGCCACTAGTGGACACACGAGTGTCATAGCAACCAGCCCAGTCTGAGTCAGAAAAAGCATGCAAATCTGGCGGTAGTGATCCCCCCTTGGGATAAAACAATCCAAGTAGCTGAGTACCACTCAAGTAGCAAAAGATGCGCTTAACTGCTTGCCAATGCTTGAGACCTGGGCAATGCATAAATCTGCTCATCTGTGAGACAGCAAGCTGAATATCTGGCCAAGTAATGCATAAGTAAATCAGGCATCCAACAACCTGCTGATAGAGGACAGCATCAAATGCATCTCCAGCATCATGAAGACTCAATCGCAAACCTGTCTCCATAGGAGTGGCAATAGGCTTACAGTCTTCAAGGCCAAAACACTGCAATAATGTGTTAATATATTTCGTTTGACACAAAGCCATTCCACCATCAACTTGCATAAATTGAATGCCCAAATAGTGATGCAAATGCCCCAAATCAGACATCTCAAATGAGGCATGCAAATCAGCCTTAAAATTAGCAATATGCTTCTCAATAGGACCAGTATGCAGCATGCCATCAACATAGACAACAATGATCAGAAGCACATCATTAACACGCTTAACATATAAGGTGCTTTCAGTTGGACTGTTCTCAAAACCATGTGCAATCAGATAGGCATGTATCTTCTCATACCAAGCACGTGGTGCTTGCTTTAAACCATATAATGCCTTCTTTAACCTGCACACCTGGTTTTCATGCCCTTTCTACACAAAGCCATGCGGCTGAAAAACATACACTTCTTCATGCAAGTCACCATTCAGAAATGCAGTTTTAATGTCCAACTGATGTACATTCCAACCATGATGGGCCGCAAGTGCACAAATGCTCCGAACAGTAGTCATACGGCATGTAGGTGCAAAGGTCTCATCAAAATCAATGCCTCTTTCTTGTGCATAACCCTTTGCAACAAGCTTAGCCTTATACTTGTCAACTGTACCATCAGGTTCATGCTTCAGCTTGTATACCCACTTAGTGCCAATGGCCTTCTTGCCTGGTGGCAAGTCACATAAAGACCAAGTACCATTCTTCATTATTGCATCATATTCAGATTGCATAGCAGCCATCCAATTTTCTGAATTTTGTGCTTTATCAAATGAAACAGGCTCATTCTCATCACAGAGACTAGATGCAACCATAGCATAGCAATCTGATGCAAAAGAGGCACTATGAGAGCCTGATCGAGTACAATATGAGAGAGGTGCATCTAATTTGCTGTCACGTAAGGTCTGCACTAGCCATTTTGGCATAGTTCTTGCCTGCCCAATATCAGCTCTCTCATCAATAAGTGCATCATGTACATCTGCATCAGAAATGGAATTATCTGCATCATCACATGAAACCTGCAAAGGCTGAGAATTTGCCTCATTAGGACCAGCACTAGACTGTCCACCTGTAACAAGAGGCAGCAAAGTATCATACATGTCTTTGGAGCTAACAGATGTCTCCTTAGTACATGAAAGCAATGGCTGAATAGCATCTTCCACAAAAACAACATCACGGCCAACCAGAATGCGTTTACTCTGTGGATGATACAGATGATCGCCTTTACTTTCAAAACTGTACCCAACAAAAATACATTTTACTGCTTTATCATCCAATTTTCTATGATGTTTTTTAGGCATTAATGCATATTCCAAACAACCAAAAACACGCAGATGAGCAACAGATTGCTTGCGGTCATGCGAAGCCTCATATGGAGTGATAGACTCCAACGCTTTAGTGGGACACCTGTTACACCTCCCCATCTCCATGAGTGACCTGTTCTTTTGTTTAGCAACTCCATTTTGTTGAGGTGTATACGGCACCTTACATTGGTGTTTTATCCCACCTTCAGCCAAAAATGTATTAATATCAGAAGACATATACTCCCCCCTCGATCAGAACGGAGGGTGCCCATTTTACATGCTGACAAATTTTCAACCAAAACCAAAAAAAGCACATGAACACTTCGGACTTTGCCTTCAATGGATATACCCATGCATGCTTGGAAAAATCATCGATGAAAGTCACGAAGTAAAGATAATTCCCAAAAGAAGGTGTTTGCATAGGACCACAAGCATCACTATGTACAAGTTGCAATTTCTAAGTGGCCCGAATTGAACCATCCTTTGGAAAGGACGAATGCTGCATTTTGCTTAAAATACAGCCTTCACAAACATGTTTTCCAAGTGCCTCAAGTTTGGGCAAACATGACACCATTTTAGATTTCTGCAGGCTTAGCAAACTACCAAAATTCAGATGACCAAAGTGTGCATGTCAAAGATTTGCATCTGACATAGCTTGAGAATCATTTACTGCACATGCCAAATCATTTACAGATCTTTCGTAGTCTATGAGCTTATACAGCCCATGACATAAAATGCGAGAAGCAATAATCACATCACCATTTGACAGGTCATGAACTGTACACCTGTCATCAACAAATTTCACAACCAAGCCAATCTTGGCTAATGCAGAAACTGATAACAGGTTCTTCTTGATCCCTGGAACAAATAAAGCATCTGAGAAAGTGAAAAAACTACCATCAGCATTAGTCAAAATGATCTTACCAACTCCCATAATAGGAGAAGAGGAGTTGTTGGCACATGTAACAGTATTCCCTATAGGGGCAGGCTCGAGTGAAGAGAAGAAACTACGCTACGAGGTAATATGTTTGGTTGCCCCACTGTCAAAATACCAAACATCTAAGTCTACTACAGACATGCACTGCTCATGAGAAGATGGGTCAAAGCTGTAGATAGTAGTAAACACCCATTTCCTGCATAAGATTAGCAGACTTTGTTTTTTGTGTAGAGGGCTCTACAACAACCATTCCAGCCTCTTTCTTCTTTGCCTCTTTAGCAACCAATTTTGGACAGTTCTTTATGATATGATCATTCCCTTTATAGTACTTTTGTAGAGTGAAGCAGTTTCGATCTCAAAAACACGCTAAGTATGCTCACCAAAATTCGTGCGATTCTAAGACTACAACCGGAGGAGTGTTGATGGCACCCTAGTTGAAGCGACGACCTGCTCTGATACCAATTGTTGGAGTTAGACGTCTGCAGAAGCACGTGAACAACACAAGGAAGAAGAAGAAGCTTTGAGCACAACACACAATACTGAATGTATTAGTAGTGAATATACAAAGATAAGTAGCCCATTAGAGCAATAGGCATATATACAAGCCGAGGGAAAACAACCTCCTAAAGAGGGAAAAAAGTGCCCGGGTGGTCCTAGAGTGTTCACACACATCACTACCTAAATATATCAACAAGTAATAGCTAATTATAAAAAACTAAATAAGAACCATCTAATTTAACTGGTAATAAGCTAATTAGTAATAACTCATTACTAATAACTAATTACAAATAACTAATCAAGGACTACCTATTTAGTAATAACTAATTGTTAACAAGCTAAATAGTAATAGCTAACTACTAACAACTAACTAAGAACTAGTTATTATTAATAGCTAACTAATAACAAGCTAAATCCTTGTAGCAACTAACTAAGAATCAGCTACTTAGTAATAGCAAATTGGTAACAAGCTAATTAATGACTACTAATAGCCACTTGTTTGTGTAATGTAAATGGAGTTATTCATACGCTTCAAACAATTCCATCCGATGATAAGTATCCAGCTTCAAAAGTTAGAATCATTGAATCCATACTTTGTTAATAGATTGAAAGATACTTTAAGGATGCAATTTATCTCCTACATCAATCAAGCTCTGTCATGCATAGATGTCTTTGTAATTGTGATTGTTCTATTTCTCAAGTAGGGAAGACATCAAGTAACTACATTTTGATCAATTATTAGCATTATAGAGAGTATTCTTTGTCCATGTCAAAATGATACCATATTCCACCAGTACAAATGTGTGATGGATGAGTGCTCTAATTTTGGAGTAGGGCATTTTAAGTGGTGTCTTTGAGAGACTAGCATTGAGGAATATCATATTCCTATAAAGATCTTTGAAGGTGTCGAGTCAATGTATGAAGGGCAAGTTTGTAAAAGAAAAGAATTGATAAAGAGCGAGATGAGTCATAAAGTTGTAACAAGATTATTTGAGAAAACTCTAAAGAAATTTATCAAGCACAATTTCAATTATTTATGCAAAGCAAACCAGTTTCAGATGTGTGTCTCTGAATTCCCACGGGAGTTTTAGTGGTTTATTTTGAAGAAAATTATACATTCTGTGAGCAAAATGAAATACAATCTATGCATTGGTGGTCTGTACAAATAACTATTTTTATGCATATCACATATTTTTGTTTGAAGGCCATTCCTAAAAAGTTAGTCCACTTCTTCATATCTGATGACAAGAAGCATGACACCCTTTTGTGCAACATTGTTTCCAATTACATTGGCAATGGTTGAGAGAGCTAGACCATGACTTAAGCCAACATTGGGTATGACCAGATGGTGTAGCTTCTCAATTTAAAGATAAACGTCCATTTTACTTCATAGGAAGATATCAATGGCTAGGAGGCATGACTATGATATGGAACTTCTTTGAGTTTGGGCACTGGAAGGCAGAACATGATGGTGTAGGTGTAGTTGTGAAAAGGGTGCTAACCCATGAGCAACTTAAACTTGACGGTGCAATGCTAAAGTGTGCTACAAATGTTGGGGATTTCTCAAGGGACATTTGTCAAGGTCAAAAGGGATAGATGCCACATGAGTCTTCTGAGAAGTGAAGATTGATGAGGTGAATAGGAAGAAGTTTTGGGATTGTAAGGGGATATCTCAAGTTCGATCCTTGCATTCGGTCCATATTTGTGTCAAAGAACTCACATGTTATTGCTTTCATTGTATCTAGGCTTAGTGGAAAATATGCATCAAAAAACACCACGTTCAAAATTGGGTGTACCATACTTTGACTCCTATTAGTGAATCAAATGAAGTAGAAGATTCATCCTTTTCCAATTTTACATTTGAAGGTGATGGCAACCATCTATCAGATGCATTGGTAGTGGATGGCAACTTTGCAGTCAATGCAAAAGCCGGGACAATGATGAAGGTGTAGATTTCTATCTATTAAAGTGCACACAAGGTAAACAATTCATTCCCAAGAGTGTAATCGATGCTTGGAACAATGTGATAGCCTTAGGAACATATTATGTGGTGGGTTTATTTTATGAGAGACTAGAAGAAAATGTCTATAGGTTGTTAGAAACAAGACCACTAGCTTACATGTATTCCCATCTTGTAAGATGCATTTAAATACCCATGTCACCAATCCACGATTGTACAGACATGTTTACCATTAATGGTGATGTCTATGAGGTCGTTTACAATAGTATGCCTTGGAATTTGTAATACACATGTGCTGATGGACAACTTTTTTATCTGTCACTATGTAGTACATGAATTGACTACTAGATAATTATAAACTAGTTTCTTAAGTAACCATTTATGTGTTGAAGTTCAATCAAGTGGTGGAGTGCTTATTTTTATTTGGTGAGGGCTTGCCCCTAGCACAGTTTGTAACTCTTCTATATTAATATTCAATTTTTTTATTCTCTCAAAAAAAAGAACTTTGGCAACTTACCCCCCTTAGAACAAAACATGCACCCCTAAAACAGATGAAATTGATGGCTATAAAGCTTTTTTCTTTAAATCCAATGATCACAATAATTTAGCGTTTGAGTTCGAGTGGAACAAGTGTTAGTCAAGAGGGTCGAAGCACAAGTTTGGAAGAAAATACCATCTATGTACCATCGGAATAGTTTGAATGTACCCATAGACTTAAAGTAGTTAACATGTAAATAGCTAACAGTTGAACGATATAGCTAGCAGTTGGACCACCATAGCTAACAATCTTTTTAAAATCAAAGTATTTAACATAAGTTTATAAGAATGATTGTACACAATATTTTTTTATCTACATACTCAGTGTTTTTGTGTATGATATTGACTATGCTCTCGATGTATTCTATGATATATAGCTAAGCTCTCTTCATCAAGAGGAATAGATCTAGAAATAATATCTTGATAGTTGGTATGATTTGGGGCTATTAACCTTTTCCAAAGTTGACCACAAAGAGTTACTAATAGATAGTTACGTCTTTCACTTACTGTCAACTTTGGTAGCATGAGACATCTTCTAATGTTGTAAAATAACCTGTAAACAGCAATATCAATTATTAATCTATTTTCAGGCCCATACTCTACATTCCTGTCCTAGAGATGAGCAAGTCTCTTGAAATGGATTGCAAAATTCCATAAACATTGATCCTTCCTCCAAATATCCATAAATTTCTTCTTGAAGTCCGAGAAGATTGTATCAATATATTTTTTGACCTTGTCTAGATTATAAGCACTCCAAATCTAAACATTGTTCAAGGCACCATTGTAGAAAAGGCTTATTGTCAATAAAATCTTGGTTACTTCTGATGTTCATAAATACATCATAAATCCTTGTGAAGAGGTTTCAATTCTTGTATCTCCTCCTCTATTAGGCTATGTCTAATCTTTGGGGGTCCCTTTTTATCTCAATAAGTTCAGGTTCCATTACCACATGATCCAACCTCTTTTGTTTTTTTGATTTGTGTGGTAATTGTTTAGGCTCTTGATTCTCTCGTGGTGTAAACACAAGAAGAAGATTAGTTTGAGTTGAAATTGTTACTTTTTGCTCAGCTTATGTTGCAATAGGATCAGCTTAAGTTGAAATAGGACATGTTTGAGTTGAAGTAGGATCACTTTGAGTTGAAATTGATACTTTCTGCTCAACTTTTGGTGCAATAGGATCAGTTTGAGTTGAAAGAGGACATTTTTTAGTTGAAATAGGATCAGTTTGAGTTAAAACTGATACTTTTTGCTCAACTATTGCAGTCTAACATTGACTTGTTAAGGATGGAGCATTATCTTTTCCAGAAGCTATGGATGGAACTTTGTTCTTTATCTCACGTATAAGCCAAACTTCATTACAACTTACATTCAATGACATTGTTAATCTATCAAAAATTGTACAGAGGTCTATAATATGAAGCATAGAAGAGAAAATATTCATTCTTCATCCAACCTAAAGCCAAACATCGTTACAATCAATGACACAGTTAAGCTGTCAAATATGTACAGGGCATATAATATGAAGCACAGACAAAAAAAAATATTTTAATAACATTGATACAGAGTAGGTTGATTACAAAATGTGATGATAGCTAATAGATTTGGATGATGCCACATGTGGGGATAGTACCCATTACAAAGGAGAGTGACGTAAGAGGGTAAACATTGGTACTATTCTTTCAAAATTTCCTCTATATCAAGTACAATGCCTCTGTTTAGGTATGATCGAGTAGTCTCTTTCCTTGTAATTGGGTGCAAATGGCTTGGCTTCTTCTGTCATTTCACAAGTGCTTGCAAATTTCTTTTTGGATTTGCCATAAATTGTGCTAGAGTGGCATCTTCTTGTACATCACCTACAACTTTTGTTGGGGATCCACACATGTCAGAAACTAAGGCTGGCTTACAATAGTTTTGCTTCAAGGAGGTTTCATTTGTAGCATTCGTTTGAAGTACATCTCTGTTTAGACTTTGATTAGGATCAAAAGCTGGATTTTGCAGATGATCTTGGTTTGAACAAACAAAGGGATCATTAGTTGGCAGAGGAGCTTTCTTTGAAAGATCATTAGTTGAAGGAAGAACTTGATTTCGATGAGTATCTGGATCAGAGCATGGAGGAAGATCCTGTTGGGGGATGTCATCTAGGTTAAATCCAGACCTTATACTAGATTCAAACTAACAAGCGACAAACATGTGGAAAGAAATAGGAACCTCTTTATCAACTATAGATTTGTGACTAGCTAGATGAATATTTGAGCTGCTAACTGGATCAAGAACATTCTCCATCATTCGGTCTAGACTCTATAAAATTCAATTCATGTGGACTCTGCATCATGCATGTGGCCAACTGTACAAGGATTGACATTGACATCCATTGTAGATCGGTTTTCGAGGAGGGATGGAATATTGTTTCTCTCTTTCAATGTTGAAGATTGGGCATAACTCTTACTTTCATAAAATGGTGTACATCCAACATTCTCACTTGTCCCAAGATCCATATTGTATGCAGCATCAGCATTGTTGGTAATTGTTCCGATTGAGGTACGAGCAACTACTTAGCACAATGAAACTAGCTAGATTAGTGTTTTGGTAGAGGGTTAAAGAGTAAGAAAGAGAGATAGTTGATGCATGGCTAGAGATTAGATAGGTATAGATAATTAGTTAAATAGCTTATTACAAACAACTAACCAAAAACTATCATGACTAAAGTTTAGATAGGTATAGCTAATTAGTTGAATAGCTTATTAGAAACAAATAACCAAAAACTATCTCCTTAGTGATAGCTAATTAGTAACAAGCTAATTAGTAATAGCTAAGTACTAACAACTATTGAAGAATCAGCTACTTAGTAATAGCTAATTGGTAACAAGATAAATAGTGATAAGTAATTACTAACAACTAACCAAGAATTAGCTACTTAGTAATAGCTAATTAGTAACAAGCTAATTACTAATAGCTAATTCATAATAGCTAATTTGTAATAGATAATCCATAACAACTAATTAGTAATAGCTCATTAATAGATAAATAGCGATAGCTAGTTAGTATTAGCTAATTAGTAATGGCTAACTAGTAATAGCTAATTAGTAACAGCTAATTAATAATAGTTAATTGTTAATAGCTAATTAGTAATAGCAAATTCAATATCTAATTCATAATAGATAATTAGTAATAGCTAATTCTTAATAGCTAATTTTTAATAGCTAATTCATAATAGCTAATTGGTAATAGCTAATTGGTAATAGCTAATTGGTAATAGCTAATAATAGCTAATTAGTAATAGATAAATATTAATAGCTAGTTAGTAATAGATAATTAGCAATAGCTAATTAGTAATAGCCAATTAGTAATAGATAATTAATAATCACTGATGCGAAATAGCTAATTTATAATAGGTAATTAGTAATAGCTAATTCATAATAGCTAATTTGTAATAACTACTTCATAATATCTAATTCATAATATCTAATTCATAATATCTAATCATAATATCTAATTCATAATATCTAATTCATAATAGCTAATTAATAATAGCTAATTCTTAATAGCTAATTATCTAAATGGTAATACCTAATTAGTAATATCTAATTAGTAGTAGCTGGTTAGTAATAGATAACTTGTGATAGTTAACTAATAATAGCTAATTTGTAATAGCTAATTATTAATAGCTAATTTGTAATAACTAATTACTAATAGCTAATTCATAATAGCTAATTAGTAATAGCTAATTTGTAATAGCTAATTCATAATAGGTAATTATTAATAGCTAATTGGTAATATCTAATTAATAATAGCTAATTTGTAATAGCTAATTTGTAATAGCTAATTTGTAATAGCTAATTTGTAATAGCTAATTAGTAGTAGCTAACTTGTAATAGCTAACTAGTAATAGCTAATTCCTAATAGCAAAATAGTAATAGCTAATTTGTAATAGCTAATTCGTAATAGCTTATTCGTAATAGCTAATTAATAATAGTTAATTAGTAATAGCTAATTTGTAATAGCTAATTCATAATAACTACTAAGTAATAGTTGATTAGTAAAAAGCTACTTAGTAATAGCTAATACTAACAACAAACTAAGAACCAACTACTTAGTAATAGGTAACTGGTAACAAGCTAATTAGTACTAACTAATAACAAACAGTAATAGCTAATTATTAACAACTAACTAGGAACAAGCTACTTAGTAATAGCTAGTTGGTAACAAGATAATTAGTAATAACTAATTACTAACAAGTAACCGAGAACTACCTACTTAGTACAAGCTAATTAGTAAAAAAACTAATTAGTAATAGCTAATTACTAACAACTAACTAAGAACCAGCTACTTAGTAATAGCTAATTGGTAACAAGCTAATGAATAATAACTAATTACAAACAACTAACCAAGGACTAGCTACTTAGTAATAACTAACTAGTAACAAGCTAAATAGTAATAGTTAATTGCTAACAAATAACTAGGAATCAACTACTTACAAATTGCTAATTGGTAACAAGATAATTAGTAATAACTAATTACTAAGAACTTACCAAAAACTAGCTACTTAGTACAAGATAATTAGTAACAAGCTAATTAGTAATAGCTAATTACTAACAACTAACTAAGAACCAACACCTTAGTAATAGGTAACTGATAACAAGCTAATTAGTAATAACTAATTATAAATAACTAACCAAGGACTAGCTACTTAGTAATAACTAACTCGTAAGAAGCTAAATAGTCATAGCTAATTACTAACAAGTAACCTGAACTCGGCAACTTAGTAATAGCTAGCTATTAACAAGCTAATTAGTTACAAATAACTATAGCTAAGTAGTAAAAAGCTACTTTGTAATAGCTAATTAGTAAAAGGTTACTTAGTAATAGCTAATTACTGAAAACTAACTAAGAACCAGCTACTTAATAATAGCTAACTGGTAACATGCTAATTATTAATAGACAATTAGTAATAAATAATTACAAACAACCAAGGACTAGCTACTTTGTAATAACTAACTAGTAACAAGCGAAATAGTAATAGCGAATTACTAACAACTAACTAGGAACGAGCTACTTCATGATAGCTAAATTGTTAACAAGATAATTAGTAATAACTTATTACTAACAACTAACCAAGAACGAGCTACTTAGTACAAGCTATTTAGTAACAAGCTAATTAGTAATAGATAATTACTAACAACTAACTATAAACTAGCTACTTAGTAATAGCTAACTAGTAACAACTAATTACAAACAACTAACCAAGGAGTATATACTTAGTTATAACTAATTGGTAACAAACTAAATAGTAATAGCTAATTACTAACAAGTAACCTAGAATCAGCAACTTCGTAATAGCTAATTAGTTACAAACAACTAACCAAGAACCAACTACTTAGTAATAGCTAAATAGTAACAAGCTACTTAGTAATAGCTAATTACACCAAGTAACTAAGAACTAGCTACTTAGTAATAGCTAACTGGTAACAAGCTAATTAGTAATAGCTAATTAGTAATAACTAATTACAAACAACTAACTGAGGAGTAGGTACTTAGTAATAACTAATTGGTAACAAGTTAAATAGTAATAGCTAATTATTAACAACTAACTATGAACCAACTACTTAGTAATAGCTAATTGGTAACAAGATAATTAGTAATAACTAATTACTAACAACTAACCAACAACTAGCTACTTAATAATAGCTACTTAGTAACAAGATAATTAGTAATAGCTAACTACTAACAAGTTAATTTGTAATAACTAATTACTAACAACTAATTAAGAACTAGTTACTTAGTACTAGCTAATTGGTAAGAGGCTAAAATTTAATAGCTAATTGGGAAAAAGCTGATTCTTAATAGCTAATTTCTAACAACTAACTAATGACCAGTCACTTAGTAATAGCTAATTGGTAACAAGATAATTATTAATAGCTAATTACTAACAAGTAATCGATCATCAGCAACTTAGTAATAGATAACTTGTAACAAGCTAATTAGTAATAGATAATTACTAACAAGTAACTAAGAACCAACTACTTAGTAATAGGTAACTAGTAGTACGGTAATTAGTAATAGCTAATTACAAAAAACTAACCAAGAACCAGCTACTTAGCAATAGCTAATTAGTAATAGCTAATGACTAAAAACTAACTAAGAACCAGCTACTCAGTAATAGATAACTGGTAATAAGCTAATTAATAATATTTAATTAGTAGTAACTAATTACAAACAGCTAACCAAGGACTAGCTACTTAGTAATAACTAATTAGTAATGTAATAGATAGATGTATAGCAAATTAGTATCTTTGTATCTACCTATCTATCTATCTATCTATCTATCTATCTATCTATCTATCTATCTATCTACTAGCTAGAAAGCTAATTAGTGACATCACAAATTGTAGATAGATAACGTAAACTCAAAAATCAATAAGAAGCCATAGCCATGGATAAAAAGCACTATTGTTAATATGTTTGGTACTTCAAAAGCCTTAAGAATCCATAACTAAATATCATTAGGTTAACACTTAAAAAGCTACTAACAATGCTATAATTAATCAGCGTGACAAGCTTACCTCTGTCGAATTTGAATCCACCATCAAAGAATCCAGAGAATGTTTGCCTTCAGTACCACATTCACCTAAATAGTTGACTGACATACGACAATGTGTTGTAAAACAAATGTAATGATATGAATGGTTGCATGGCACAAGGTGCACTAAAAGGCGATCCTCATGCAACTTGTATTCAGCCTTTGTATGTAACAATCCAGATTATCAATATTCAACCTCCCAAAAATTCTCAAACCAATGTCAATAAAAGCTAAATATTACCTCTAGTTCAGGCACCTTGCCATTTGAATCTGGTTCAACCCCTAACAACTCCGAATTCATAGTATATATCTGAATTTGTATCTCCAATTCAATCCTCCTCTCAAGAGACATTCCCACAACACATTTGAATTGCTTTAGAGATGCTTGTAACTTTTTTCTCATCTCAATGACTGTTGTAGTCACTTTAGACTTAGCTACCTTTGAAGCTTGGCTTGATCCAAAGCAAGCTTGACCCTATCCAAGAACATGTGACCACTATGCAGGTGTCCTGTACAAAATAGAGATTTAATATTTGAGAAGATCATTCAACCTCCCTAGAGATAAGTGATAGTTTTCTAAAAGGCTAGATTTCGCTTCCCTTCAATAGTAAGTGCTAGGATTTGCATACAAGTAGAGTCGCAAACCGATGGACTTGGGCATCTAGGAGCTTGATAGAAATTCCACCATTTGAGTCAACTCTGACTTGCATGGGGCACTAGGCAGTTGGAACAAGAGGAGAGATCAAGTTTCATTAGTAATCTATTCTTGGCCCCACACGAGATTCAAGGTGGGACTTCAAGTCTTGAACATGACATTTAATCAACGGCGGTGGCTACAGTCCGCACGTGCTAGCTAGGTTGGCTGGGCTTTCGCCTCTTGAGGCGGGGACGAGGGTTCAATCCCCACTATCGGCAGGACAGTGTGAGCCTAAGGCCAGTGTAAACCATGATATTTCCATTGAAACAAGTTCTCCTTGTGTCGCCTTCGGGCAGCCTCACCCCTGCTTTGTGGGATACGTGGGGTCCCATGGGTACTATGTCCATTCACTTATAGAGTTGCGATTTCAAAGTTAAAGTCCACGGGAGTAGGCTTCGGCTGAACATTCATTAAAAAAAGAACAAATAAAAAAACGATGATGGCTACAAAAGCACACATTCTCCAATTGATGGGCGGCGGGACTCACTTCAAATGTGCAAACCCAATATTGAGGACAATATGTGGGGGCATGAACTATGAAACTCTAGTGCTCTCTGAGACTTGGGCCAAAGCAAAATATATCCTTGTAGAAATGTTTAGGGCATTTTCTTTTTGACGTTGAAATGAATAATCAACATAATTGAGTGGATGTGTTTGTGTGTGTGGATGTGCACATGTGCGACGTGCATGTATGGCTGTTTTGTGTCTACGGTTTCTTTGTATGTGTGAAATGCGCATGTATGTGTGTATGTGTATATGTGTGTATGAAAGTGCATGTGTATGTGTATGGCTATTCGAACATGTATATGTGTGAAATTGTGTGTGAAAAATGTGTGTGCATGTGCATGTGTGGCTACTAGTATGTGTGCAAAATGTATGCAGTGTGTGTGTAAAAAATATGTATGTTGTATGCATGAAAAATATGTATGCATGTGCATGTTTATATGGTTGCTTGTGTGTGTGCAAAATGTTTACACGTAGGTTGTATATGTTGAATTTTGTAGATGTGTGTATATGTGTGCGTTGAATTTTGTAGATGTTTGTATATGTGTGTATATCAGTGTTGCTGTATACGAGTGTGTACATGTATATGTGCAAGTTTTCTTTGTGTTGATTTAAGTATGTCTACAAATGTTCGTGGTGCTATATGAGTGTCTAGGTGTATTTGTGTATGTATGTAAGGGTACGAATGATGTAGGTTTTCATGTATACTAGTGTAGATGAGTGCTTAACGCATGTATGTGCATGCATACCTCCAGGATTCAGATTATGGGCTCTATTCGAAATAAACATTGTAACTAGATCAACTTAATGATAGTAAAAATTGTAAAAATTGTTGTAGATAAAAATTGTTATAGTAAAAATTGTAAAAATTGTTACTAATGGGAAAAATAGTAAAAATTGTTGTAGATAAGAGAATAAAGTTAGAAGTCTATTGCGAGATCCAACTTTTATACTTCATTGCATATATGATTGCAAACGACATTATGGAACTTCTTTATCATGCTAGATCAAGGCATATTATCCTAGTTCATGGTGAGAAGCCCGAGATGACATTAGGGAGAATTTGAATAACTCTAGCTCTCAAAATTTCATGCTTTGCCTTTCCCAATAGTGAAATTGTTGAAGTTTCATTACATTTTATGATAGAGTTTCTATCCTCATAAAAGCTTCTAACCAAGTCTCTACCAATTTTTTTGAAAAAAAGCTTTACAAGCGAATTGCACAAGTCTAGTGTAAATGTGAGTTGTGAGAGTGTGAGCTTAGATTGAGGGAGAAAAGGGAGATATGAAAGTTAAAGGAGAAGTAAAAATGAGACTAAACTTGGGGGTGGTTCTAGGACCTCTATGGTAACTTAGATCAATTTAATGGAAGAAACTTCTAGACATGGTAGACACGTCTTCATTATTATCTCATGATCACTAATCTATGGGATGAAGTTAAACCACAAGTGAAGCAGTTAGAACAAGGAGGACTTTGATTATACACAATAGCTACACAAGAACTCTATAGTAATCAAGCTTAACAAGGTAAAAGTGTTGCCTCATCTTCATCAAGTGGTGGAGCATGGAGTACTGAAGTAGAAGGGGAATTATTTCCATTAGCTCCAAGAGGGGTTGCAACTTCAATTGCACTTCAAGGACCAGATGCACTAGATTTATCTAGAAAAAGAAAAGATTGTCCACCATAGGTATTATTTTAAGCAATGAAGATATTCACCACCTTGTAGGTATAAAGAGTGCATAGGAATCACGGAAAAATTTGGAGGAAATATTTGGAACAAAGACTCAACAAACTTTTATGTCTCTTCTTATCTCCTTCTTTCAAATACATATGAGTAACTTGAAATCAGTGGTAGAGGATATAAACATGCTTAAGAGCTATTTAGGTCAGTTAGTAGGGATGGACTATCCTATCTGAAAGGAAAATACTATAGCAATTCTTTTAAAAAATCTACCTTCTTCATGCAATATGATTGTCACTATTTTGCAAAACAATACTAATCCTAATATTGATAGAGTATTGAAAACCATAAAAAGGGAGGAGAAAATTCTAGAGTCAAATGAAATTAAAAGTATGTAGTTTGAAACAAAGGCAAAGAAGTTTAAGAAATATAACCATTGTGGAAAGACAAACCATAAAGAGGTAGATTGCTATACTATCAAGCCTTGCAGAATTTGTGGAATATGTATGTTTATATGTATGTATATATATATATATATATATATATATATATATATATATATATATATATATATATATATATATATGTATATGTATATGTATCTGTATATGTATAGGTATGTGTATAGGTATATGTATATGTATATGTATATGTATATGTATAGGTATATGTATATGTATATGTATATGTATATGTATATTGTTAGCCCCAAAAATGGTTGATTTTTATACGCTAATCGGTTCTATTTGGCAGGAAATTTGCTTGATTTCAGGTACTTGCATAGCAGATTTGGTGATTGATGAGAAGCAGGCGGAGAAGAAGTACCATCTCTAGCTCCTGTTATTGGACCTCCGAAAGCAATTGTTGCTGATAGTCCTTGATTACTGCGAGAGAAACAGCCACAGAAGTAACTGCAGAGAAATCACATGTAGATGTGATAGAAGCTGTTGTGAATGAACCTGATCCTGAGAAGATACCAGCTCTCAACGTGGAACCGAAGGAAATAAGCTCCCCAAAAGAGCTAACTATCGTTCCGACTACCGGAGGGGATTTTGGAGGAGTTGTGAGCACATATTTGGGCAGAAACAATACAGCACCAAGGCACAATTTATCGAGAATGGGCCAATGCACGATGTACTGATCGAATGCAACACAAGAGGGAAGGACCCCAAGCTCTGTGTTCGAGTAGAAAAACATTTTCTTCTCCAAGTGAAGGGGTTGGCATGGAAATTCAGGGGGAATGAGACCATCTCTGTGGACGGGTATCCTGTTCAGTTCTTTTGGGATTTGCATAACTGGTTGTTTAGTCCTAATGACGGGCATGCAGTTTTTATGTTCCACACTAACATGTCAACGGACAAATCATTTTCAAGTTTTACATCAAGTTCCCCATCATCTGAATGGCACTGTGGTACACGGTCACCGTTATCCATGAAAGATGTGGACATCTCAGGGTTCTCCTTGCTGCTCTATGCATGGAAGAATGACATCTAAAGCATGGCAATATGACTGAATCTGGAGCTGAAGATGTTCGATGGCTGCTCATATGTCACTTTGTCTGATGCAGCACTCACATTTTTACATATTGTGACCTGTTGAACAATATCAAGCCTGTCTGAAACTAACGGCTTTATGGATCTTTTGCGGTTCTGTGGGGCCCTCTCTCATGACTGCAAAAATGTATGCTGGCTTTTGTGCATACCATTTTGTGAGGTGACTATGCTTCATCTATCAGGTACAAAGAATTATGGGCATACATGGATGATTTCAGATGGTTGTCAGATATTGTTCCTTGTGATTGCCAGATCATGCTTTTTCCCATGCCAGAGAGATCATAATGGGAGTCTGATGGAAAAGATATAATCTCTCTTGATGATCTGAAACATAGAGTTCGATTCTTTGAAGGAAGTCTTGCTGTGATGTGCTTTCATGGGTGCAGACTGCATGGTGATATCTAGGCAGGTTCTAGGTGATGCTGCAGTAAGCCTTGATGATAGACAGGTCCTGTAGCATTCCATGTGGCCATACTAGTTGAGATATCTTTTTCTTGGAAGTCATTACAAGGTGAATTCTACAATTTTCCCGAGATTGTCTTTCAGTGTGAACGCATAGAGTAGGATAGGCAGGCCCGGTTCTTCTCAAGGGCTCTGACAAAAGAGAACCAGAAAGGAAGAGTGGGGGGCAGTCCGTTTTTTGTTGCAGCCCTGACGAGCAAACGGAAAAGGGGGGGTTGCGGGTTCTCTTGGCCGTCAGAAGTCCGTTTTTCTCGGCAGACTGACAAGCAGACCGTTTTTGTTTCTTTTTGAAAAGCATGGCAGGCAGGCAGGCGGCGATAGAGGTTTTTCTGGCCCATCCTCTGACGCGCGAAGGAGGGAGGAAGGCATATGAAAAGAGATCAATAGGAGGGGTTTTTTTCTCTCGTTCGTTTTTTTGGCTGCTGACAGGGAGGAGGGAATAGGAGCAGAGATCCTCATCTGTTGCTGGGGGTATCCTGAGGAAGTTTTTTGCTTCGTCGATCGAGGAAGATGAGGTGAATGAGCATGAAGTACAGCTGGGGGATGACAGCATTCAATCAAAAGAAGAGTTGGAAGCAAAGAGATTAAACAAGCAAGAGGCTGCAGTAAAGTGGGAGCGAGCTTTGGCCTATGCTTTTGCACATCAGGTATGCCTAAAAAGAGGAGTGGAGATAGAATGTTTCAGGAATCATGTCATTATCCTTGTATTCTGCATTCCAAACTCAAGATGGGTAATGTTTTGCCATGCTTTGATTATGGAACTTATTGCGACAGTTAGGGCCGAAAATTGCTGGTTACCATTAGAGCCTTCGGGAACTCAATTTCGATGTTTCCATTTCATGTATGGAACTTAAGCTAGAAATTCGTAGCTTAGGTGCGACAAATTCGCCTCTGAAATTTTTGTTTAACGTGCACATTTTCAGAGTTGTGTTTACCTTAAGGTTAATGTACGTTGCCCAACACTCTCCAAATCCTTGTCCACGATGCATACAAGTGCACCTAGTGCCCGAGAAGAGATAGAAGCAACGATATTAAACAAACAAGAGGCTGCAGAAAGGTGGGAGAGAGCTTTTGTACATTTGCATATCATGCATCTGATTATCGAACTTAATCCAGCTCAGGCCGAAAATTGACGTATATATAAAATGCTACATGAATTGTAATTTTATGTTTCCCATCCATATAGCGAGGTAAGCTAGTTATTCCTTGACAAGCGAGGCAAATTTGCACGGAAAATGATGTTTTTTCTTCAATGCTCAATTTTCCAAAGTGCCTGCCTCGTTAAGGTTAAGGTAAACGGAAATTGTAAGATACTTCTTGAACTCAATGTCCATTATCCATATGATACATGGATTGCTCACTCGTGGGAGACTACCCAATGCTCATAGGGGTGGTATGGTGGAAGAGCCCATATTTTGTTTATTAACCGGCATTGCTCATTGGTAAGTGGCATGAGCCAAACGAAGGTCCATTTTGCATGTATAACAAGTAATTTATAAAAACTGTCTCATATGCGCCAAAAATAAGTGTACGTATATATATCAAGCATACAACGAGTCGTTAAAAGTAAGTGTATAAAACATATGAAATGGATCCTTGAAAGTCTATACGTGCATTTATATAAGAAAACCAGTTAATAAAAGAATGCAAACATATGACAAACATTCTAGAGTGAGGCATGTCATTTGACAAAAAATTCGTTTCAGTTTTTTTCATCTGGCAAAGGAGTATTTTGAGAGGGAAAACCCCAGTCAATTTTAGACTTTCGTATTGTCTATTCACAAGATTGTCCTATATCGGTCACGATGCAAATGATCTTGAGTTTTACACGGTCTTCTCGA